>CAJNDT010005445.1:632652-730152 GCA_905221615.1 Symbiodinium sp. CCMP2592 | reverse complement strand
TCAAATTCTAGTTCCCCAATAGCTTTATGCGAAATAGAAGCAAAGACTGCAGTTGCCGCTGTTTGCAACCACAACCAGTGGACCAGACTTAGGAAAGCAAGCCGGGGCGGACCAGACCTAGGAAAAAAAAACAGCTCCGCCTTTAAATGCTTCGGGGTCCACAAACCGTAAACCCTAAAGGAGCAAACAGCAGGGATTAAACTGCCCTAAGCCCGGAAAGCCTCTGTGACGAATCCAATAAGCAGTACGCATAAGTGCACCGCGAGGTGAACGAAGAGCTCACCCGTGCGCAAGATTTGCTTGCCAGCATCGCCGGCCATGCTCAGTTGCTTTCTAGTTCTACAGGAACTAGTGTCGAGAGCTCTACGTAGGAGGTTCATGTTCGGAATCAGCGTCAAGGTTAAGGGCTTCGGGGCTGCAGGTGCGGATTTCGGTACTGGGGTTTAGGTCTTTATACGGTCGACATCTCTAAGGAAGCACCCTCGACTTTCAGAGAGCCGAACATGGTTTACATAGCGGCTCAGGGTTTAGGGGCCTCAAGATTTCAGAAGGGGACGCTGCGGGAACCTGTTGTTGGATAGGTTCCCACACGTTCTCTTCCAAAAGCGTGGTTTGATTCACGGCTCCAACAATGCCCTGAATCAAAATCCTCCTCCCTAGGATTTTAGAGGTCGGGATTAAACGTTTAGGGTCCAGGGCTTTATGTAGGGTTTAGGGTTTGATTTCGGAGCCTTGGCAATACGATCATTTTTCGGCGCCCCACACCTTATTGCAATTCTCAAGGCCCTTTATTTAATATCGTTGTAAGGAGGGAATATTTAAGCCCTAAACCCATAAGACTCAAATCATGCCAGGAAGATGCTTTAGATCAGAAGGACGCAGAGATCCAGCAGTGGAAGGACCTTGAGGCGCACCGGATACTAGTTGGATAGTGTTAAGACGCTTCCATTGCGTGTAGATGACGGTATAGTATTACAAGGATTGTGATGGGATGTGCTATCGCCGCTTACCTCCACGGCATGCTTGCGCCGTGTTTCAGGGCGCAGATTTCCCGTTGTACCTGACTCTCAGTTCCAGTTTTTTTCTGTGTCACTTTTTCCTTCTTAGAAGATCCTGCATCGGAGGATATGGGCGTTTATGAGGCTGAAGATTCACGATAGGTTTGGGATGCAAGGTGCACATGGCAGCATTTCGGTCCCGGCATTTCTGGCTGGCGATTGATGGTTCTGAGCTCCCAAACCCTAAACTAAACCCCGAACCCTAAACCCAAAACCCTTATCTCTACACTTTAAACCCTAAATCCTACACCCTAAACCAAACCCTAAACCCTCAACCCTGAACCTTCAATCCAATCCTGAACCCTAAACCTTCAAGCCTAAACCCTAAACCCTGAACCTTTTACCCTAAACCCTCAACCCTAAACCCTCGATCCTAAACCCTAAATCCCAAACCCTAATCCCTGAACCCGAAACCTTAAACCCTTAATTTCTAGACCCTGGACCCTACACCCTAAACTCTAAACCCTAATCCCTAAACCCTTAACCCCTTAACCCTAAACCCTACATGCTGAACCCCAAAACCTAAACCCTGCACCCCAAACCCTAAACCCTAAACCCGAAAACCGAACCTCAAACCCCAAACCCAAACCGTAAACCCCAAGCCTAAACCTAAACGGGCGAATCAACCCTGAACACCCGAAGCCGTCAAGCACCCTGAACTACCTCAAACCCTGATGCTTCAATCTCAGGAACCGGAGCAGTTTCGAGGGAAAATATTCATGCATTTTTTTCATCGAAAACTCGGGCCCGTTGCCCTAAACCTAAGCCTTGAAACCGTAAACCCCAAACCGTGAACCCTAAACCCTGAACCCCGAGGCTAGACCCCAACCTCATGACCGTAAACCCTGAACCCTAACCCCAAACTGCGAACCATTGCGAGAAAGTCGAAGATGCAAGGTTCAAACCCGATCCGAAGCCAGAGAATTCACAAGTGATCTCATGCATTTTTGCTGAGAGGTGCTGCAAACTCGCTGGCTAGAGAAGTCACAGGTGACACCAGACAAAAGTCACAAGCGATTCGCCTCTCGAGAAGTCACAGGTGACACCCGACAGAAGTCACAAGTGACCCGCCTATCCGCACGATGCAGCACTTAGACCGCGAGATGGAATGCACTCTCTGACTAGAATTGCGGACGGCAAGGTGGTTGCAAACAGACTGCTTCAAAGAGCACTCGAGGCAGCATGCACAACTTTTAGTAGTATGCATTACGAGACAGAACGGCTAGGGAGGGCCTTGTCCTAAGCTTGACCTTCATGTAGAAGCCTGAAGGATTATAGCGGTGCTGAAGGGTGTGCGGTTAAGTGTTTAACCTTTAGGGAGTTTCGGGCAATCATGAAGCCTACTTGTTTAGGGGTTGAACGTCCGAAACGCTGAACCGTAAAGCCTGTATATATGCTCTCGGGTCCCGGGCCGCCACCTCACCCCCCCCCCAATGGTATACCCCCACCCCCCCTGCTGGCCTGCTGCTGCACGCCCACCCGCCCTGCGCCCCGGCCCGCACCTTGCCCGCCCCTGGGCCTTGTGCACGGATCGGGAGTGTCGCACTATGCCCTGCCGTGTGCGGAAAGCGGCAATCGGCTCAGTAGTTTCCAGCATCTGACATGAATGGCAATGCTGAATTATGAGGGTTGTATGGCGATGGTGATGGTGGCAGATATTCGAAGAAGGTATTAATGATGAAGATGACGACGACAAGGATGATGTTGAGCATGGTCTGATTGTCGACTCATGCCCCGGTCTAGAGCAGCACAACATCATGAGCATCACCGGTGCCACAGCAAGAGGGAAGACAAGGAGTAACACATGAGAACGTCGCGGCAAAAAGAGTACCACCACAGGCCCCACACCACAGGGGGGGCGGGGGGGAAGGGGGGAGGATACCATGGGGTGGGGGGGTGTGGCAACCGAACCCTATACCCGAAACCCTAAACCCTAAGCCCTTTACCCGAAACCCCGAACCATATACCCGAAACCCTAAACCTTATACCTGAAACCCTACAGTATACCCTAAACCCCTTACCCGAAACCCTAAACCCTATACCGGAAACCCTGAACCTTGAACCCTACCTGGACCCCCCAACTACCCTCTAACATACCCTAAATACCCACGAAGAAGGACCATAAGGGCTTTATTAAAGGGTACTTGGGGGGTCCTGGTAAACCCTATACCCGAAACCCTGTTGGGTTTGGTTCACGGAGGACCTCATCCTAAAAACCTCCGGCCCGAAAATATCTTGGGGTCTCTAATCTGAACCTTGTGGTGGGTGGGAGAGCATACGACAGAATTCGAAAACATATATATATATATATATGTATGTTATAGACATATTATGCGTATACATATATATATATATATACGAGCTACGAGGAGTGACAACACATAACGAGATACTAACTCATAATATACTGGAATGCTAAAGATCCCGAAGTCTCTTTATACCAAAAAGCATGTTTTTTCTTGCGAAGTTAGCAGGATCAGCGCCGAGACGCGGAAGTCGTGGCTGCCGATGCAAAGGTGCAGAGGGAGTAGGCAGTTTGGAGTTTCAGGGTGTTGGTCTGAGGGTTTAGGGCTTTTGAGGGTTTAGGGGTTTCGGGGGTTTTGAGGGTTCTGAGGGTTTTGAGGGTTTAGGGTTTTTCTGGGTTAAGGGGTTAAGGGTGGCTGAGGCTTTCCAGCTCCATGCTGTCCGTCGGTCCAGGGTACAGGATTCAGTCTGTTTACTGAATGCCGCAGAGCGGAATCCCTAACTTGCTTGATACAAACCCTGGCACGATCATGCATTCCAGGATTTGGGCTTCCGACATTCCAGGATTCGGGCTTCCGATCACGGCCACTACTAGACTGAACTTACCGTTTCGTAGCTGAAGGGACGCTTCTGGGGTCGCAAACGCAACCTGACTGAAGCTCCGCAGAGGCCCCGAACAAAGTCCTTGGTTATGCGGACAGCCGAAACGACCCAAACCCAAAACAGAGGCTGCTGCCGATTCAATGCTCCAGTAGCGGACGGAGAAGACATCCCAGGAGCCACCTCGGAATAGCTAAGAAGCCGTGATTAAGCCTTGAGCCTTTTGACTTAGTAAACTCCAAACCCTATATGTACCAGCCCCGTGGAAACCCTGCGAACATCACATCTTCCACAGCAGCGACTTCAATGCCAGATCCCTCACATACTTGTTGTCGCAAGGCCAGGGCGGAGGAAGCCGAAGCGGAGCAGTGTTCCGCTGGCACGGTTAGCTTCTGCTGCACAGCATCTGAGCGCATACGGGCACACTCGAGGTGCGTCTCTGTGCTCTGTGTGTGTGTGTGCATGTGCGTGTGTGCGCTTTATGTGTTTTTTTTGAGTATGGGGAGCCGGGTAGGCTTTACGTTCTTGACGAATTGCTTGCGAAAGTCGGGTCCTGCCTTCGGGCCGGTGGTTGAGGTCAATTCCTTCGAGGCTCTGAGTCATCAGTCGAGCCTGGACCCGACACTATACTGATCTTAGAACCCTAGCAAAAATTAGAAGTTTAGCTGTTTCTTTGGGATTATAATAACCAAAATTTAAAATTAATTCTAAGCACCCCTTAGGACAGCTTGCAAGCTCAACCCGCAGAGCATCTTGTGAAAGCTTCTGGTTCTTGAGTTTAGGACTTGGGTTTCCGATGGGAGCAGCCCTAAACCTTAAACTCAAACCCTGAACCCCAGGCCTCATATCCTTCTAAAGGGCCCGAACCTGCAAAGACGCCATGGTTTGCGCAAGGTCGCCTTGAGAAAGCAGCAAGAAAGGTGCCGACCAGCAGAGAGCAGAGGGTGCCTGTCGAGCTGCCTTATAGGTTAGAAGGGGCCCCCACCCTGTAATAGTGGATAATAGGAATATAATAGGGCCCAATATAACTCTTATAGTCACTAGGACACGGTGGGGGCAGCTTCTAACTTATAGGTTTTAGGACTTTTGGTTTAGGGTCAGGGCTTGGGATGTAGGGCAATGTAGGGTATGGGGCATAGGGCTGGAGCGTCTCTACTCTTGTATGTGTCCATCGAAGAACAGTCTAGTTTCCTGTACACAAGGCGACAAAACAACCGCAAACTTTGCTAGTGTGGGTTCGCGGGTGCTTGGGGGTTCATGGGTAGTTATATAAGTGGGGCTATAAGTCCCTAATTAGGGTTATAAGTATATCTACCCTAGTTATAACCCTATTTATAACTACCCATGAACGTCCAAGTACGCAATGACTTTCTCGGTCACTGGGGCAAAGCATGGCTTGGCGTTGGTGCCCTACGGCGAGATTCATCACTCAGTTAAGGGTTTGGGATTTGGGGCCACGGTGTTTAAGGTATTTAGGATTTAGGTGGGTTGCATCTTCCCGTAGAGTTGCGCAGAGTGCAGAGGATGGGCGAAGACGGATAGCAGTAACTTTTGGCCTGCAGATTCAGAGATGTGATCTTCCTCCAGGCCAAAAGAAAAGCAGCCAAGCAAGCAGAGAAGGACCGAATCCCTGGTGCTGGACAGTGCACTATTTGGGGATCCTGTTGCACGTTCCCACTGCAGTGGAGCATCATCGGACAATGTTATCCGAAGCCATACCCGTCACTGTTTAAGGTTTCGGATTTACCGGAACCCCAACCGTTGTGCTCAACGAGTCCATACCCCTCCAAAAACAGGTTTGGGGTTTCAAAGGACATGGCTTGACAGCCTCAAAAACCATATAAACCCTAACCCAAAACCCGAGAAGCAATCCAGCCCTAGAGCGAGAAGCGCAGCTTCAAACACAAGAGCGATGAGACCCGCATCAAACCGTCACACAGCCTGTATGAAGCCCTCAAAACCCGCGTGATGCATTCAAAAACCCAATAAAACCCTAAGAACCTTCAACAAAAAATGGAAGAATCCTTCTGAATCGCAAGCCAGGAGCGCATGGCCCAGGAGGCCAAGGAGACAGCGCCAGAGGCACCCCAGGCGCCAGCGGTGCTCTATCCGGTGAGCCTGGATCTCGGAGGCTTATCTAGGGTTTGGGTTTAGTTTAGAACTTAGGGTTTAGTGACGAGGGGTTTAGGCTCAATTAAGGTTGAGGGGGTTTGAGGTTAAGCGGCTTGAAATTGCGGCTTTAGGGTTTAGGGTCTTCGGGCTTGAGGACCTGAATCGAGATATCGGCGCTCCTTTCTTCAGGGGTCCTGACTTGAACATCAGCGCTAGTTGCCATTATGATTATAATGAGTAGTACTTAGCAGTAGCAGTAGCAGTAGTAGTAGCGGCAGAAGTAGCAGTAGTCGTAGTAGTAGTAGTAGTAGTAGTAGTAGTAGTAGTAGTAGTAGAAGTAGTAGTAGCAGTAGCAGTAGCAGTAGTAGCAGTAGTAGCAGTAGCAGTAGCAGTACCAGTAGAAGTAGTAGTAGCAGTAGAAGTAGAAGAAAAATCAATGTTAGCGTCCCGGGAGCGAGTGCATGTTGCTCTGCTAGGAAGGTAGCACAGCGAAGGGCCACTTCCGCACCACGAAGCCCGAGTCTTCGTGAAGGTCGAGTCTTTGACCTGAAATTCGTTGGTACCGACTCAGCCGTAAACTTAAGTCTGACATCCCTGAACTTAAATCCTGAAATCCTAAGTCCTGAACTCTGGCTAGTGAGGCAAGACTTCTCAGCTGCAGGGGGCTCGACTCGTCAGCTGTCCTGGGCTTAGATCCAAGAGAGCGTGATAAGCCAGAGGTTCCTTAAGGCTTTAGGACGTTAGGGTGTTTAGGGTTTGGGGGTTTAGGGCGCTTTAGGGTTGTGGGGGCTTATGGGGCTTATAGGGTTTATAGGGTTCGGGGTTGAAGATTCAGGCCGTGCAGGGTTTATAGGGTTCCGGGTCACGAAAGCTTGCCCCTTTTTTCCGCACCTTCAGCTTACCCAGTGCAACATCATGCAGGTATATCGACCCCATATCCAATTTGCCGGTTTTCACTGTGAACACCAGAAAACCAGTAGGCATCCGATATCCCACTCTCAAGAGCGCGAACTTCCACAATGTTCTTAAACACAAGGTCATCGTGAATTCATCATCATCATCACGGCCCAGAGTTTGGGGTTTGGGGACTGTCATCTTTGCTTACGCGCACGAGGGCATGCGCATAATCTGGGCGACGACGTTCCAAAAATCCTGACCCGAAGGCTTCCAGCACGGCTAGATTGGGGCCTGGGATGGGCAATATGGGGGGGGAACTCGGGGCGCTATGTGTAGCTATTTCTCAGGGTGTCAACATGTGTCAACGTAGGCAGACGTACGCCAAGATTCAATACAATTATGATGAGCATGAAGGCCACTGGCATGAACCTGATGCCTGGAGATACTCGTACTGATATGACAGCATCCCAGGGACCTTGATCATGGTGGCGGGCACCACCACCACCCAAACTAGTTTCACCGACATGATGTTTGTTTGTTTTGTTGAGTGTACCGTCGAGGTGTCGGTGGAGAACCAGTTGAGGATGACAAGTGCCCGGTCAGGGCTTGGAGCCTTAGGGATCTAAAGACTCATATTCTGGACACAAAGACCATACTATATAAGGCTTTTGGGCTATTTTGATCCCTAGGAGAGTCTAGTGTATATTGGGTTGGAAGATTTGAGGGTTTAGGGCTCTGGCGTTTTCGGGCTTAGGGTCCTAACGTTTTTGTTGGTTCAGGGCTTAGAGGCTAGGGATGAGGGTTTAAGTTAGGGCTTTGGCATTTTCGGTTGGGCTGAATCCTGAAGCACAAGGCCGCAGCCACGTGATTTACTGACTGATTTCCCTGGCGCCTGGCTGGCTGTAGTGGGCGAGATATCGGCAAAGTAGCAACTGACAACCAATGACCACGCCAAGACGCTTTGAAGCTTCGTGTCCGTGCCTGATTGATACATCCTTCCTTCAACTTATGGTCCCATTTTGGGTACCCTAAATATTAGGTGCCGTATTATATTAGGGACCACAAAGGGGCCATAATTTTGACAACCACCCATGTCCCGACAGGTACGAGTGGGACGGAGATGAAGCTAGCGGCAAGCCGGTTGAGGTCGGAACACAAGGGTTCTATTGCGAAGATCCGAATGTTGGGTACGGCTTGCGGTTTAGAGGATCCTAAATCTTAGATCCGGAACCCTGAATATGCACAATGAGCCCAAACTCTGCACACGGGTTGGGGAATGGAAAGCTTCGGGTACAAGAGAGTCTACGGCCCAGGGCTCGATGACCAGGGCTAAAACCTTAACCCCTAAGCCCTAAACAGGCTTCATTCGAAAGAGGAAGCACCGTAGCCGTCTCGAGGCACCCGACACGAGATCCTTGGCCCTTAATGGAGAGGCTTTAGTACGTGTTTGGGGTGTATTCTTGTATGACTATGTAGTGACTATAAGGGGATACTGATACGGTCATGAGTTATTTTAGGCAGCCGGAACTAGCCCGTCCTTGCGATGTGGCCTCGGGTGCTTCCATGCATCATTGGAGACGGCTCCAGGCGCAGCCAGCTTTGCACTCAACCATCTGCTCACACGAAGGTTTTGAAGCACAAAACCCACACACAAACTGCGCTTCATTCATCGTTAACACAGTATGGACCATAAACTTTAAAAGCCATGGGTGACAAAGCCTAAAGCCTACAGCAGAGGAGGAAGAAGAGGTGGTGCCTGCACCACCGCCGCCTAGGGCTGACGGCTCTTCGGCTCCATTGCAGCCTCGATGTTCGTTTCGCGTGGGATAAGGGGTCGAGGGTTCCTGGTATAGGGATTTCAGGTTTACGGGTTTAGGGTTTGTGGTGTAGCGTGTGGGGTGTAGGGTTTTGGCGCTTGGGTTAGGGTCTATAAGTTACAAGCAACCTGAGCCCTTGACTGCTAAGCCCGTTTTCGGATTGGAACGCATTGAGGTTTCGGTTCAGGGTTTAGGAGTATGACAAATTTGACTTCCTCGCACTGTAGTTGTTCTGATTCTACCAAGGAGGCAGATTCCACGCCACCCCTTCAAGCATGTAATATATGGGGCCTTTATAAATACCTATGTGTACTATTTTGGGGGGTTCCTTGTTTTTGTTTGGGCCCCCAAAACCCTATTCTAATCATTAAGGCCCTTAAAGTACCCTCAATCTTGTTATGATTGTAGCATAATTGCCCCCGAAACCCTATTCTCATTACTACCCAAAGGCTCCAAAGTGGTTCCGTTTTGGGATTACCTTGTAGGATTCTAAACACGAAGCCCAAAAAGGAACTACTATGGAGCCTCTAGGTAAGGCCCTTAAAGTAACCCCCAGTCTTCGACAACCGAACCCCTCCTTGGAGCAGCTCGGACTTGTGTTTGTTCAGGTAAATCCCATGAAGGACCCAAGAGAGCCCAATACCCCCGTAATCAAGGAATATGGCTAAAATTATGGGTTTAGGGTTTAGGGTTTGGGCTTCATATTGTCTGTGATTCAATGGTATATTCCTTAATTAAGGGGTATTGGGCTCTCTGGGGACCGATCACCCTGTCAAGCTCGATATAGCCCTCATGGTTACAACACCCATTATTATAGACTAGCTGAGACTTGACGGAAAGCCCCTTGCAACTAGCAGGCCTGCATACAAGCCCAAATTGCAGGCCTTGGAAAAAACAGTAATTATATGGCTTGCATTGATTCGAGGAATGGATGCCTGCTTCAGTGATGCCTGGCACCCAGATCCTGGGTCGTTGGGTTAGGGCTTTAGAGCCCGGAATCTCAATTGTAATTCCCTGTTTATGTTGGTTTGTCAAATTTTATAGTGAGGTTCCTGTAAAGTAACCGAAACAAAGGACTGCGATGGACACTAGAGGTCGATTTTTATAGGGCTTAGCGAGTTTAGGAATGTTCAGGCTTAAGGGTTCAGCATTCATGGGCTCGAAGGTTAGTAGGTCGCAGGGTTCAGCGTAGCGATTCCCATCGGTTGCAGGACTAAGTTGGGCATCGTGACAGCTTGGCGATCGCGCTTTATCCAGTTGGCCCTGCTTGGAGGTTCAGGGGTAGTTATAAGTGGGCTATAAGTCCCCGAATGAAAGGTTTACACGTATAGTTACCCTAGTTATAACCCTACTTATAACTACCCATGAACCTCCAAGTGGCAACAGGATCAGACGGCCCTAGATTGAGACCCAAAAAAGACCTCCAGTGGCCTTGGGCCTGGAGCCCAAACAACCTTATAACTTATGGGAGTTTCCGAAACTAGGGGACCTTAATAATACAGCATCCTAAATATTACTTAGGATCCTTATTATAAGGGCCACAAATAAGGCAATTTTCAGAAACACCCTTATATCTCAACCGGCAAGCCAAAAGCGACTGCGAGGCTTAAGCCAAAAACTTTTCTTCAAATCCCAATAGGGTTAGGGCTTAGGGCTTAGAGTGTAGGGTTTAGGGTTCAAGGGTTACCAAACCCACAGACCCCAAGAGGCGGAGGGCTTGAGCCGAAACTGCAGCCACCCCATCGCCGAAAATTTGAGATCTTGATGGGCGGGTAAAAGTATCTCCTCATAGTCCCAGTATAGTTGTAACCTACTATCACCCGAAATCCTAGTCTACAGTACGCACGAATGACTAAGCAATCATGCCCTTGGATTAAGATGTAGAGCATCCCATACTAAAGAAGCTATAAAGGAAGCACCCTTTAAATCGATAACTAGGGTTCGGAAGACAGATATAGTGCCTAGAGCACATACCCCTAAAAACCCCCCATAAGCACTCCTAAACTCTAAACCCTGAAACCCTAAATTGCAAACTCTGAATCCATAAACCCTATAACTTATCTACCCGGAACTCCCAGACCCGCAACCCCCTTAAACCCAAAGGATATCTTGGGCCCTGCGGAAGCATCCCTGGTTGGGATCCCAGAGTGCGTTAGTCGGGTGATGGCCGTGGCTGGCTTTTGGGGGCTTTTGGGGGGTTTATGATTTGGGGTGTTAGAGCTTCAGGGCTTTTGGGCTACGGGTTCAGGATTTGAGGCTTTAGCGTCACGATCTAGGTTCGGCGTTTTCCGGTTGAGTGAAGGTTCCCAGGCATATAAGTTTACCGTAGTGTGCCACTGTTTAGGGACCCAAAAGGCACATAAGCATAAGCATTTTACAGGGATATCCCTACCTTACTGGGCTTCATTATAAGGGGTTTATATGGGATATCGAAAACGAATTCTGAATAACTAGGTGGCAATTTGGGAAACATTTCAATTTCTATTCATGGTTCCTATAGAGGTACCTATTCATAAATACTTCTCAGAGCCCCAAAATTACAAGCTTTTTTCCAGATTCATCGTTTGCTTCGGGCCATCCTCGAGGTTTCTTGGGTCGTGATGTCAGGCGGGGTGGAGGGCTCCAAGGAACTTCTGAACCAAGAACCAGTTCTTGTAATGCACTGAGAGGTGGGTTTCGGCATACAGTACAAGTCTCTCAACACCGCCCCCCGAGAGTGCCACACGATTAAATTTTTGAGGGCTTGGAGTCTGCGGGCAAGAATGCAGGTCGACGTTGATTCTCCAGATCCTAAATACCCCATAGATCCCAAGCTCCAAAACCCTGAACCAAAGCGCTTGGACTCAACTAAATGTCCCAGGTCCAAACCGACAAACACCACAATTTTTCACAGGCCCTATGCCTGAGTCTCAAAGCTTACACCCTGAGCACGTTTAGGAACCATCCGCCTGCGGAGCACCAGCCCACCTTGACGAGGAAGAGCGGTCAAGTTTGCGGTTTACTCGGTTTAGGGTTTAGGGGGATTCAGGGTTGAGGGTTTATGCAGTGCATATACCGCTAGTCCTTATACCGGATCTGGAGTCTGGAAAAGTCGCTTCAAACAAACAACTGCGGACTAGAGACTAGTAAGTAAGACTAGTATCATATAGGCATATCCCTGACATCCCGTGACCACAGCATCCCGGCATCATCAGGCAGAGTGCATAATATTTCTGCAGGTCGCACAGTCTGCAGCCTGCCAGCGTCCGTGTTGATTCTAGGAGGAATCCCTCAAAGCCCAATGCTTCCACAATAAGATTGGCGGGGAGTGTTGGGCTTAAGGGACATGGCTGTTTACGCAGTCCAGGCTTCAGGCGTCAGGGTTTGAGGGCGGCAACAGGAGAGTTTGGTGTTTAGGATTCAGGTTTGGTGGGCACCAGCTTTAAGGTTAAGGACCTGTATCAATGGTGGGGTGGTGGATGCTGCACATGAATTAATTCTAAGACTTGCTTGTTTCTTGTTCTTTTGCATTGAATGGCCCTTCCCAGGTTCAGGCTGAAGTTTGAAGTCTTGGGGCAATCCGTTGAGGGCTTCCTGCGAAGCTTGGCTGCCGTCGCAGCATGGGAGAAGACCCATTGCCAAGCCTTCATTGCACGACTGCCCTGAAATGCTCCGCGCCAGGCACGAGGAGATTCACAATGTTTGAACCGATGCTTCAACTTCTGCATGCTCGTCGAGTTTTACGATGCGTACTTGCGCAACATGCTTCAACTTGTAGTGGGTCTCGTGTCTTAACTTGAGGGATCTTCAAGCCCATTCCCGTTCTTGTACAACCCTAGTAAGCTGTGTCCAAGAATCCGACGTGAAGCTAGAGGCGTCTGCTGCTGTACAAAAAGTAAGCAAGATCGAAATTTGGATGCAACAGAGACAAGCGTGCAATCAGCAAGGCCAAGCGAATGAAAATAAGTGCCCCCAAGCTCCCAAACCCCAAATTCCACAAATTCCCCAAATTTCTTGAATTTCCTTAAACCCTAAACCCCTAAATCCTTAAAATCTAAACCCCTAAACCCTTCCCTTGGTTAAGGGTTGGGGGTTCCAGAGTTCCAGGGCCAGCTTTTCGAGCAGATCAAAGTGGAGATGTGCGACACCTTTGCCGGCCGCCAAGCTGGGGGGATGTAGGGTTTGCCCGCTTGGGGGTTTGGGGTTAGGGTTAGGGTTTGGGAAGGGGAAACCCGGTACCCTCTTGGCTGTTTCAAGTGACATGGAACTCGCTCCCCTTCGCTCCCTTGGTGAAACAAACGCAGAGAAGTTGACATGCTACTACACCAGGTGCCCTAGACCTCGTGATTCAAGAATGCCTTTGAGGCGGTCTACTTCATGGCTGAGCAAAGCATTCTGCTCTTCTACGTCCTGAGCTCGGCCTATGACAGCCTCTAGTTCTACGATATGTTCAAGCAGCGCAACAGGAGACCTCGTGCGTGCACGCTTACGCCTGTGCTGGACTTTGACCGGCTCAGGAGAGGTTGATGATGATGACGATGAGGAACGCGATCGCGGAGCCGAACTCTTTGGGGTTTCATCTGCTTTCACGCTGGTGTCTGCGATGGCGAGTGTACTTGCAGCTCTGCTACGACATGGCTTGGCCAACCAGTTGTTTAACAACACCGTAGCTTTTGCAGACCATCCACCCGTAGCGGAAGTCTCAAGACGGAGCTGTCGCTGTATGTTGCTAATCTGCATCTGCAGGGCTCGCGTTGTGAGATTCTCTCTGGAGGGATCCACAAACTGTACTTTACTTTGAATATCACGGAGCAGCTGCTTAGCATTCGGTGGCTTCGTCTGGGTAGAGGAGCTGGTGGAAGGCTCCTGCACTGGCTGCAGTTCTAGCAGCACCTTACCACGACCAGCCGAACGCACATGTCCAACGACCGGGAGCGAGGCCATAGGAGCAAGCAGACTACTCAGTACTGAAACACTTGAGCTGTAGAAGTGCACACGTGGAAAGGTACATGTTCAAAGGTACGTAACCGTGCAGACTTCATGATACACATGCTAGCATGTAGGGCATGCACGCACACACCGTGGTTTTCCGCGTGATCGCATCATGAGCTCTCTCGGGGTTCTCGCAGCAGTCCAGAACATCAAAATTTGGCAGTCTTGCCGGCGTTCCAAACACGGTAGCTCCTACCTACGGCTGCTTGGCCGCTTGCGAATGGCGGCAGGCTTCTTCATCATGCGAGCCTTGACATTGCGGCGTCCCCGCGGTCGTGCTACGAATGTGGGCAGAGGAGCAAGATTCGTGTTATAAAACAGGCAGGCTTCCTCAATCCAGAATGCATGGCTGTGGGGCCGAAGCGAATTGACGAAAAAAATCAGGGCGCGGATCCAAGCATTGAAGCTTTCGGACATGTTTGTCCGGACCCTGTTGCAGCGTCGCTTCTGCGACACGGTCAATTCCCGCTTGCTGCATTTGTGGTTGCGGCGGTGAAAGGCATCCACTATGAAGTGTTTGACACTAGGGAAACTGTCAGGATGATGCTTCCGGACATAGGCCTCCAAGTGACACGCGTCGTCATGGATCAGGACGTCAGGAACACATTGCGGATCTGCAAAAAGTCCATGCAACAAGCGAACCTTGTCTCCATGAGACTCACTGGCTTTGTGCTCCAAAGCCGCCAAGACCTTTCTGGACGAAGGGTCCACTGCGAACTGCCATCCCGCAGTCCGCTGTGGCAGTGCCAAGTGGAGAGAATCCTTTCTGGCACAGCTACACGATCGCTCATCCTCACGAAGAGCTTTCCGTGGTCGTCCTGGCAATTGCTTGGTCCGGGGAGGGTCGACACCTGGAAGAAGATGACGATGCAAGCCGAAATTCCCATCCATGGCCACCTCTCGCACGCCGTTCATGGGATGGAAAAGCAAAGGCTGACTGCGGCTAAGTCGGACGACCTCCTTGGCCGGATAGTCGACGTTGAAGGAGACAACCTGGTCAGGTGTTCGCTTCGCCACAGCATAAGCCTCGAGAGCACGCAAAAGGCAATCACGGAAGGTTCGATGATCTGGAAGATCGTCATGTCCTTGATGAAGAAGAACTCGGACCGCAGCCTCCTGTCCTGGGGATGTTTTCGCGCGAAGAAGACGAAGATAGCAAAGTTCGAGGTAGGACATGGTGAATGCTGTCTTGGTGGTCACGAAATACACACCAGCTGCTTTCATTTGATTGAAGGAGAGAACGTTGATCTTTTCTCCGGCGATCCGCATGTAGTTGTGACGAACGTAAACCCGACAGCCCTTTCGGACACAACGACTGACACGAGTGCTCGTCTTGGATAAAGATTCACTCCCGATGAGGACGCCCTTGCTGACGTCGCGAGGGCCCGTGATGGTCTTGACGAGTGACCCAGAGCAACTAGGACACGTGCGGCGAGGAAAAGCACGTGCGACCTTCACCATGGCTGAAGCAAGAAGTACAGCGGGCGGCTAGTTCGACTACAACACGCGATGTTTGGACACGGCTGTATATGCAACATTTGATGAGGCCAGGCACGAGCGAGACAGCAGACATGCAGACAAGGACGTCCTTTTGCCCTATGTGCACGCACGCAGGAAGCAGGGTCTGACTGAGGATGCGGTCTACCAAAATTTGTCGGGCCCCCATCATGTGCGACTACGCGGCTACGGAGCAATGTTTTGCCATCATGAGCATTACCGATTTATTCTAGAGGGTCTTCTTTTGAAGAGAGGGCCAGGGCATAGCATGACGGCAGTGACAAAACTACGCGATACCTCAGCAAAGCTCAGTTGTCGTGCTCACCGAGGTCGAAGCCATTGCCCAGGACATCCGCCTCATCCTCAGTGACAACATCCATGTCGTCACTGATCATGTTCTCGGGGTTGGGCACGGCGGTAGACGGGAGAGCTGCCTTCGTGCGGTCGGGGGAGTCGAGATCGATGGCGCTGTTGGAAGCTTTCAACTCCAAGGCCCAAATCTTTGCCTTCTTGCTGGCTTCCTCTTGCTCCACCCGCTCGCGTTTGATGATGGGGGCAGCGGCGACCGCATCCCTTGTAGATGACTTGTGAAGATCATCAACCTGACGATAGATGGGCCGGGAGCGGGATGATGCAGGTTCTGGACCCCAGAGACCACGACGGATGGCCTGTCGAGCTTTGTAGTCGGGACGCCTCTCATCGAAGCGCTTCTCCATAACCTTGGTCACCCAGTCTTGTTCACGACGAACCTGTGCGGCATGGTCGGGGGGGAAGGCCCGGGTGCCGTCCTTGAAGGTGCCGTAGAGGGTGCGCCCCTTTTCGGTGAGATATTCAGGGCGCTCTATGTTTACACGGGGGACAGGATCCTCGTTGATGCCGGCCTTGCGGAAGTAGACATGTGTGGGACTGTTCACCAGGAAGACAGTGCGCTTGAAGATAGCGTCCATATGTGCCTTCGAAACTTCGGAATTGAAGGCTGGACGGATACACTTCGCGAACTTGTCGAAAGAGATGGATGAGACGAAATCGAATTCGTCGGGAAGTTCCATGGGCTCGTAGGTATTGTCGGCCACCGCTCGTGGCTGATTCTGTACCCACTTGACAGCTCCCCAACGAGCCCATGCCATGGCCTCGTAGAGCCCCACGTCCAACAGAGACTTCAGCATTTTGGAAGAGAGGATGCTGAGACATGTGTCATCCAGAAAGTCACCCATTGTGATATTACCTTGCTCTCCTCTGAGAAAATCAATTTCAGGCGTACAGCGAATGCACACGGTGGTGCGGGCACCAAAGTGCGCCTTGTTAAACCGGGCCTGTGCCATCAAGATGCTGCGACCCAGTGGTGACTTGCCCGCACCCGCCTCACCCAACATCACGAGGGCGGACGTGTCGAAATCCCACACCTTCTCCAGAAGCTCCAAGACCCATCCATGGTAATAGGTGGACGTAAGGGGGATGGGCCAGTCCATCTCCTTCTTGGCGAGTGAGCCATCTTGGCTCAGGTTCCGGAGCGCCTTCTCAACAAGTGCACCGGGCCAGTTGAAGATAGGCGATTGTGGATTTTTGAGGGTTTTTGTCATCCACCGAAGCTGCTGCATTTCTGAAGAGGAGCGCGGTGCATCATGGACAATGAAGTCGAAACCGGCATCGATTTCTTCATCCGTCTTATCCTCGAATCTGTTGGTGGAGGCTTTGGGGGCGCAGAAGGATTGCATCTCGAACATTTTGAACTGCTGACCGCCAAGGCTTTCCAAAGTATACTGAAGGATTTTCTTTCCGACCTTGGCATGGGTGGCTCGCCAACGGTAGATGTAAGCCTTGCCACTTGCTCCTGCCAAGAAGACAGAGGGCTTGCACTTGTCCGGACACGTGAAATGCTTGACGATAATGTTGGAGCCATCTGGACACTCGCACACGAACAACTGAAGCTTGGTGTTGCGAGCAAGAATACCGCGAAACCCAAAGGGCTCCGGTAGCGAAGACAAATCGGAGTTCAAGACAGCGGTTTTGTATGCCTTCGTCAGATCGTTGACATCAATAGTCCCCCGGTAGTCTGTGATGATGTCAAAGAGGTTGACGCTAGGGTTGTCCGTGGACGACATTTCCTGCAACGGTAGTGCAGCCGGGGTGAACAAGCCGAGGGGCAACTTCAGGATGGCAGGTGTAGTCAGATTCTTACACACCAATGGTTCAACGGTCTTCTGGAGATCGTCGAAAGAAAGATCTTCACCGGCCATGGCGAGGACTAGAGGGAAAGCTAACTACACGAGAACTGCAGACTTCGAGAAAGCAACTTTGCGAGCAATTCAATACGGCGAGTTTGACATGGAAATGACGGATCACAGTCAAACATCATGAGCACCAGGGTCGCAGGCTGCAGGCAGGCATCATCGGCACCAGAAGCCTTTTTTCTCTTTCCAACGTTCCAGCGTTATGCAGGAATACATTTGTACAGCCGTGTACCAGTGCGAGCTTACTCGACAGCACGGCGTGGTGTCCAACCGATTTCTGGGAGTGTACCAGGCACGCATACACACATAGAGTACGATACAGTGTGTTTCACGCTGCATGTGTTGGCTTTCACACGCACAGACAAAGAAAAGTAACCCGGAATATGTGCGGCCAAGGAGTAAGGCGGCACTGGCAACACTGAGCGCGGTACCTGCAGCAGAAACCAAAAAAACCAAAAAAACCAAAAAAAAACAAAAAACCAAAAAAAAAACAATTCTCCAGGAGACTAGTCCCCCAGATTTTTGGTTTTTTTGGTTTTTGGTTTTTTTGGTTTGTTTGTTTTTTTTGGTTTTTTTGGTTTTTTTAGTTTTTTTAGTTCTTTTGGTTCTTTTGGTTTGTGGAGATTACTATTGTGCCTCGATGGTCGTATGTCCGGCAGGAAGACAGGACTGCTTTAAAACAAAGCGGATGTTTTAAAACAGTGTTTCTGTAATCATACCGGCAGGTATGCAAGGATGAGAGTAGACAAGACAGGCTTTATGACACTTGAAACACGAATGCGGGGGCCTACCTGGTTTCCCTTTCTGTAGGGTTTAGGGTTTAGGGGTTAGTGTTTAGGGGTTTACCCCTGGTCTCCATTGTGGTTCCTTTTGGGGTTCATATTTTGAATCTTATGAGGTACTCCCAACAAGGAACTACTACGGAGCCTATGGGTAGGGCCCAAGGTTTAGGGACCAACGGTTAGGATGCAGGATTCCATATAAGGCCGGGGATATGTCACGGTTGGGGGTTTAGGGTTGTGGGGTGTTGGAGTCTTGGAATTAGGGTTCGGAGTGGTGCCCGTGGAGGTCGTCTCACGAGTAGGTTGTTGGGGCGGGAGGGTGGATTTTTGTTGCAGAGCCTCCGCAGCTCAGCCCCTGAACCCCAATCAAAGTCACCCTGAACCCATGCAGTAGGCGCTGAAAACTAAACCCAAGACAATCACACATGTCCCTAAATGCGCTAAACCTGCATATGATGGCGAGGTCTCATATCTCTGTGCGTCTCTGCCGACGTCTTTGCTGAAGAAGTGCTTCGGCATCGTCAGGGCTGGGGCTCAGGGATCTGTTTAGGTTATCTACATGGGAGTTTCCGAAAGTAGGGGACCCCAATATAGTACCCTGAATAGTAGGATTCATATTATAAGGACCCCAAAATAAGGTACCCCGAATTTTCGGAAACTCCCACGTACAGGGTTTAGGAGTTCGAGGTTGCAGGGCTTGTAGACCTAGAATCAGACCCCCCGACTACCCTTAGTGTATCCCCCATACAAGCTTATTCTTAGGGGTACTTAGAAATAATTTTTAATTTTGGGTTATTATAGTCCCTAAGAAACAGCTAAAATTACAATTTTTGCTAGGGTTCTAAGTTCAGTATAGTATTTATCATGAGATGAGAACTATGGGATCTCCCTTTACTTGGGGGTCCTGGTCGGTTTTGGGGTTTACGTTGACGGGTGAGTGCTGGTCTCAGGGGTGAGGTCGTAGGGCCCAGTGGTGTATGGCCTAGGTAACCCTGTGGGGTCTGTGGGATTTAGGCTTGAATCTTCGATGCGGAGATCCTGCACCCAGAACCAAAGAATCTCTGCGCAGTTCATGCAGTTTAGGCCGTAAGCCTTCATAGATACTTTACCCTAAGGCTCCGCCATAGTGGTTCCTTTTTAGGGCTCATATTTAGAATCTTAAAAGGTAATCCCAAAAAGGAACTACTTTGGAGCCTTTGGGTATGCTTATAAATTATAAATCTCCAAACCCAACACTCAAGCAAGAAACCCTGGAGCCCAAGGCTGAGTACCGTCAGCACTACCTTAAACTACCGAACCCTACTTTTTTGTAGGTTCTTATTATAAGCCCGAATATGGAATTTATAGGGACCCTAGAAAAAAGTAGGTTTTGGTAGGTTAAGGTATGTGAGCCCTAAACCCTATCGCTAGGCCAGGAGAAACCTAAACTCACACAGTTGCTCCGGAGATGTTCCTTCTGTAGCCACAAAAGCGACAGTGTGGACCAAAAATAGCCTCGCTTTGGCGGCCGCAGCCCTATTGTAGTTGTTGAGGGGAGTCAGCAATAAAAAGCTTTAGCTCCAGCCCCCCCCCTGCGGTCCGGACAGCGGTTATTCGCACCACTCTGCTTGCTAGCCTGGGAGTTCCGGCTTCGAGACAGCAATGTACTTTCCTCATCCTGCGAATACCAATACGCACCCCGCTGCCTAGCCTGGGAGTTCCGGATTCGAGACAGCAACTACTGACTTATTTGCTGGCCTCAGTCTGCGAATAGACCACCGCATTCCAAGTCTCCATGCCGGCCGTTCCAATTTTCCATGCGACCCTAGCCTGGGAATTAAAAAAATTCTACCTGTAGTCTCCATCGTAGTTCCTTTTTCTGGTTAACCAAGAACTCTATTTTAGGATCCTAACCATCAAAAATTGGTTAACCAAAAAAGGAGCTACAATGGAGACTACAGGTAGACTAGGACCCAGAGTAGGCCCTTATTCCCTTTTTTATGGGTTAAGTTCCCTTATAACCCCCTTTAAAAGGGCACCCTTTTTATTCCTAGGTTACTCTTGGGTCTAGTAGACGGCTAAACCAGATCTGGACTCCCTCGGACGCCGCGTTCCTGCTCCAAATGGCCCGCGTTCCAATTCCGGAAGCGTGCCCTATAGCCAGGTAGTTCCAATCCCATGATGCCGACCCTACCTGACCCCTCATTCAACAAACATACTAGTAGATTAAATCTATTTGACATTTTTTTGAGTTTTTTGCTCGAAACTGGAATTTTTCAGGCCGGGGAATTATGTCTGTTTAGGGGTGATTTACGAGCCGGATGCAGGGATCACATATATATATATATATATATAGATAAAGAAACAAAGAGAGAGAGAGAGAGAGAGAAAGAGAGCTTATGCCAAATGCTTGCAAACCACTCGTCCTTTAAGACTCCATGAGGCAACAAAGGGGGGCCCCTAAACCCTAAACCCTAAACCGAACCGTGGTCCCAATTGCTTACCTAGCGCCGTGCGCAAGCTTTGCGGAACTTTTCCTTTCGGCCCAAAGGGTGCTAGGTACCTCCCTTAACCCACCGGAAGCTACCTTTTTGTAGGGTCCCTATCAATTTCATATTAGGGCTTATAATAATAAGAACCTACAAAAATATAGGGCTTGGTAGGTTAAGGTATATTGTAGGGTTCTATAATAGGAGTTACTATCATGATATGGGGAAGTACATAGGAGTTACTATCATAATATGGGGAAGTACCTCGGACCCTCTGGGCAGGTACTCCGCAAGCGAACTTGTTGGGTGCCTCCAGATCTTGCTCCAGGACCTCCCAAACTTCTACGTGGTACTGTTGATGATAAAAAAATCCTGCATTACCTTAAGGACCCCAGACTATGGGAATACGGGTAAATCTGGGTAATGCAGGATTTATATCAAAAACGCCAGGAGGGGGGCAGGTGAAGGATTCTGATGGGCTTCCAGGTTTTGGGCTTTTATAAGCTCTAAAACCGAAAACCCCGAAGCCCTCGCACCTTACAATTATGACCCTACGAGGGTGTTCTTGGTCTCGGCGGAGTGCGCTTTCTGTTGGTGGTGGTGGTGGTGGTGGTGGTGGTGGTGGTGGTGGTGGTGGTGGTGGTGGTGGTGGTGGTGGTGGTGGTGGTGGTGGTGGTGGGGGGGATGGTATTCTGTACGTACACCGGGAGGGACTCTTGAGAATACGCTTGCCTACAGCAGTCCCAGCCTAGAAGGGGGATCTAGGCATTGTCTATCTTAGAGGCAGGTACGGTATGTTGAATGGCTGTCAGGGTCGGCCTCAATAGCTCTTTGTGCTTTAAGACAAAGCCCGTGGTTGTGTCGACTACTGCGTCGAGGGTTTTATGGTTTTGAGACATCTTCTTCTTATCTGGACCATAGTGTGAGCAGCGCGGACGACTTGCGGTTTGGCGTCCCTTCACTTCGTTGCTTATAGCTCGTTGCACGGTTTCCCCCTGGCAACTTCCGCTTGGGTTAAAGGAAATCCTGGATCCACGCTACTGTCGGGAAGCAACGAACAGACGCATATGCAAACATGCAAGACGAGTCTCGGTAGATCGATTTGCGGTTGTACTGCGATGTGTGTATATGTATACACATATGTATATATATGTAACAGACGATGTATAGTTGTGTATTTCTATACATACATACATACAGATGTTTGCGCAACTGCAGGTCTCTCTTGTCGTCAGTGCCAGACAGGGCCAGACGTCAGTCAATTTATTTCTACGTCCTTTCATCAAGCCTTCAAGTGCGAAGCCAAAAGTCTGCAGCCCAAGTTCCCAGTCTTACATCACTATTAAAGTAGTACTGACTATAAACGATCATATATTTGTCTAGTATACCAGATAATGTCATATGTTAGTAGAATTCATGCTCAATAGACCCAAGCTGCACTGCAGGAGCTCCGAAGTATCCTCAGTGAGAAGGAGCTTGAGGATCTTCTGGAAGAGGAACCCAGCAGTGTCGCAGAGGAGCCGTGTTTGGAGCAGGGGCTTTAATGAGGCTTCAGGGCTGGGTATGTACTGCAGGTCAGAATTCTTGGCTGCGTGCACGGACATCCAAAACGGTCTCCTGCACATGGTCGTAACAACACTTCATGACATCGAAAGAGGACATCGATAAGCATTGCATGATCCGGTCCCAATGGTCCCAATCCCAGCCCCGTCCCGTCCTGCCATGTCCCGTCCCGTGCAGACATCGAAAAATCGGCCAGGCATCAGAGAACCCACATCCATCTCGAGTTGTCACGGTGATCTTTTCCATGTTGGGGGGTTAGCCGGTGCGCGTTTTTGTTATGGGTATATAGCAGAGTATTCCCCACAACTTGAACCCGGTTCTAACTCTCAAGGCTCTGGGTTTGGGGTTCGGGCTACACGTTGGTTGAAGTCTTGAGGGGCATTGGTCTTTGGGTTGGGGGGGACTTAGACTTCTAAGAGCGTTTCAGGTTTTGGGGGTTCAAGGCTCATTCAGCTTTTGATGAGAGGGTTGGGGTGTAGGGTGCCGAGTTTGGGCCGAGCAATTGAACTGGTTCTCTGCATGGGATCGTATTTCACAGGGTCCAAGTACCAATATAGTAGCTGCGTAGCAGGCATTTTGGGGTTCCCCAAAGTATGCATGTTGCTATTGCTTGGACGCTTTGGGTATCGAACCTCAGGCCAAAGCATTAAGCCTGAAGTTTATTCAGTCATGCATGAGAAGCCGCCGTAAACCTGGACCTAAACCCTGAACCCGAAACCCTAAACCCGTTGTCCTGGCTTTCTAGCCTATTCGGACCTTCGGGCTTGGAGAAAAGGAGCTCAAATTAAATCGTAGGTGGCAATTTGGGAAACTTTTTAATTTCCCTTATGGTTCCTATAGAGGTACCTATTCATAAATACTTTTCAGAGCCCCAAAACTACAACCCAGAACCCCAAATCATAAACCCTAAACTCTAAGCTCCTAGCCCGTAAACCTTTTCAAGGCGAGTTGATTACCATTTTGAGGACTCCGAAGGTACCCTCGAGGGCAAGCCAGGTTTAGAAGCTGCCCAAGGAATATGGGGGCCTCAAGAATCAGAATAGTTTTTGTTGTTGGATGGGGATGCTAGTATATAGAGGTTTTAAAATAGGATTTTGGATGTTGAAAGGGTTGTTTGGGTCATAGTAGAATTGTGGCATGGAGCTATTTTTCTCTCACAGATTCCAGTGTCGTTCTGAGACACCATTACTCTAAAGCTCCGAGGACTCATATTTTGAGGCTTTTGGGCCTAAAGACCGTATTATATAAGGCTTTTTTGGCCATTTTGAGCCTTAGGGTTACAGCCTTGATAACTTGGCAGGAGTTGCGGAAAGGCTCTCCGCTGGGTTGGCTGGCTTACCTGCAAAGCACGGCTTCCCAGAAGTTCATTGCCTAGGGATCAAGATAGCCCAAAAGCCTTATATAGTATGGTTTTTGGGCCCCAAAGCCTTAATATGTGAGACCTTAGATCCCTAAACCCTATAGATCCCTTTAAAAGACCCTTTATAGATCCCGTTAAAGGAACCCTATAAGAGTCCTTAGATCCCGAGGGATTGACCATGCTGCAAATCGGCAGAGGAGGCCAAAAGCCCCTCAAGCAGAAAACAAGCAAATCGTCCCAAGTAACACACGCCCAGCAGCCCCACACCCACATGTCCACCCTCTATCCCAGATAACCGATCAATCAGCTTTCAGGTTGCCCTTGTCTCCGTCGGTCGAATCTCTGGATGGTCTGGAGGTTTGAGGGTGATCCAGGCTTCGGGACGGAGGCTTTTCATCATCATTGCCACCGTCCTCATCCTCATTCCCCTCTTCATCAGCATCAGCATCACTACCATCATCTGCATCATGACCCTTATGTGAAGTTCTACTTTGTTCTTTGATGAGGTTCATCACCACTGACCATGATCATTTCGATAGTTCATGATGACGGTGAGGAGGAGACCGTACATGGATTATCGAATGTAGGTGCACCCCTTCAGAGAGGCACATACACAACTGCCCGCGAGAATGCATGCATGTGTGGATTTCTACGTGGACCAGCGGATATACATCAGCGGCTAGTGAAAAAAGTAGACCGACGGTCATGTGGTCATTAATGGACTGACTACAGAATCGTTCGGTATCCATTTTTTATTGGGCAAGATTAGCTGATGTTGCCTCTGGCTCCGCGGGTTAGTTGATAGGCCAGTTCGTGTTGAGTTGAGCAGTACTGCCATCAAGTAAAGCAGACCTCTCTGTCAGCTAATCAGACCCTAAACCCTAAACCCCAGGTTGCTTGAGTTGCTTGCTCAGCCTGATCAGTCAGATGCGGGAGCAGCAGCTGCAAGGACAACAACCAAATCTCCCTGCAGACAGTATTGTGCTTGTGTCCTGGTTCTGTTTTAGTTTTAAGTCGCAGCTGGCGCACTGAAACTGGCAGCAGCAGCAGCACAACCAGCCATTGCCGCCACAATGCCGCATACTTGTGACGGTGTCCATCCAAAAGGAAGCCACTGTTACAAGGGCAACAGCAACTTGACCACGGCACACCCCACAACTTCGTGCATCTGAGGCATCAGCCCGCAGACGTTGTCTTCTCGCTTTGATGTGCCCGCGGCTTAGCCTCTGCTTACCATCCACTTAGGCTTTGGGCTAGGGCTTCTGTTTAGCACGAGCCATGCCTCGACGCAAGAGTAGCTCTCTCGCGCTCGGCGCCCAAATCTGCCTAGGGATTGAGCGCGAGTCACGCGTGTGCGGCAGTCTGAACTTCGCCACCGTGCTATCAAATGCCATACTTGCCACATCATAAACCGTCCATAGTTCACAACCCTATAAACCCCACCCCAACCCATGCAGTACTTAGACTAGCGGCTAGGACGAACGCACCCCAAGACACAAGGTCGGAGGTTTTTCCGAGCTCGGGGTTGGAAGCTACCAAACTCTAAGCCTTCAAGTGCTAGACCCCATATCCCGAACTCCCAGCATCCTTATAGTGACCCTTGAAATCGCCCTGCCGTAAACAACACACATCCTATAAAGATGTTCATAGCACTGTTTGGGTGTCCAGATCTGCGCTTAGGTCAGAGTTGGTGGACACCCTGCAGGCCAGAGGAAAGGGGTTGGGTCCGGACGAGGTCACGAGGAGCACTCAGCCCTAAGCCCTGGACTCTAGACAGAAGTAGTAGTCGTTGTAGTCGCAGTAGTAGTAGTAGTAGAAGTAGTAGTAGTAGTAGTAGCAGTAGTAGTAGTAGTAGTAGTAGTAGTAGTAGTCGTTGTAGTCGCAGTAGTAGTAGTAGTAGTAGTAGTAGAAGAAGTAGTAGTAGTAGTAGTTGTTGTTGCAATAGTAGTAGTAGTAGTAGTAGTAGTAGTAGTAGTAGTAGTAGTAGTAGTAGTAGTAATCGTCGTCGTAGTAGTAGTAGTAGTAGTAATAGCAGTAGAAGAAGAAGAAGTAGTAGTAGTAGTAGGTACGTACGTACTAGCAGTACTAGTACTCGTAGTAGCAGTAGCAGCAGCAGCACTAGAACTAGCTCTAGCACTACTGCGACTGCTACGGCTGCTGCTACTGCTACTGCTACTGCTACAGTTACTGCTAGCCACTGCTCCTGCTACTGCTACTGCTAATACTCCTACTATTACTACTTCTACTACTACTACTACTGCTACTACTACTACTACTACTACTATTACTAGTACAGGTAATAGTACTAGTACTTGTATTAGTACTCGCACTCAGACGAGTGCTACCAGTAATACTGCTACGAATACTAGTAGTAGTAGTAGTAGTAGTAGTAGTAGTAGTAGTAGTAGTAGTAGTTGTTGTTGTTGTTGTTGTTGCAATAGTAGTAGTAGTAGTAGTAGTAGTAGTAGTAGTAGTAGTAGTAGTAGTAGTAGTAGTAGTAGTTAGTAGTAGTTAGTAGTAGTAGGTAGTAGTGGTAGTAGTAGTAGTAGTAGTAGTAGTAGTCGTCGTAGTAGTAGTAGTAGTGGTGGTAGTAGTAGTAGTAGTAGTAGTAATAATAGTAGCAGTAGTAGTAGTAGTAGTAGTAGTAGTAGTAGTAGTAGTAGTAGTAGTAGTAGTAGTAGTAGTAGTAGTTTTCGTGGTGATGTGGCAGTAGCGGTCTTGAATCTCATAGCTTAGTGGCCTCAGTCATAATAAGAATAGATTTCTGAGGTATACCCTCTTTATTCGTACTTCTAGGAACCCTGACCTCCTATATAAGCTGCAGACCAAAGGCCCTATGCCAGACGGCTTTCGACCGCCTGGTGGATGAGCTGGGGCCCATGCAGAGGCCGGGAAGTACCTCAGAGTGCATCCTGAAGTTGGACATTCAAGGTCCCTGCGCAAATCATTTGGCCCCCATCGCCAGCTTCAGCCTGGCACCTGAATACTTCTTCTCCAGTCTCCAGGTACTTTCGGTTTAGGGTTCAGGGCCCAAGTAAGGTGAAGATCTCCAAACCCCGCCACCCAAAGCCTTATACCCATAGCCACGCGGATCATGCATCCCAAACCCGGGACATGATTTGGGCTCATGAATAATTCGTACTCCTGTACCATTGTTGTCGTACAATACGCACGAAACCTTATTCCGCTTATCAAGTGCCCTAACTCCCAAAACCCGTTTGAAGGAGCCCAGAAAGGATCCTACCTAGAGGCTCCTATAGTAGTTCCTTTTTGGGGTTCGTATTTAGAATCCTATAAGGTAATCCCAAAAAGGAACTACTTTGGAGCCTTTGGGTATAGTATACGGCTCCAAACTTAAGCCGGGAATTTTGTGCCGGCTCCCGGGAGGTCCTGGCATTGCCATTCTTTTGCGCTACAAAGTTGCGGTTCAAGGTTTGGGGTTTAGGGCTTAGGGGTTACGGGTAGGTCAGAAAGCCACCGGAGAACCGTTGTAAACCAGTGCAACCTCTTGACGACCGCGATCTTTGGCTTCGTTAAACAGGTGGGTGTCCGCGAACAGCCGCCTCTATGTGGCCCCAATACCGGTGGCTCGGATGCAAAAAACCAAGAAACACAAATTCTCAAACTTGGCTTCACAGCTTTGGAAGTGTTTGGCTAGCCTTTTGGGCTTCAAGGGCTTCGGGTCGAGGGGTTTGGGTCTGGTGTTCGTGCACGCGCATGGGTTTGTGAGTGTGTCTCTTCTCTCTGGGGGCTCGGGAAAAGCCTAAATCTCGATGACGGATGCATGGGAGTAGACGCAGAAACCAAGCACTTCAAGAACGTATGTCACCTCAAAGCCCTAAACCCAAATTTCTAGAGTATTTCTAAAGGGTGTAACGATGTTCTGAAAGTTTAAAACGCTTTGAACCCGAAGATCGATGGTGAGGAGGAAGGCTCGGGCGGCTTGGTTCATGAGCTTAGGAGGTTTCGCAGGCACTGAGGGCTTAGGGGTTTTTCAGGTTTAGGAGTTGAGTGTTTGCGGTGTAAGGGCCAAAATGATGTAGATAAGACCCCCTGGTCGGAAAACTGTCACTGTAGCACACAAGGCCCTCGAAGAGAGTTGGTATGATGGGGCTCTTGGGCTCTTGGGGCGCTTGTGTGTTGGGGGTTACAGCTTTCAGGGCTGTGGGTTTGGGTTCGAGGTGCATCTCGGGATCAGGTCTTTTTCATTGACGTCACAAGTAAGCATACAAGACGAGGACGCTGCGGGGCCTCTCCACGACTTCCAGGTCAGCCCACATGCAAAGCCCTCTGAGCAAGACAACAAGCTCAGACCCTAATCCGGAACCCGCGAAGCCCTAAACCATGAACTGCTATAATATGGACAGATGGACCAAAATTAGGGGTACCTTATTTGGGGCTCCTTATAATAAGGATCCTACTATGTAGGGTACCATATTAGGGTCCCATGCGAAGGCTCCACCACCAGCCCCTGCGGATGCCGCTGCCGAGCGGCCCATGACGGCAGCTGGTCAGGCCGCGAGAGGAAAGAGGTGGTTGGCATTTTGGGTCGAATGTAGGGGCCTTATAATGAGAATAGGGTTTCGGGGGTTGCTTAAAATAGTTTTGGAAAAAACCACCGAAGTCCTGTTCAAATTATGAAAGCCGCTACATTAAGGGCTCAAGGCAGTGAAGTTGGTAAAGCTACTCCCAGCTCGTGATGCGATCGGAGGTTGCCAAGGTTTTAGGCGTGTGCTTGGTCTACTCACCTAGTATCTAGAATTGGTCAAAGAAATCCTAATACAACCAAAGAACCCCAAGACCCAGGCCCAACGCAGCCCCTGGTGTTGGACAATCGCAGTCCAAAAGCGACCGTGAACCAATAGCTTTTCCAGAGCTTTCTGCCCCAGTCAGCTTGCTGGCGGGCTGAGGCCTCTGGTGTCCAGTGGTTCGGGACGTGCCATCGAATCAACAACAAAATGCCCGCACAATTCACATTGAGTCATGCACACTCTTCCCTTAGAGCCAGAGCATTCCTAATATATCCAAGCTCGGGAGACTCAGAGAAACCAGCACTGGACCATAAACCGAAACCCTAAACCCTAAATCATAAACCCGTGCAGTGAGAGGGCATTCTTTGTAGTGTAAGCCATACGTGGCAGGCTCGACTTGTTCGCGGAACAGAAAGAGTCACTACACTTTAAAATATCATAAACCCTAACCCCTGAATCATAAACCCTAAACCCTAAATCATAAACGCTATCAGTGGCAAACCCTACACCCTTGAAAGCCCTCGGCCCTTAGGCTTGCTCGAAGTACCAGGGTTCCTATATTGGGTTGGGTCGGGGCTTAGGGTTTTACGCGTTGCCGGTTTGGGTTTTGGAGTTTTAGGGCTTCGGGTTTAAGGTTTAGGGGTTTCGGATGTCGAGGCTTCGGCTAGCAGGCCCTCGGCCCCGCAAGCTGAGCTTCTGCCTCAGTCTCCGGTGGGTTCCTCCTGGAGTCTGGTTCTTCCAAAAGTTTCCTCCTACCTCGTGTGCTTGTCTGCGTTCTCGCTGGTTTGGCATATTATCAGAGATTAGATGGTGCTGCAACAGCTCTCTTCTTTTTGTATGGGCCCGCTTGTGCCCATTATCTTACCACCACTGATGCCGACGGCGCCGGTGGTGATAGCGGTCATCGACGCCACCATCAACAGCACGACCCGCATTATCCTATTTCATCAGCAGGAGTTTAAGACTAAGCCCTCAAAACCCTACACTACATCCTCAACCCTAAATGCAAGCCGCGATCACCCACAGTTTCACAAACCTGGATTTCCCAAGTCCTATAGAAGCTTTAGGCTTCTTTTCCTCAATGCATTCAAGCCGCGAAATCATGGGGTCACGGTTCAGATTCGAGGGGTTGAAAATTCGAGGGGTTACAATGCTTAAGCGTCGAGTGGAGTGCTCCCGAAAGCCCAAGAACAAGTCATGGGAGGCCAAAAGGGGGGTTTAAGATTCTTGGGGTAGGGATTCCTTAATATGAACCCAATTATGGGAACCCTAGCCCCTACTAAACCCCCATAGGCTAAAACCCCTTTTGGCCTCCTATGAACAAGGACCTGGAGTGCCGATCTGCATGATGCACCGCGGCAGGCCAAGTGCCACATTGAGACTTACGGCTTTGGGCGTCTAGGGCTTCATGGCCCTTGCGATTACTGCTCAAGCTGTTTGCTCTAAGATGCCTTAACGTATCCCTGAACCCTCTACCCTACAGTTTGCCTGGTCTCTATCGTTTGTACTCATGCTTGCTCTAATTGCTTCTTGATCTCGATTGGCGGGCTGGCACTCATATAGAAGCCTGAACAATTATGCACTTCTGTTATTGCTTAGGTTTCCTTCCTGTGACTCAACAAGAAACAAAAAGGCTGGCGCCAAAATCCTAACACACATTTTTCAGGCTTAATGGGGCAAAGCAAACACAGGTACCTTGAGGATTGCTGCAACTCAGCAAGAAGGAAGCTACCAAACTCACCATGAGGAGCTTCTGGGGCTTTCAAAGGCCGTTTGCACGGACCCATAACGTTAGTGTCATGATTAGTGTGATGGCCTTTGCTTCCATGCTTGCTTTCGTTCTAACATTAGACATTAGACATCACAGTTTTATTATGATGAATTGGTGCGTACACGAAGATTACGAACAGGATGATGCTTGTGACTGTTGTGATTATTAGGATGAGTTCGAGTATATTCGGATCATTGTGATGATTGCCGTGGTTATCAGAAACTTTGTTATCATACAGTACTGGTTATGAAGATCGTGATGCACATGATGACTACTAGCTGTCACGTTTATGGTTGTAGGGTGATTATGATGATTCTGATGGTCATGATGGTTATGATGATGATAATTGTCATGCTGGCTGCTGTTGCGGCTGCTATTGTCGCCAATGGTCATGTTGATTGCGACTATATATATATATATATATATATATTCATTCATTTATTTATATTTATACACTGATCAGGCACCTCCGCGTTCGCCCGTGCCTGCATCCAACGACATGCATCACCCTCGGCTGTCGTTCACATTTCGCAGGTTGAAAGTTTTCGTCGTTGGACTTCTCTCCCCTGGGTCTCGGAAGCTCTTAGCCATCTTAGACCTAAAGCCTGCGGCGATGACACCTCGTCCGCTCCACTGGATGAAAAGAAACCGTAGGCAGATGAGAAGCTCAAGAGGTTCTAGCAGAGTGGGGCGAAGGGTTGAGGGCGCAAAATTTGAAGGACATTGGAACAAAGCGTAGACTATCGAATGAGCGCTTGGGTTGTGTCAGCCTGGGCGTCGTAGTGTTGGGCTCTTGAGCTCATCGTTCTCATACCAAGATTCTGCACATCGGAGCTACATGATGGATCCCATACTTTATAGACTTTGCTAGTTCCCCAATGCCGAAGACATATGCCGCTGGTCAGATGTGAGTCCCAGTGCGCACAGATCAAGAAGAACGCGTAACAAACAACAGCAGCAACTCCACGAGATTTGGAATAACAACAGCCAGCAGATCCGATTCTGCGGAGGTTCACAGAGTTTCCTCCCCCATCACCGCGACAGAATATTGTCTCTGCTCTGAAGCTCGCAGGAAGTGTGACCATAAGAAAGCCACGCACACATGCACACACACACACACACAGACACACTAGAGCCGACATCCCAAAGGCTGTCAACGGCGCCCGTTGGCAGGCTGGGCAACTGAGAAGTAGGTTATCGGAAGTCTGATAGACAGTTGACCAACAGGTTCTGACAAGTCAATCAGATGATCTATTCGGAGCCACTTCGCGATTTCAGGGCCCGGTTAGTCTAGGCCGCTCATCTTTGGAAGTTTGGCTTGAGCACTACTCAGTTCAATATTCAAGAGGACTGAAGTATCTGCCCAAACCTGCCATGCACTCGGTCGGACGGGTCCATGCCGGGCCGGGAAGAATTGTTGCACTCCCACATCACACCCGGACATGCTTGCGCTTCGATCGAGCCGTCATTCGTGAACATCATAGCTGTGGTACACATGGACAGCAGTCGAAACTCGTTGCTGATTAACGATCGTCTCAATACAATGCTTGCCAGTAAACACTTTCCCTCCTGGGAAAGTCATGCCTAGAGCAACCAAGATCAAAAAGGGACGACACAAATGCCACTGAGCTGATGCTCACCATATTTGATTGGGTTAGATTGCAATTTTACGATGTCATATTAATAATTGTAGGTTGCATACGCAGCAGCATACTGAATGTTAGACTAGATGTTGCGATTTTCTTACATTGCACAACGTAGTATGTTTCGTACGTTAGATTGTGTGTGCGTGGTGTGTGTGTGTGTGCATATATATATGTATATGTATATGTATATATATATATATATATATTCTTTTAGAACCGAGATGCTCATACTACTAATGGTATACCGTGTCTAGGTATTATGGAATACATGTTATTGTGCTAAACAATATGCTATATGTCATGGCACGTCTTGTTATGTTACGATGTGTTATGCGCCTGATTGGTAAATGACAACATTTCATCGGAATCATAATCATATCTTGTATCATCTCATCCTATGCTATGCTATATTATACTATACTATACTGTACTATGGTGCACTATCCTATCCCATGGTGTCTTATTCTACAATACCTTGTAGAATATGACATCATTATATCATACTACATTGTATTCATGTGCCTCAAATAAATCTGAACCCTGAACTCAAGCCCTCAGCGAAAGCCGACACCGTCGAAGCTTGGGTTTAGGATTTCGGGTTTTGTGTGTTTTGCTCACGCAAGCATGGTGGCGGGGTCGATGATACTCGCCGACTTAGAGATAGGCTGAGATCTTACTATGGTATACATTTGGAGACTATACAAGAATGGAGCATGAGTGCTGGTTTGGCGGGTTTAGGGTTTACGGGCTATTTAGTGTGCAAGGGTTTACTGGGCTAGGCTCAAGGGCGTTTGGGATCTAGGGGTGCTAGGGTTTTGGGCTTTAGTGTTGCTGCGAGGGTGGCACTTTTAGCGTAATGAGGGGCAGCAGCATCGACATATATTCAACTACCTTGAAGCCTGAGCCCAGAATTAGAAACAGGTTGCAGCTTACCCTACAAACCTTAACACAACCAAGCAACAACAAAGCCTTGGGATACCTCGCTGCCCCCAAACCTCCTCAGTTTTCACACACAGGGCCCTGAATTGGTTAACAACAGTATTCTTTCTGGCTGTAACAATAGTTTTCCTTCTGGCTGCTTAGTATTATTAGGACTACAATGTGCCACAAGCCCCAGTCTGATCATTAAGGCACCGTATTGTGCTCCTAAAGTAATTACGCCCTTCCAACCAACATCTATAGGCTTTGCCGACTGACTGCAAGCACCCGATACCCACAGAACAAGCTGCATAAACCCCCCTATTGCCCGTGTAGAGCCCTTACCACAAGCCCTAACTAACTGGGCTCGAAACACTACCGAAAATCACCCTTGCCGACAGGCCCTTTATAGACATCTTCTCAGCGCCCGTCTAGAGGCCATCAAAGAATGAAAAAGAATTTGCATAGAAACCCTGGTCGCATGAAAATCCCATAGTCCAATTCATTAGCCCCCTCTTCTTGCAGAAAGAGCCACGCGCAGGCCGCCTCCGAGCAGATCTGGGCAAGCACCGGCTGGGTCCTCGCAGACATCTCAAAGGTTTAGGATCGGATCTCGCTCCACTGCACGTGCCAGCAGATTGACGTCCGCAACCGCTCGCCACATGTGTTCAAGGCTCATCCTGAACCCTGAGCCTTAGCGCGAAGCTTCCGATAGGGCTGTGCTTTGCTTATCAAGAGTTTTTGCCATGGCCGTCTTTTTCGCCCAGTGTCGTTGCTGTTATCTTTTTATTCTTTGGCCGGAGAGACCGTCACAGGCGATGCCCATGCATGGTCTACCGTGTTGCAGAAGGTAGTCCTTGTTTCCATGTCGTACCGGGATCCGAAGGTCGAAGAGCTCACACCGGCGCTGAATGTCTGGAGTGCATCAGCTATGCATATTGGTCACCCTTGTCTGTCATGCTCCCTGTCCCGGCTGCTACTCTTCGGCCTGCTGAATGCACACAGCCATGAGATCATGTTCAGTGGCCTCCGTCTGTCCCTCTGGAGGATACGCCCGATGCTTTTCTCAGTGATGGCGGTGAACTTCCTCGCACATTGCTCCCAGCTTGGAGCGATGCGCGGCAAAGTGATGGCGACCAGCTGGATGTCTTGGTTGCGGTTGGTTGCGGAGAGGCCTCCCTATCCGTCAAGATAGTCAGCCTGCCGTTCGTAGTGATATTTGTAGCTGACTCATGGATCGGTGCTCCAGCTTGCTTGGCAACTTCCTTGGCATCGGTTCCCGGTGTTTGACTTCAATATGTCTCGTTGTGGCAGTCGAACAGCTGCGCCGAGTCAATATGATATCTGAACTTGACGCGCAAGAGGCTCTGCAGGCTTTCAGACATATCGTGCGATGCTCTATGGATGCGGACATACTGCTTGGCAGCCAGTTTCGGATCCGAGACCGAGCAACGAGCTTGGCGTCGCTCCTTCATCGCACGACATGACAGGGATGTCTTTGGGATGTCCTTCCTGGATTTGCTTCCGGACGACAACGCCACCCATCAGTTCCTCGATCTAGCCCAAAAGAGCACTCAACAAGCCTCTGATGAGCAGGTCGCCCCAGGGGCTCGCTTGGGCTTGAAAAGGTCCTCTGGTGGTCAGGCTCGAGGGGACGTCCATATGGTCGGTATTCCTGACAGGTTTGAGCAGGGAGGTCGCTACCTTCTTGGCTTTACAGAAGATCCCGAAGCCTCAGGCATGCAGCCTTGCGATGCGGGCCTCTCGGTGGACCGCGCTGCAGCTGCAAAGGCTGCCCGTCGTTTCCGCCTGGCCTCCTCTGCCCCAGCATCTTCTTCGCAATCTGGGAATAGACGCTACAGTAGATGTCGGTGACATCTTCCAGAGAGATGGTACCTATAGTCTGAATTGTAGTTCGTTTTTTGTTAACCAATTTTACGGTTAGGATCCTATAATAGAGTTTTTGGTTAGCCAGAAAAAGGAACTGCAATGGAGACTACAGGTAGACATCAGCCTTTTCCTTGATGGGCAGACCGATTGCTTCGATGTCGAGGAGGCCAGGATCCGGTTCACACGGTTCCCGCGAGGATCGGGGATGCCGACTCTCAAGCACGTGGGAGTTTCCGAAAATAGGGCACCCTAATAGAATACCCTAAATAGTAGTATCACCGTTACAAGCACCCCCAAAAAGGTACCCCTAATTATCGGAAACTCCCACATGATGACTCCGTCGGAGTGGGAAGCAACACTTCCGAAGTTGCGCGAGGCTGTGTGGAGCGAGCTTGGCACGGGTAGTCTGTCCGTGCCACAAACCCTCGGTCCTTTGCCTCTTCGCCTGCCAGAGATGGGAGTTTCCAAAAATAGGGGTACCTTATTTTGGGGTCCTTATAATAAGGATCCTACTATTTAGGGTACTATATTAGGGTCCCCTATTTTCGGAAACTCCCAGATCCTTGTGGCGGGCCTGCAATCTGTTCCTTCTTGCCAGAAGCTCGCAGCTAAGACAGGTCAAGGGGGCCAACACCAATCAAGAGGGAACGGAGGGCCAGCCCATCTCTCTCTGCCTGCAGCTCTACAATCTACTTCTTGCGGCTTGACGGTCGTGGCCGCGTTTTAGAGCTTGGGACCGTTTCTGAGGTCACTTCCGGAGGAAGGCCGATTCAGCAAGAAGCGCCTGAGCAGTAAGCAAAGCTCTGTAGACAATGCGAGGCAGTTTGAAATTTTTGGAAGCCTGAATAAATACCGAGGAGTTCTTGGGGGGGCCTTAGAGCTCCGTATTAACAACCTATAGAACTACAGTGCAGTATACCCTCAAGCCCCTCCTCCGATTTTATCCAAGGTTGGATGTATGGGCCCCCTCCCCCCAGGGGGGGTTCTAGGGATCCGTAAGAGTCTATATAGGGTACATAGTATGTAGAAAAGGATCCCAAGGTTAAGGGCCCATAGTGGTACTAAGGGCCCGTAGTTTCAACCATTGATTATAAAGGGCCCCCGATTTTTCGGCGGATGCCTCAACCAGGGCTCCGAACTTCGAAGTAGAGCCGGAGGTCTTCAACGCAACCTTGGGCCCTGCCCCCTGGGAGATGGCCAATGGAGGCCGGGTTTAGCGGTCTGGGTTTAGGGTTGAGGGTTTAGGGGTTTGGGGATTATAGGGGTTTAGGGGTTTAGGGTTTAGGGGTTTAGGGTTTAGGGTTTACCAGGACCCCCCAAGTACCCTTTAATAAAGCCCTTATGGTCCTTATAATAGTGGGTATTTAGGGTATGTTAGAGGGTAGTTGGGGGCTCCAGGTAGGGGTTTAGGGTTTAGGGGTTTAGGCTTCAGGGTTTGGGATAACCTAAACTCCCCAAAGTATGGGTTGTTCATATTTGGGGGTTTAGGCCTTACCTGAGTAGGTAAATATCATCGCCCAACACCTGCAAAAGGCTGTCGTTCTACATGCATTAGTTTATCGCTGAATACTTGTCAATATACTACTGATTCCTGACCATATCTATACTGAAGTATGGCGCAGAAGCGTAAACTGGCTGATTACCAAGGCCCCTATACAAGGGCCCATTTAGAGTGTCAGCATGTAGGATGTCAGGCTTTTCGATCAGTCCAAACTCTTATCTTTGCCAGCTGAGTGGCTCTAGATTGTGTTTTTTCCAGTGCTCAATCCTTACCTGTAGCCGCTGAAACCTACATATTAGGCCTCCTTATTACTGGCTTCTACATGAAAATACAAGCCCTTGATTGGGGTTTTGGGCCGCCCTACATCCGACTTTTCACAGCTCCTGCAAGCGAGCAGGGGCTGCACCTGCCACAGCGGCTCCGCGTATGGCGACCGGTTCGCGAGCCTCGACGAAACATATCAAGAGGGGACGTTCGGATAGCAGGCACACATGCCTGCAAGAGTATGTACCTACACATACACATATATATACACACACACACACACACACACACACGCATACATACACTCATACATCAATGCATGCATGCGTACATACGCACGTACGTACAAGCCTACGCACGTAAATGCATGCCTATGTGCATGCGGAGGTAGGTAGATATATAGGTCTGTAGGCAGACAAAATAGATGGGTAGACTGACTGACTGACCGACTGACTGCCTGGGAGGGAGGGAGGGAGGGAGACAGATAGCGTGAGAGTGAGTGAGACAGGGGGAGACAGAGAGACATACAGCGAGAGAGGGAGAGAGAGAGAGGGAGGCGACAGGAGAGGAGAGGTGAGGAGAAGTAAAGATAGATAGATAGATAGATAGGATAGACAGTAATTAAGACTGAGAGAGAGAGAGAGAGAGAGAGAGAGAGAGAGAGAGAGAGAGAGAGAGAGAGAGAGAGAGAGAGAGAGAGAGAGAGAGAGAGAGAGAGAGAGCGAGAGCGAGAGCGAGAGCGAGAGCGAGAGCGAGAGCGAGAGGGAGAGGGAGAGGGAGAGGGAGAGGCACCATAAACATGGGGGTGCCTTTGCGGCCGGTGGCGTCGACCACCTTGCATGCCCCGCCGGAGAAGAGAAAGAGAGAGATAGAGAGATCCACAGAAAGATAACTACAGAGATGTAGAGATAGCGACATAAAGAGACACAGAGATAGAGTGAGACTCAGGAAAAAACCCGGTTGTACACAGATAGGTAGACTTGCTATCAAGGCCTGTGTTAGAATTCAACTCGCAGTTCCAAGTCTCAGACCCCTCAGCCCGAATCTTTCGGGCCGTCACTCGTGGCATATGGGAGTTTCCGAAAATAAGGGGTACCTTATTTTGGGGTCCTTATAATAAGGATCCTACTTTTTATAATGTACCATATCAGGCTCCCCTCTTTTCGGAAACTCCTGGGTCAGGGTCTAGAGAAAACCTCCGAAAAGGCGTTGCTAAATCCTTTCAGGTCTGGGTACTGGTGGTCGACCGGCCACGCAAGTGAGCGCGGCAAAAGCGCTGCTGTCCCGCTGATGGGATCGGCCTGGGCAGAGACGTGATTCAGGGCCTTTGATGTCTAGGGCTTTTGGAGTCTGGCGCTGGCGATTATGGCTTGGGTATATGGTTCAGGGTGTGTGTGGGCCGCCTGGGTGTGCAAGTCTTCGGGTTTGATATCTTTTACATTTGGCATGTATGCTGTAGTTAGGGATGACCGTGCGAAGGAAATGTCAGGTTTCCGGGGATTTACTATCAGCCTTCCTAGTCCGTCATCCAGCGTGGTTTGGCTGCTGAGGAAGGTTCAGGGTTTGAAGGTTTATGGCTTTTGAGTGAGCTGCCTAGAGCTTGGTCAGAAAGGTGCGGGCATCACTATTAGCATGCAGAGCAGCTTAAAGAGTTCGAGACCGCATGGAAACACAGGGTTTTTCGCAATCAACATGACTAGGATGACTAGGATGGCTATTGGTTGGTACTACTACACTGCTTTGACCCTTGCTGTGTCTACTGCTGTTGTTGCTCCTATCTTACCCCAGCTCCCTTTTTCATTCCTCTTCTGCTCAGCATCTCGCCTGCGAGCCTTCTGTGTCACTGTCCTTAGGAGCCAGAGAGCTCGCTAGGGGGACCTGAAGTTTTTTGAGTGGTGGCAAAGCCTTGGCACTGATCCTCGAAGTTAATGAAAGACTGTAGGGCTGTGGTTTAGTCAGTAGGGTTACATATTTTTGGGACGCCTCAGGAACGATCTTGGCAATCATTCAAGCTTTCATAGAAGGGCCGTGGTGGGCTCAGGGGATGTCGGGCTCCATGCCAGGGTGAAGCGTGCAGGGGTCTAGGGCTGAGGCCGTTTATACCTATAGTCTCCATTGTAGTTCCTTTTTTTGGGGTTTAACCAATGCTATATGAAGGTTCCTAAAAGGTAACCCCAAAAAGAAACTAGAATGGAGACTATAGGTAGACTCTGAGCATTGGGTTTCGGAGCTGTGCCCTGACAACTTCTTTCTCATAGTTGGGTCACATTTTTTACATTTTTATGGGTACTTAAACTTTAAACCCAAGAAGGAATAAGAGAATGTACATTTTAAATCCTATCCCGACTATGAACTAGACTTTGCTCCAGCTCATACTGCACGGGTCTTCTCCTGCACATATACCGAGCTTGGCGAAAGTGGCGTTGCAAGCTTGAGCGGGCTCAAGTCACTGGACTTCGGAAGGCCCTCGAAACCCCTGGCCCTATCCATAAGCCTAAACTCCAGGTCAAAAGCCTTGAGCCCTAAACCCTGAACTACCAATCCCCCCCCAAACTTCAAATCCTACATTCGCTTAGAGCCGTGATTGTAGCCTACACATAGCAACCCGTACATGAGCACGGTTTCAGGCTTAGGTTTAGTTTCAGGGGTTGGGTTTCAGGGTTTCGGGCTCGGGTTTAAGATTCCGGGCTTAGGGTTCCATGTAGCTGTGACTGGTGATACGAAAAACTTAGTCACTAAGGCACTAAGGAATACCTTGTGTAACTATTCCGATCCCTCTCTTCGAGCTGCAAGGTTTGGTAATTGGTTGGGTTGAAAATTAGTACCAGTGTCCTTCTTCCACAATCCCTGCTATTTGTCCGGGGGTTTAGGAATTGGGGCTCGAATACATATATGCTGCCTCCCCAAAGCCGTATTCCGCCGCCGCCCAAAACCCGAACATTGACAACTTTGGTCTAGCCCCAATGCCCGAAACCCTTCAGACTGTTAAACCTATAAACCCTAAGGCCACTATGCGCTAAAGCAGAACCGCACCATCAACATCCGACTCCCCCTTTGTAGGCTTTTGCAAGTTTGGAGTCGCATACCAACCTTGTTGCTGTTTGGTTGTAGCCTGCACAGCTTGCCGGGCGAACCCGACACCGCCCGTGCCGAGCCAGCCTTAGCAGACGATTGCCACACAAGCCTTTGATAGGTCGTTAAAGAGCTTCACATTTTTTGAGAGTTTATGCAACAGGTTCATGGGGTGGTATGAGGCTTTGTTGGGATGTTTGCAGGGTTCAACTTGGGTGTTATACCGGGCTTCAGGCTTATGCAGGAAGTCACTGCAGATGATCCGGGCGAGATCTACGCAAGGATCTGTTTAACAGACCATCGGGAAACCAAAAGGTTTCGAGGGGTTCGGCTTTATAGAGGCGTTTAGGGTTGGGGGCTTTGTAAACCCTGTCCGTTCGTGTAGTTTTGGTGGATCGGGCAGCTGCGGGTTCAACCGAGCTCGGGCATCCGGGTTTTGGACCTCCAGATCTAAGGGGTTCTTTTGTAGCGTTATAGTGATTTCGGGTGTGAAAATTTCTGTTTTAGGGTATCAGGTCTGTTCTGCAAACCCTGATCCTACGATCATTCTCCGGGCAGCATGGTCTACACCGTAAAGCCCTAAACCTACACCGCAACATGTTCTTTCGTCAAGTACATAAAAGTCTATGCACCCCGGCTCAGCTCCCTAAATCATAGAAATGCTGTGAGTGGAACACCAGTAGCCTGTGCTTCCTTAATCCTTTACATCGGCCCTTACAACCTCGAAAGCTTACCGTACCCCGACGCCGTTAATCCTTATAAACCCTAAACCCCAATCCCAAACATCAATCCGTACACCTGTCCCTACTGGTTCGACTGTTTTGTCAGCTATGAGCAATGTCTGCTCGGGGAACGCCTAAGGCGATACCCGGAAATGCTGGAGACCTAAACCGAGTTTCCGAAGGAAAAATGATAAGTAAAGAAGAGCACAAGCAATGTAGTGAGTGGAGCCTATTCAGAAACTCCTGCCGAAAGTCCTTGGAGGGCCGGGCGAGCCCTACTGTTTGCTGGATTCTGGAGTGTTTGTTTTGGAAATTGGACTTAGGGCTTGGCCACCGTTTAGATATTGCTCAAAAGTGGAGCTCACCTGCGGCCAACCGGCCTAGATGTCACGGGAGCACATCAGCATCCTATGAGCAATCGGTCAACATATCACTCCTCACTATCCTTCAGTCGCAATTTAAGCCTACAGTGCAGCTATCATGAAGGACCAGCGAGCATGAGAAGCAGGATAATCCCATTACACTCTATACAGCTAGGGCAGCATCACAAATGTGGATGCTGATCGCAAAACTGTGGCTTATGACCGCGGTGATCGTTCCGACAGAGTTGCAAACATGGGGCTGTAATGCCGAGAATCACGGTGAGTATGCGCGGCAATCACTGCAATAGCCATGACCACAACCATAACACGTGTAATGCGTACCAGTGGCCATAGTCAGAAATGACGAGACTTCATTACTCAGGGCAACAACAGTATCGAAGTCCTGGCCAATGCCATGAGAATGTGTACTATCTCACTACTAAGTCACTAGCAGCAACAGACACACCAGCAGCACACAACAGTGGGCGCGACGACAGTCTGGATGGCTATAACTATTATCCGTTACGTTCATCACAGTACCAGCTGTAGTAACAGAAGCCTGGGCATGCTATCGATCACACTGTCAGCAAGAAGACGGCTTTCGGTCACAATCAGCATCACGATAGCTACTAAGTATCCAGCAATAACTCATCTTCTCCTTACGCCCCTGCACTCTGAACCTTAAACATCAGAGTAATTAGCAAACTTCGGCGAAGGATGTGAGCAGACCTCCGAGCTTAGCTGATGTGCTGCCGAACACTGCAGATTCGTAGAGTTAGGCTGTAGGATGGTTTGATTGAGGATTGCAGCGGTTTTGATGCCGGGGTTTAGTACTGCACCCTCGTGGGTTTTGGTTTCAGGGTTTGGAGACTAGGCGTTAGGGTTGCATGTCAGGGCTTGGCCCTAGCGAATGCGCGCAGGCATGCAACGTAGTGCGGACGGCCTGTCTTGTGGCAGCACTGGATTGTGAGAAAATGCTCCGACATACCCTTTGCCATACCCTATTCCCTATTCCCTAACCATTTTGTCCCTAAGCCTGAGACCATAAATTATACTAGGGCCCCTCCCTGACTAGGTTGAGCACCCAAGAGGAAACCCCTTGCCTGAGATTTATTGTCCGTCAGGATGCACTCAGAAGTGACCACAGCCATAAGACCTAAGCTCCAAGCCAAAACGGGCTAAAGCCTTGGGTTGGGGCTTAGGGCTGAAGGCTTCAAGCCCCAAACCACCAGGTAAAAGCTACAATGATGAATGTGGCAGTGTTGAGGAAAAGGGGGAGAGCATAACAGGGACAGGGAGCTAGAGAGCGGGAGATGGAAGAGCGACAGGAACACAAATTAGCCAGACAGTGCCTGAGAAAAGTGAGACAGGAAGGAGCTGTAAACCCCAAACACGAAACGGGACACTAAGGAAAGTCAGAGGGAGGGAGGGAGGGAGGGACGGAGGATGGCCGTAAGAACACCCTCAAGGATTGGGGTTCCAAGATTTGGATTTGTGGTTTGTCAATGGTTGAGTGGATTCACGAATGGGCAGATTTCAAGGGCAGCCTGTAAAGTCCGGAGTTAGGGTCTAAAGGGGTTCAGGGGTTTAAGGATGGGACATGTATACTTGGAGGTTCATGGGTAGTTATAACTGGGGTCATAAGTAGGATAACTATACTTATAACTCATATGAAGGGACTTATAACCCTACTTATAACTACCCATGAACCTCCAAGTAATGTATGGCTAGGCACGTGCCATGAAAGGAGTTCCTAACTGTGCGACCCACGAACGTGTGGCACTGAGGACTCCAAAAAAGCTGAGCTCTTCAATTTCCACACTCTCAAATGCCTAGGATGCCCAGTAGTACCCTTATTCCCTTTTTGTAGTCCTAGGTTCCTTATATATAAAGTTACCCAATACCAAAAAGAGAGGCCTTTTTATTCTTAGGTTACTGGGTATCCTGGATGCAGAAGCCCTGTGCCCTACACCCTCAGCCCCTATACGCTGAAGCCCAAACCCAGAGCGTTGAAACAAAAGCACTAGAAGCCCAAATCATGCCAAGCTCCACACCCCAACAGTCCAAATTCAAACCTTATAAAGCCTTCGAATCTATAGAAGCCTCAATGATTGCTAATACTGGTCTTTAGGGCTCCTTTTTATGATTTTAGTACAATACACCCCAATGCCCTATTCTGATTATGATCGCCCCTACATTAGACCCTCACAAACCCTTGTAAACCTGCGGCCTTTTTCAGCTAGAAGCTGGGTGGAGTTCCGCTCCTCGTAGCGCTTGCGGAAGAGACGCTCCTGAGGCGTCACGGCTTCCTTTCTGGGTGCCAAGTTCGGAGGTTTATGGTTTAGGGTTTCGAGATTTGGGTTTCGGGGATTTGGGCTTGTAGAGGTTCGGGGTTGAGGATTTGAGAGGTTTAGGCTCCCACAGAGCCCTAACCCTAAATTCAGCACTTCAGAGGTTAGGGGTTTAGGATTTCAGAGGTCTAGGCCCTAAGCCCTAAATCTAAACCCTTACAGATGTGGGCTTTCCCGTTTAGGACTTTAGAGGTTAGGTAGACAGATCGGTTTGAGGACTTGGCGTTCAGAGGGCCCTGGCCGGCTTAGAATTCGGGGGCTTGGAGTTTAGAGGTTTTGGGCTTAGACTTTCTTACACAGACCCTTGGCCAAACCTTTAAACCAATAGGTTACCCGTTTAACCGATAAGTTCCAACCGAAATCTTTAAACCGATATGTTCCCACAGTGTTCCCTTCTGTAGAGTTTAGGGTTCAGGGGTTTCGGGTTCAGGGTCCTCGCGGGTTCCTTTTTTGAGCATATCCTGCGTGGTTGGCTTGCTTTCTTTACCAGGCTTGGCTTCCGTAAAGCAGAAGCCTAAGTTGGGTACGGCCCCCACTCAGTAATAGGTGAATAATATTCATAATAGAGATATATAAGGACCTTAATAGTAGTCCTATTCTAGACTCTTACTGTATGGGGGCAGTACCTTAAACCTGAGCCCGATCTTACACGCTTTAAAGCCTCAACACTGAAACCCAAACCGCTTTGGCTGATCTCAAAGGTTCTCAGAGCATAGCACTGGGACCCAAAACCTGGCATGTTCCCTTGCAGCCAATGTATAAGCAAGGACTGGAATGTAACGCAACACCATGGCCGACTAGTTGACCAATGCCTAACCCTTGAAATTAAGATCTGCAATCCCTTAACCCCTAAACCCCTAAACCCTGAGCCCCTATGCCCCCAAAACCCTTAGCCCCTTTGGTTTGTCGCCCGCTCAACAGGGGCTTTTGTGACGCCTAGTGCAGACTCAAAAAGGGGCTTCTAAAAACAAAACCAAACCCTAAACCTTAAGCCCCTAAAACCCTGAGCCCTTAAGCCCCTAATTCCCTAAGCCCTTAAACCCCTAAAACCCTAAGCCTCTAAAACCAAAACCTGAAAAAAACACCTGGCAGGTGAAGGATGCCGGAGGGAACCAAGGCCCCTCGAGGATGCTGCCGGTTCAGGGTTTTAGGGCTTGTTCACGGTTTATGGCTTTGGGTTCAGGGTTTAGGTTTATGTTCTTTTGGGGATTGGTTTGGGCTTCGATTTATGTGGTTCAGGTTCGAACATGTATATCCTGTAGGGTTCACATACAGTAACGGTATGGCTCCGGAGTAGCAGTAGCAGTAGCAGCAGGAGGAGTAGTAGTAGCAGCAGCAGTAGAAGTAATAGTAGTAGTAGTAGTAGTAGTAGTAGTAGTAGTAGTAGTAGTAGTAGTAGTAGTAGTAGTAGTAATAGTAGTAGTAGTAGTAGTAGTAGTAGTAGTAGTAGTAGTAGTAGTAGTAGTAGTAGTAGTAGTAGTAGTAGTAGTAGTAAAGTAGTAGTAGTAGTAGTAGTAGTAGTAGTAGTAGTAGTAGTAGTAGTAGTAGTAGTAGTAGTAGTAGTAGTAGTAGTAGTAGTAGTAGTAGTAGTAGTAGTAGTAGTAGTAGTAGTAGTAGTAGTAGTAGTAGTGTAGTAGCAGTAGTAGTAGCAGTAGCAGTAGCAGTAGCAGTAGCAGTAGCAGTAGCAGTAGCAGTAGCAGTAGCAGTAGCAGTAGCAGTAGTGGTAGTAGTAGTAGTAGTGGTAGGAGGAGGAGGAGGAGGAAGTGGGAAGTGGGAAGTACGAAGTAGGAAGTGGGAAGTGGGAAGTAGGAAGCAGTAAGTAGTAAGTAGTACGTAGCAAGTAGTAAGTGGTAAGTAGTACGTTGTAAGTCGTAAGTCGTATGTTGTTTGTAGTAAGCATTGAGTGGTAAGTAGCAAGTAGTAAGAAGTGAGTGGTGAGTCTTGAGACGTAAGTAGTAGTAAGTAGTAGTAAGTGGGAGTCGTCGTCGTCGTGGTCGCAGTCGTAGCCGCAGCCTTTGCAGCAGTAGTCGTCGTCGTAGTCGTAGAAGTAGAAGCAGCAGCAGGAGGAGGAGTAGTAGTAGTAGTAGTCCTACCAAGCACCCCTCATAAACACTCGCTCAAAGCACATGCGTTTTTCACGATACTTGCAGTACTTTCGTCATGTTGTACCCAAATGCTCTCCACCGCTTTTCAGCACGATTGATTGTTGTTTCCCGGGTGGTGGGGGGGGGGCATGATGACGTACATCTTACTAGCACATCCATTTTATTCGGTGTTTACAGTACTTTCGTGATGTCGTAGTCCAATACCAACGATGATGATGACGGTGGGTTTAAGCGCCAGGTGTTTGGTAGGGGGGAGGGGGCGTGGCAGGAGTAGTGGTGGTGGTGGTGGTGGTGGTGGTGGTAGCAGCACGACTAGGAGGAGTGAGAGCAGTCTTTCGGTTTAGCATTCGGAGCACTAGTTCACGACCAGGCCGAGGGAACGGATCACTTGATAGTGGGAAGTGTGTTGCGCCGACTGTGGTTACACATGCATTAGGTCGCACAGTCGAAGATTGCGGAGTAACGCGTAACGAGCACCTGTCACTTGCAGGCTGAAGGTGTCAAGGCGAGACCAAGTTCTTGCTAGGTCCAGCATGATACCGACGAGGGAAGCGAATATATCCGCGACGCTGTGCAGCAGGCAAAGCCCCGAAGAAGGTTGTTTAATGCAGAAAATTAGCTAAAGCATAGGTTGAAATATGAACGTCGTATCTCTGGTTCGGTCTGTAGAAAGCAGTAGTAGATCTATTAAATCTCAAGAGTTTCGGAAGGGTTTGCTGACAACCGTCTTGCTGCTTCCCGCTTGCAGCACCGATCAACATCATGTCTGGGAAGATTATAATATAGAGGCCTTAGTAATTAGAATAGGGTTTTGGGCCCCTTGTGGTAAAATTATAATAAGGAACCCCCACAATGGTATTGGTAATTATTTATGTAGGCCTCCAGGTTAACCATGTTTGCGATGATGATGACAATGAACACCCACTGGCACACAGGGAGTGAAGATGCTGCTGGTAGGAGTTCTTGTCGCCGCAACATCTACCAATGTCCTCACCGTTTACGGGTGTTTGCAAGTGTCAACAGAAGTGATCTTGACCATGCTATGATGTGTTGGCGGCGATGGTGTGATGATGGTGATGATGAGGTTCGTTCATGCCATGCACATGATATTGATCCTGCTTGCGGTTGTCGCGCTCTTACTGCTGTGCCTCTGGTCATCATGATTCTGATTCTTCTCATGCGCAGCATGCTTCATATCACCGGTCGGTATTGCTACTCATTGCTGCTTGCTCTTAGTTTGCTCATCCTTGCCTCAGTTCGCATGCTCATGTTGTTGATTTTTACACCTCCCTTTCTAGAGGATAACGTGGGTGGTACCCGACAAGGCGGCGGCACCATCGTGTACGATTTTTGTTGGTGTTATTCAGTTCCGTCACTCTGAAAGTCGCCGTTTTAGTAGCCCTTGCAGTGCCGGCAATATCCCTTACACAACTTCAATGGGGTTTCCGAAAGTAGGGGAGTACCCTCAATAGTAGGATCGTCCCAAAGAAGGTACCCCTAATTTTCGGAAACTCCCAAATGGGCACAAGTGTTCTCTCCGCTTTGTCGAGCTCCAGAGGCCCACCAGGCTCGTGCAGGCCCTGGTGGAGCTACCCTTAATGAGGACCCCTACCCTATAATGGGCCCTATAATGGGTATATAATGGCTATATATTAAGGGTACTCTGCTCCGGGTTTAGGGTTTCAAGGCTTGGGGTATCTAGGGCCTATTTAGGGTTAAGGGATAGCGCTCCAAAGTTATACCTTACAGGTTGTGTATAATCAAATGCACTTAGTGATAACCCTGCTTTCAGGGTTAAGGGTGTCTTTGTAGGGTTCAGGGTTGCAAGGTTTAGGGGTTTACATTCTGGTCTTACATGGGCTCGAAGAGGGGGAGGCAAGATGCCATCATGGGAGCAATCCCTGCCTAAGCGCGAAGTGAAGCGCAAAGAGGAGAGACGGAACCCTGTCGGAATCATGAACCTCGTGGAATAGGAGCACAGAGATACGAGCTAGGGCTCTGAACAGACACATTCATGTAGAAGCAACGTTCTTGTTTCCTTCTCAAGCTCAACCTTCAACTCCTAAGCCTTCCGGCTCAATTGGTTTTAAAGCACCTTGCTAACAGTTCACCCTTGACCAGGCGTCCACAGCTATGGGCAAGTTCGAGAATGAGAAGGACTTCAATTTTTCGGCTTAGGATGTGATGCACCTCCCCGCTTCCAACCACCCGTGTCTCAAAGCATTCAATCCACGATGACGTCATCAGCAGCAGCCCTTGCAGTGGCAGTCGTGATTATGTCCTTCTGCTCCTACTATTCCTACTCCTCTTGTCCTGATCCTGCTGCGACCATCACAACGACGACTTCTTCTTCTACTACTGCCACTATCACTGCTACTGCCACTACTACCACTGCCACTACCACTACGACGACGACGATTGCTACCGCTCACTACGGCTGCCAGAGCAGTGATCCGCTCTAAGGCTCTTGCTTCAGACCAGGATCCGTACGTCTGTCTCCCCAATCCCTCAGACTGAAGGCGTTTGAAATTGCGAGTGAAAGGTCCTAAGGGCAACTCCCACATCCCCTTTCTTCAAGGTCTCTTGCGATTCAAGAATCGTGCAAGTATCTAGAGCCCAACGCTGTATGATCCTCATTACACCTTTGTTCCCCAGTCCCTAGGAGCTTCTCACCTGAGAGATTCCGACGAAGATCACGAAGATATAGCTTGAAGCGATCCCAAAAAAACCCAAACCCCAAGCCCAACACGAGGACATCTCGCGCCACATTAAGGCCTTCTTCGATGGCAAGTTGGGGTCTGAGTTGGAGCTTGTCTGACGTGGTTTGGGTCCTGAGATTTGGGTTCAGATTTGGTAGTTTTCGAAACTTCCAAACTCCCCCAGCCCAGCCCTGGACTATGAGAGGGCTCTCCGTTTAAGAGGCGTATCTGGGAGTTTCCGAAAATTTAGGGGTACCGTATTTTGGGGTCCTTATAATAAGGATCCTACTATACAGGGTACTATTTTAGGGTCCCTATTTTCGGAAGGAAACTCCCATTTAGGGGCTAACCTATCTCAAAACCCCAAACCCTAGAGGAACCCAAAAACGAGCCCCACACCCCTATCTGCCGGAGGGGGGGAGCCGAAAAGTGAGGGTTCTGGGCGTCTCGAGAGTTCTGCTTTTCTTGGGTCCATGTTCTGCTACACTCTCCCCCCCCCCCTTCTCCAAAAAGCAGACCTAACGTATTCAGGTACTTCTCTTGGACCTTTGGCTTCTGGGTTCTGGGTTAAGAGTACAGCTCTTCGAGCCGTCGGCTCCTAGAGTTGCTCGGGATGCTTTGGCGGTTTTATCACACTCTGAAAAAGCAAGTACGTACAATAGTTACGGTTTAGGGATTAGGTTTTAGGGGATGTGTATGTGTGTGTGTGGGTGTTACATGTATACACATACACACGTATAATGACGTGTCGTTGTTTCAGGACTCTAGTCTTTCAGGGTTCAGAGCTCCAGGGTGGCAGAGCTATAATGCATTGATACCATGATTTTGCGGGCTACGCAAGCATGGGTGGATGGATGGCTGGGTAAACCCAGGCACCAGAAGTAATTTAACGACTCTTGGAAGACTGTCGTAATTATGAGCAACACCCCCCCCTACAGAATAACTGCATCTTTCTCGAGCGTTTGTTCAGCATCAGCCTCCTTTTGCTGCGCCAACGCCGTGTTTTCAAGTGTCGCTTCACAGTATTCGCTTCGGACAAACATAGTTGCAGCAACAGCAGCACCCTAGTTCCCCCGGATCCAGGTATGGCCCTAAATCCTAAACCCTAGAGATTCTCGTTTCCAGGTATGGCCCTAACTGGCACTGTATCGTTGGCAAGGGCTTCGCGACCCACGCCACTTACGAGGTGGGTCGCAGATACTGCGGTCGTTAATCGTGGGTTCAGGGTTATTATATTTTTTCTCCGCGCTTCGAAACGAAGGTTCTGTTGCATTTGGAGACCATGGGCTGGGAATTGCCGTAAGACCTCGGGCTTGGAGCTCTCTGGTTTAGGGTGTAGCGATATTGGGCTTAAGAGGGTCTGTTTTGCGACATTCTTCAGATGCTTTAACGGGCCAACTGAAAATTGGGTCGTGGAAAGCCAGTTGTGTTGTATGAAACAAGGAGATACATCCACAGGCGCCCTCAAAGCAGAGAGCTTTTGCTGAAGCCATTCCCTAAAAAGAAATCCTCTCAAAGCTGCAGGCGAAGACATCCATGTTCTTCTATCTGCCGCCCTTGGCAATCCTGCTGTACAAGATGGGGTGTGCTCCCAAGCCATGCCTGTGTTGACTAACGATCTGGCATCTGGCAGAAACGTGTCCCTTCCGTCAGCTTACGCTGCTCCTCAGAAACCTTATAAGTTATAATTATGCTTGACTTCTCGTCGCGACTGCACGCGAGTTTTGTGCGCCCCCCAAACCATCCCAGTCTTCCAGGCAGGCTCGAAGCTGTATAAAGAAAGCCCTACCCTGAGCCTTGTAATTCCTTGGTTACCCCTCAAAGGGCCTCCGCGGCTGTTGAAGAAGGCCCTACACAGCTAAGGTGAGGCTTGCAGAAGCCCTTCGTCTCACCTGCCCCGCCCTCAGCTGTTTCGCAGCGAGGCTGAAGAAGCATTGTGTAAACCTTCAAACCCGCTAGCGGGTTGGAGCAAAGATCACGTTATATGTCATTGCATGCGAGTTTATTTGATATTCTTGGGCGTGCGCATGAATTTAGGAACGTATGCATCTGTAAGCCCACGTAAAGTTGATCAAGCTGCACCTTTGTAAAGGCATGTCTTCCTACATGTGTATATGTATGTATGTGCACACATCTACGGATAGATAGGTACACAACAATCAATAAATAGATAGATTGGTTAGATAGGTAGAGATATAGACAGCGAGAGAAATAGATAGATGGAAAAGTAGATTGACTAATTTTTTAGAACGATAGTCAACAGAGAGAGAGAGAGAGGGAGTGTGTGTGTGTGTGTGTGTGTGTAACAAAAGTGCGCGCATACTACATATGCGGGCGCAGTCAGGTGTGTGTGTGTGTGTGTGTGTGTGTGTTTGTGTGTGTGTGTGTGTGTTTTTGTGTGTGTGTGTGTGTTTTGTGTGTGTGTGTGTTTTTGTGTGTGTGTGTGTGTGTGTTTTTGTGTGTTTTTTTTTGTGTGTGTGTTTGTGTGTGTGTGTGTGTGTGTGTTTTTGTGTGTGTGTGTTTGTGTGTGTGTGTGTGTGTGTGTGTGTTTTTGTGTGTGTGTGTGTTTTTGTGTGTGTGTGTGTGTGTGTGTGTGTGTGTGTTTTTGTGTGTGTGTGTGTGTTTGTGTGTATGTTTTTGTGTGTGTGTGTGTGTTTTTTTTTTTTTTTGTGTGTGTGTGTGTGTGTGTGTGTGTGTGTGTGTGTGTGTGTGTGTGTGTGTGTGTGTGTGTGTGTGTGTGGGTGGGTGGGTGTGTGGGTGTGTGGGTGTGTGGGTGTGTGGGTGTGTGGGTGTGTGGGTGTGTGGGTGTGTGGGTGTGTGGGTGTGTGGGTGTGTGGGTGTGTGGGTGTGTGGGTGTGGGGGTGTGTGTGTGTGGGTGTGTGGGTGTGTGGGTGTGTGGGTGTGTGGGTGTGTGGGTGTGTGGGTGTGTGGGTGTGTGGGTGTGTGGGTGTGTGGGTGTGTGGGTGTGTGGGTGTGTGGGTGTGTGTGGGTGGTTGTGTGTGTGTGTGCGCGCATACATCTCTACGTGTGATCTGTATCTTGTATGTACATATATATATATATATATATGTACATATTGCGTGTACATATATACGTATATACACATAGTGTTCATGAATGTGGTGTTTGTGTTTTAGCTTGTTTATTCTCATGCTCATGCCGTGCACATGCATGTCGGTCGATCCACCTACCTATCTGTGTACCTATCTGGCGATCTATCGGTCTATCTGTCTATATACCCATCTATCTATCGATCTAACTCTCTATCTATCTGTCTTTCTGTTCGTCTCTCCATCCATCTATCCATCTATTAAGCCCTTCATCTATCCATCTATCCGTCTATCCATCTATCTATCCATCTATTTGTCTGTCTGTGTGTGCGTCTGCGTGTCTGCCCCTCTATCTATCTGTCTATTACCTACCGGCTTACCGAACTATCGATCTATCTTTCTATCCACCTATCGATCTACCTATCGATCTATCTATCGGTCTATCTATCGATCTACCCATCTATATGATATGTCTATCTATACATCTATCTAGCTCCGTCTATGTGGCGGTGTATCGGCCTATCGAACTCTATGTTTTTGTGTTTACCTCTCCTTGCATCTATACACGCACAGAGACACGGGCACACATCAAAAGAAGCAAAAAGACAGCGCAACGCCCTAAGCCGAAAACTGGCTGCATCCGGATGCAGCGGTTTCCTCCAAGTGGGCACTTTTCGCGGGTCCTTCGAGTCGGCCCAAACATCAGGTCTAGGGTTCTGGGCTTGACAGAGAGATGTTCAGATTTAGGACGCCGCAGGTGGACCTCAGAGGGTAGACTTTTGAAGTCTGGCTCGACTCCCGCCACTCCCCTACATGATGCACAGACTTGCGTGGAGTTACCATCCTAGGGCCCAGCCTTGGGACGGTTAAGTCGTTTTGTCTGATGCCACGACTATCGAGCTTCATGCATCGCAAGTAAGATCTTTCAGAGCAAGAGGAAATAGGGTTTTGGTGTCGGGTTTAAGGTTTAGGGTTTAAGGTTTTGGATTTAGGGCTTGGGGTTTAGAGCTTGGGGCTTGGGTTTAGGGTTTAGGGGACGGTATTGCGACATTGCTTCCGAGCTTTGCACACACCAAGGAGTCTCCGAAGCTATCTCGCCGCAGGTGGTTCAGAGGCGTAAATGACAAGCTCTGCAGGGTGGCACGGAACCCATAGATACATTTGTATAACATGCACATCATGCATGCGTATACACACATATTATTTGTATGTGTGTAAATGCATATTATATCAATGCTTATGTGCTTATGTATGCATTGATTCGTCTGTTTATTTATCTAGGAATCGAGTAGCTGAGTATGTAACCTTTGCTTAGCCTTGTTTTTGCCTATGAGCCCAGAAACCAGCTGTGTAGCCACGCCACAACCTTTATGTGCCACTTACGCAGAGCTTGGGGTGTCACAGCCAAGTTCTATTCTGATCGAAGAGGACGTCTTATTTAGTGTAATTCTGGCATGTATCATCCTGAAAGCAAACTTGGCTACACCAGGGAAAAGACTTGGTGGAGCATGTGAATGCAGTGCTTGGCATGCGGACTGGCCGGACCCCGATGCAAAAATGACAGTGGTTCTGCCACACCTGGCGGTCTACATAGAGATCGGACTGTGAGTGAGCGAGGCTGTGAAGTTACCCGAATCAGGGGTAGTGCTGCCTGTTCATGTGGCCTGATACTTTGCAAGCTATTGCGAACCATAGCCTTTATCTCCTCTGCTAGAAGCTGGAAGGAGTATGAAAGGAGAGAAGTGCCCAAATAGAAAGGGAGTTGAAGCTTTATGTGTCCCTGCGCATAATGGCTCAGTCAAGCTCGGGTTCTCGCCTGGTTTTGGGTTCTGACTTAGCGCCCCCAATCTGCACCCATGATTATGATCATAAGCTTAATTTTCCAAGATTTTTGCAATGATTCTACGCAGAACGTACTAAGAACGCCCGGCAAAGAGCCGCAAAACTGCCCGAGGCCCCAGCCCTTAAACCCAAAACCCCAAACCCAGCTCTGCCCATGCCAATAGCCTTTCGCTGATTGTCATGGCAGGACTAGCACTGGGCGGGGAAAGGGTTTAGGGTTTTGGGTTTAGGGTTTAGGGCCCAGATTGAACCCCATTTCTATCACAGCGGAAGCTGCTATGTAAGCCATGGTTCGCATGTCCCACGAATCGAATGCACCCGATCTGGTCTCTGGAAGCAGTCTTAATTGCTTGCTACTACCATCACTTTCGTGCTGCTGTTTTGGTCTGTACGGTCAAGGTACAACGACAACAACAAAGCAAGAGCAACAACAGCGACAACAACAACAACAACAACAACAACAACAACAACAGTAACAGTGCCAGCAGCAACAGCAGCAGCAGGCGGCAACGGCAAAGGCCACGGCAGCCACAACCCGCACCACCACCATTTTCATCATCATCATCATCATCATCATCATCACAACAGCAATATCAACAGCAACCACGGCAACCACCACCACGGCAACAACAGCAACAACTACAGCCCCAACAATCCGAACCACAACCTCGACTGCGACCGCGACTATCCGCGACTGTGACTGCGACCACGACCACAGCCACGGCCAAGCCACAGCCACCCCCACGAGGACGACGGCGACTACTACTGCGACTATTGCTACTACTGCTAACACCACTGGACTGGGGTGTAGTGGCTGAAGATTTCAATCATGAGCTTTTATCGTCAGAGGATAGATGGAATTTCCGGAGATACGGGTACTCTTCAACAAAAGCCTCCATGAGTAGCTTACAAAGGCGTTCCGGCAAGTCTTGATTTTTCGGGGGGAAGTTCGACGTCTTTGAACTGCAAACTGAAGGGGCTTCAGGCGCCACAAGCCTCAACCCTAGTACCCTGAACCCTAAACCCGAAACCCCTAAACCCTAATACCCCCTAAACCCTAAACCCAAGTACCCTGAACCTTGTGTGCTTTTGCTGAGCTTTTGGAGGACCGGAGCTTGACCAAGAAGACCCTTGGTTGCACTTGTGGATACGTGTTAAGCTAGTCTGTTCCTCCTTCTGCGGACACTTATTGAAAGGGGTTAGGGCAGAGTGAAAGAAGTTGGGACAGTTCTTAACCTCCCCTTGGACTTTCTTGGAGATACCTGCTTAAAGGTTTAGTGATGTGGGGCGCACGGCTTCTGGCTAGTAACACTTGCGGACCTCAAAACCCAAACTTGAAAACCTACAGCCTAAACCTAGAAGCCTTTCGGATCCGTTTCAGTCTATCATAATATAGTATGATATAGTATAATGTAGTATAATGTAAGATAACAAGTTAGAATACATCATAGTATAATCAAACCCAGTCAGTAAAGCTCCGAAGCTTCGCGCTCCACCAGATAACTTTTGGAATCCACGAAGCCTTCAACCACTAGCCAGCCTCAATCCCTGAATCCCTAAACCCCTGAAAGCCCTAGTACCTGAAACCCTAAATCCGTCGCCATAAAGCCTCTTCCCTCAAAGCTAAAGCCTGCCTATATGGGCAACCATCGAAATTAGGGTCCCTTTTTGGGTACCCTAACTATTAGGTGCCGTATTATATTATTAGGGACCCAAAAAGGGACCCTAATTTTGACAACCACCCTGCTAGGGAGATATCAAGCTTAGGAAGAAGATCCTCGGGAAAAGAACTTAAATCGAACATCTCAAACCTCCCTGGGTTCAGGGAGTACTGGAGTTTTAGGGTTTGGGGTTTAGGGGTTTCGGATCTAGGACGTAGAGAGTTTAGGGTTTGGGGAGCCTTCGTCTACAAGCCAGGATCAGCCCTTGCGCCCAGACCAGAGAGCAGACTTTATCAGCAAGCGATCCTCGGATGGAAAGAGAAGCTTTGGAGCTTTAGGTCCTTCTGGACTCTCTTACAAGATGTAAGGGCTTGCCTTGCTTGTGCAATGACACTATTGTTTAACAAATGCGTGTGTGTGAGAGAGAGATAGAGAGAAGAGTTGTGGAGGTTATGGTTTAGGGGCAGCAACTTTTGAAGTCATGGGTTGCAGGGTGTAAGTGTAGGAGTTTAGGAGTTGTAGGTGTGCGGGGTTAGGAGTTTAAGGTTTCAGGGGTTCTAGTCTAGCGCGATTCATAACTTATGAATGACTATACTTTAGATGTCCCCCCAAAGGTCTATTCTAACAATTGGGCCCCTGTGTTCACCCGAAACCCCATGACCACAGTCTCTTAGATATGTTTTACTACACTTTTCCTAAACCCTAAACCCTAAACCCTAAACAAACCCTTTATAAACTAGTACCGTGCAAGAGCGCAGGGCCCTGAATAAATCCGCAAATCCCCTTACCACCGCTTGTCGTTTTGATTTCTGGGTTTCGGTGTCTCGGGTGTTAACATAGAAGAACAACATTACGCCTGAGGATTCCTTGCTATAATAAAGGTATATACTAACGCCTTACATTGGGTGTTGGCATGCTCTGCAGGCTTCTGTGTGATTGGGATGGATGGGTGTTCACTGGTATGCCCGGCGGCGTGAACCCCTCAGCACCCGTGCTTCGCAGAGTACGACGGATAAAGCCTTAAAGCAATCCTGATATGTTTCTGATTCTACATAGTGAACGTGTTGACATTCCCTGCCAACGACACCCTAAAGTCTCGAAACCCTCGGACCTTAAGCAGCCTGAGGCCCTGCAAAGCCCAGAACCCGAAGTAAAAGCTTCAACACTACTCTTGCAAGCCCTTATAGTAGAAGCCAGAAAGTTGGAACATCATTATCCTCATGGCCTTAAATGTAAAGTATAAGGGATCCTAGCACTCATCCTCCTTAAGCCATGTTCCAACTTGTTTGGTTGTACTACAAAATCAGTGCTAAACAAAGTGGTGAAGCGAGGTGTCCATCGAAGCCTGCAGCACTTGGTCGCCGATCTGGGCCTGAGCGATGCCGAGCTACAGCGGTGCTGCTGCCTCGTTTAGGGTTTAGGGTTCAGGGTTTGGGGTTTAGGGGTTAGGGTTTAGGGGTTAGGGTTTAGGGTTTAGGTTCGGGGCTCAAGGATGCCTATGAGCGGAAAGCCCCCCAAAAACCCAGATATCTAGAGCATAGGTATGGGGCTGAGGTGCTTCTTCCCATAAAGGCTACATACAAGACATACGATCGGCCGTCTCGGTTTGAAGAAGATGATGGCAGTGCACGAATATGAGGTCGCGCAGGTCCCCTTTTCAAGCGGCGGAACTCGGAAAGAAGTCGGAAATGAGAACACAACCACTTCGCGAGTGAAGTATGAACACATGATCTTATGACAGATGTATGAATGAACGTATGTATGTACGTATGTAAGTATGCGTACAGGTACATGTATATGTTCATGCACATGTTGGGACTGCTTCTAACAGGAACTGACCCGGCCGTTTTGCCAGCCATGTTCGGCCGCCGCCATAGAATTCAAGAAACAACAAACCTTCCTTGTCTGTAGGAAAAGTGATGATCATAAATATGTGTGTTGCTGCATATTGTAATATACCTGGTTGTTTTAGGTACACCCTCCAAGTGCCCCGATTCCCGACAGTAGTCACAACCCTTGCGAGGCAGAAATTTCAGCATAAAATATGGGGTTCCTGTTGATGAAGGTTGCCTGGCCTCCATGGATCCATCTGTTCTCACAGCAAAACTGGGCGTTCCTCCCGGGAATATCAAGATCTACAAGCTACCACCACGAAAGCCGGAGCGGCAGCCATCTTCCCTAAACCCTGCACCCCAAAGACCCTTCCCCCTCTCCCATCCCGCAAGCTTGAAACCATGAACCCCTAACCCTACGACCGTGTGAGCCGTATCCTACACCGTGCCCAGCCGAAGCACTGTAGACCTTGGCCCCTTACACCCTCAACCCAGAACGCAGTCTGTAGAATCCTTAAAGCAATAAGAACTCATAGAACCCTATATCTGGAACCCTAACTACAACCCGAAGCCTTAGAACCCCAAAGCTGCAAGCCTAGTCAATGGTTCTGGATACTCGGCAGGCTTGGAAAGGAGCACTTCAAGGCAGGGTATGAGCTGGGGCGTTTGGGAATTTGTGGTTTCAGAATTACTTGAAGGAGGCCGCTGCTGCTGCCTTTAGGGTTTAGGGTTAAGGGTTTTTGCAGGTATTATTTGCCGTTGCTGTGTTTCTTGTTGTGGTCGTTGCTTTGTCTTTGGTGTTGCTGTTGCTGCTGTTGCCGCTCTTGTTCTTGTTGTCACTTGAGTGGGCGTGTTGTTCACCTGTTAGTACAAATAAACTGTTGTCGGTAGTGTCAACAGTTTGCACTGTTACAACACAACAACGCCCGCTGTAGAGACCCCACCTTCAATGCGGCCCTAGCCAAGAGCCCCTGAACAGATCTAAAGCTGAACACTATACATCACGAAAGACATGCCTTAAAGCCAATTCCTCATTTCAGGCCTGCGGAGCAATCGAAACCAAAATCCAAGCCGTAAGCCCTAAACCCTAAACCCTAAAATAAGCCTTAATCTAACCCTAAGCTCATGGAGCCCTCGTATTACCCTTGCCCCTGCACTTGGGAGGACCAGGCCGCTTTTCTGCAGACGACTTTTTCCAAGTGCGCATCCTTGGACCCCGGGCGTAAATTTAGAATTTCGTGTTGTGAGTTATGTACTACAAGGGAACTATACAGGAAGTGTTGACGGGATCTGTATTATAGGGGTTACTATATATAACGGCTCCAGCTAGGGGTTGCTATGAAGGTTCTGTACCGGGGAAAGAGTTCAGGGTTCAGGGCTTGTAAAGCTTTCAAAAGGCTCTTATGGTTTTACGGCTTAGGATCCTCGGGTTCGGCTTTTAAGGTTGGGGGGCTCGGATCTGTATAATTTGAGAGGCTTCTGACATTTCGACATAGTGCCCTTCAGGGTGTTGGGGGTTAATACTGGGGTTGTTAGAGTCGACAAGGATACAGCAAGCACACGCCATTTGTCAAAGCTGAGCAGCATCAACACCAGAGATCCCAGACCCGGCAACCCGGAGGCCCTCGCTCGCACCCTAGAAATCCGAACCGTAAATCCCAAACCCTGTACCCTAAGGGCCACTGCATTTTAAAAAAAGAACCCTAAATTGCGAAGCCTGGCAACCTCTAAACCGCAGACCCGGAACTCTAGACCTTATAACCCCAAACCCTGAACCCGCAAGGAACGCTTACGGAGACGAGGCCAAGAGTGTGGTCTGGATGCGGGCACGGTAGCGGCGTGGCAGGAGGACGGGTTGAGTGATTTAGGGGGTTTAGGCTGTGGGTTGCTAGGATTCAGTGTTTTAGGGGCTTTGAGGGTGTTAGGGCTTTATAGGGGTTTAGCGGGTTAGGCTGTTGGGGCCTGAGGGTCGTAGGAATTAGGGTTGTAGGATTTAGGATGATTGGGGGTCTTAGGGTTTTCAACTTCGGGGCTTTGGCTGGTCTTGGGGTCGTTTCAACCTGCCTGAAAGTGGCGCTACATGGGATTCTTATTAAGGTTCTGTGTCCGCGCAGGGGAAGGTATCGTAACGGTTCGCCCTCGGTTTCTTCTCGGATTCTGGGGCATGGGCCAGCACAAGACCCTAAACCCTCAAACCCTAAACTCAAAAAAGACCCTAAAACCCTCAAACCCGAAACCCTAAACTCAAAAAAGACCCTAAAACCCTCAAACCCGAAACCCTGAACTCAAAAAAGACCCTAAAACCTCAAACCCAGACTCCAAACCCTACTGGCGTTTTGGCCTTGTGGCCCGAGCTAAGGCTGGAGGGGCTGAGGGTTTTCAGGCTGAAGAACTAGCGGCCGGCAAGACCCCCAAACGAAACGTAGCCATAATATAATATTGTAGAACATAATTAATAGTCCGATACTAAGAACAGTAACAACCCCCAAATGTAGCCACAATATAATGTAGTAGAAAGTAATTCATAGTACAACTAAGAACAGTAACAACACACAATAATACAACAGCATAATAAACGCCTAGACCCCCTGATGACTAGATTCGAATGAGGAGGCCGGCGAGGACAAGCTCTTCGAAGAAGAAGAGGACTGTGGCCGAAAACCTCGTAGAAACTGGCAAGTTTGGAGGTTCCTGGCTTGAGCTGGGTGTGGAGTTTTTGAACAGGTTTAGGGTATAAAGCAGGTTGGGGCTTGGGGGATGGAGCTTCGATCTTTGGAAGGGTTGAAAGTTTGGTTTGCTAGCTCCCGTTGTTAGCATGGCCGTACTGTCCGCCTGCTGTCTCAGCCATCGATTTCTGCTCCAAAGACAACAGCATCTTTGAGCGTTTGGGGATTGGAGTGGATCGTTATGATCATTTGAGTACTTCTCGCTGGGAAGCTCACCAACCGTACCAGAGAGTTCGAAGATGTTCGAAGGGTAGTAATTACTTGGCTGCGCTTTTGCTTTACTTAGAAAACGTCTGTTTAATCTAACAAGGTGGGTCATAGGATGACCACAAGGGTGAGAGGGGATACGACGAAGACTAGCAAAGTCAGAACGGCCTCCGTAGTGCCTGCGCCTCGGAGCCCACTGTCTCAGAAGTGCAGCAGGCATAATACAATTTGTACAGAGTCTATGGGTTAGGACCTTAGGAATGCACTTGCAAGTTAGGTCTTGTGTACAGATTATATGAGTTAAGGGCTCCAATTGCGTGTCGATTGGTGTTGCGGTCATTCCTCGCAGTTGTGCATGCCACCGAGACTGAGCACTGTGCCACGCAGGACCCCTACTGGTGGCGAGAGTGTCCAGAATCTTTGTGCTTCGTACTCTGGCAGACAGCGCGGGATGTAAAGTTTGAACGCTAGGCGAAACTTGCGCTACCCATAACACAATATGGGAGTTTCCGAAAATAGGGGACCCTAATGTAGTGCCCTAAATAACAGGATCCTTATTAAAAGGACACCAAAATGAGGTACCCCCGAATTTTCGGACACTCCCATATATTGGGTCATGAAGACCCTATTGGAGTCCGAGGATCAGTCCCTGATGCTTCTTCGCTAACCAGCCCTCCTGAGCCAGAGAGCTGAGGATTTATCCAGCACGGCGGAGGAGAATCTGACGGCTGGGGCTCCGCCCTCTTTGCAGTGGTGCGCTGGGGGACGTGGGCATGACACACTGCAAGGGTAGTCGTCGAAAAGGTGCTCGTATTAGTTTCACATCTGCTTTTGTGCTGGTCTTGGCATTCCTGTAGGTCTTGATGGGAGCAGTAGTAGCAGTAGTACTGATAGTACTAGTGGTACTTCGGGACCTAGTAGTCTTAGTAGTTCTAGAAGCACGAGTATCACCAGCAGCACCTGCAGTGTACTTGTACCAGTCACTACTTGGAGGTTCGGGGGAAGTTAAAAGTCGGGTCATAAGTCCCCCAATTAGAGTTATAAGTATAGTTACCTTAGTCATAACCCTACTTATAACTACCCATGAACCTCCAAGTAGTGCTTGGTAGAACGGTGTCTGTTGTGTCGCAGAGAAGGCGAATCTGAGCCCTGCCGCCTTGTTTTTTTTTCCGAGTGTCTCTACATCATGTACCGGGTTTAGACCCAGATCTACATCAGAAGTCAGCGTTCTCCGTCGCACATGACTTGTTTTTGAACAAACAATTCACAAGCTGGGTTTTTTATAAGAACGATCCAAAGGATTGGTCGGCCTTAGACCGGTTTCCTTCCTGCCGCGTTTGTTATGCACGGACTGAGCTCTCTGGTCGTGTCTTGCAGAAATCGTCAATGGTCAAGACCACTGGCTGTTCCACGTCGCAGGTCGGTGGTGTGAGTCAAGGTTGTGTACTCGCCCTCGATGCCCGCCCGATTGCCTGACAGGTGGGATGCGGAGAAAGTTGCGGAGTCCGCTGCCTTCATTGCTATCACTAAGCCAGCTGGTATGAGGCTCGGCTGAACTGTATCCGCAGTGCACAAGACGGCAAACATCCCGAAGATGATTTCAGGGATGCGTGAAAGGCGTTTGGTTTCGCTGTAGGGTTCAAGGTCTGAGCTGTAGAGTACTCCGGGTTTCCTAGTAAACCGGCCAAGTTGCCACCAGTCCTTCGTCCGGTTGCTTTGAAACAGAAACAAGCGAAAATGATTAATGTCAGTGGTAGAGGCCTGCAGTGTTATTGTAGATGTTGTTGCTACCACTCCCACTCCTTCTCTTCCTCCTCCTCCTGCTCCTCCCGCCTGCTCCTCCGCGCTTCGCCCCCACATTCTCGCCCGCCTCCACCTCCTCCGCTCCAGCTGCACCTTCCTTCTTTGCAACTTTTACTAAGTAGCAGAAGTAGCAGCAAGAGTAGTAGCAGTAGTCGTGGTCGTGGTGGTGGAGGTGGTAGTAGTAGTAGTAGTAGTAGTAGTAGTAGTACTACTACTACTACTACTACTACCGCCACTACTGCTACTACTACTATTACGACGACTACTACTACCACCACTACTACCACTGCTTCTCCTAGCTGTCATCGTCGCAGTCATGGTCGTAGTAATGCCGAAACTGTTCCACCCCCTAATATCCAACAAAAAAGTCTGCTCTAGCTGTTGCTGTTGCTCCTGCTACAGCTGCGGCTCTTGCTCTGCCCTTGTACTATTTATTGTTGCTGTTGTTGATTGTTTTGATGATGGTGGTGGCGGTGGTTCAACAAGCAACGTTATGCTGAACCCCAGAAAGGATAATTAGTGCAGGGATTCCGTATTATTTACCTTCAGGGCATAAGGATAACGATGTTTCAACTATCTGGCGTCTACTGTTCATAGGGACCCTTAGGGGTGTAGGGGGGAGGGTGTAGAAATAGGCCTTATTAGTGCTTATTATGGGCATTAAGGCCCCCTACCCCCCCTCCCCTACATAGGGGTCCCTATGAACTGTACACTGTGCACAGACATAGAAGCGCAAACGCAGCAAGGTTTGTAGTCACCGATGAGCGCGGCTTGTGGGAGGAGTCGCCCACGAACTTCATCCATGTTGCGCACCGCAGGACTTGAATGCGACCGGTTTAGTGAGCCAGAGTATGGCGAACCGTTTGGTGTTTCGGGTTCAGGCTGTCACCTTCTTCGAGAGTCTCGAGTTTTAGTTTTGTTGTGGGCGGCTTGAGTTCAGATTCTGGGTTCTCGAAGCCTGTTTGTTTTTTTCTGACTAGTGGGTCACACGCGCAAATAGTGTTTCCCATCACTGATAATCTATAGCAGCAGTGACTAGCAGCAGTAGCACAGAAGCGTTCAACATCTGTCGGACATCTGACGATCGCACTCCGGAATCGGGCAAGTATCAGCCTCGTGCGCGTCAACTGTGCCTCGGTATTGATGTCTTGAACTGCGAGATATTGTCAGTGTCTTTGTGTTGTTAACTGTGTCTTTTTTCTTGTGACCTGCGGTGTCCCCTGTTGCTAAGTGTAGCTCTGTTTTTTGGCTTAACTGTGTGATGTTTTTTTCCGTGGGTCGTGTATCTCTTTTCGGTGTTTGCCGGTTGTTTCCCAACCCTGGGGGGCGGGCTGAGCCCAACGTCTGATGAGGGATCAGGTTTAAGAAATGGCATCAGCTGCCACCGCCTATCTAGCGAGTTGGTTCAAGATCCAGGCCTTAATACAGCGGCTTCAACACATACCTATACTATGTTTTCTTTAGGCGGGGGGGGTCCCGTAATATAGTTATGGTAAAATTGCTAATACTATTCTTATTATAAAGGTACCTATATTGCCGGCTTCAGCTTTTTCTTGGGGCCTCGGGCCCTAAAGCGCGACCCCCAAGCCCTGTGCTCTATAGACTCTAAATCCTGACCTTAACCCTAAACTTTAGGGTTAAGGTCAGGGTTTAGAATCTATAAAGCACAGCCCCACCCCCCCCCCCCCCGACATGAGAGTATCATGAAACCCTAAACCCTAAACCCCCAAAGGATCGACATGCCCACGAAGCTGGAGCCTCGCCAACGTGGGATCTGTCATCGCCTTGACAGCCACACCAGCGGTGTACAGATTTTCGGAGCCCTGCCTGCATGGCACTTTAGGATTTCGGGCTTAGGGATGGACTCCGAAACTGGCTTTACGGATTCTTGGTGTTGTCATTGACTAATCTGAACACAGCATGGAACTTAGTTGATGTCCACATAGCTGTTGCACCACGGCCGTTGCGGTTGTTGTTCTTCTTCTGACCCTGCGTCTCGTTGGCAATTTGTTGCCGGCGCGTGGCTATACGAGGTGTGGAAGGTGCCTGCAGCACGAAGCCGTAAACCAGCGACCCTGAAACTTAGAGCACAAAAACCCCTAGTGATTGTGCTGTATCCTTGGACTGGAGGTAGGAGTTGGGCTGATGGCGGGAAGAACTTTGGTGCAAATTGTTCGCATGTCGAGCTCTTGCGGTTGTCCACTCGAGACCTGTGGGATACATAATATGGGATTTTTCCGAGAATAGGGGAACCTTATTTTGGGGTCCTTATAATAAGGATCCTACTATCTGAGGTACTGTATTGGGGTCCCTTCTTTTCGGAAACTCCCATATGAAGACCACACCGATCTTACGGCGAATCCGCGGCTCGTGCGGCACGCCTTGGCAGTAGCTCTTGACATTTTTCGACACCCTGGCCGTGTTGCACGTGAGGTATTAGCATGACAGGTGGAAAACGATCTCAGAAGCTGAGAAGGCACTCCGTATAAGCACATCCGATCTAGACTGCTGTGCGCTCAGAGGTAAATCCTGGGCGGCTTTTCGCCATTTCGTCTGCCAGAACAGTTGCTTTGGCAGTTATGGCTTGTTTCGACCGGTAATATGTGGAAGTCCCTACCCTCAAACCCCGAATGCCGCCATCCTAAAATCCCCGAAATCCTCCAAACCCGAAGCCCCTGAAACCCGAAGCCCTCCAGGCCCCGAACATTCAATCAGGGTGGAGGGGTTGCTGCTTTGCTGACTGAAGGCCGATGAAGATACCCATAAGCCCATAAGTAGTCTTCATTGTAGATCCTTCGTTGGGTTTAGCTGATCCTACAAAGTTAACCACAAAAAAGGAGTCACAATCGAGACTCTAGATATCATGTACAAGCTTAGAGGTTACCAAAGACGTGTTCCGGTTAAGGTACAGCTTTAGAGTTTCCGTGCTCGGGGCTTGAGGGTGGGGAGGCCAGAGCACTTGGGGAAGTCAGAAGGTCCGGAACTGCAAGTCCTTGCCGCGTCGACTGAAACAGTTGCAGCACAAATCCCAAACCCCTAAACCACTAGGCACTGAAACCGCAAAGCCTGCTGTGTCTTGCCTGCAAACTGCGCCAGGAGACTTCCCGAATCTCTGATGCCAGTGTTTCTGAAACAGAGCGATCTTGGTCGGACTTGTCGTTCACGTAGACTCCGACGCGTTTATGCTGTTTCAGCTCCACCGACGCACAACCTTGACCCCAAGCTCTAAGCTTTTGACTTGCGTTCAGGGGCTTTTGGTTTCGGGTCGAGCCCCGTTGTCGAAGACACCACTGAAGGCTCCCATCGTGTGCAGAAGGATCTCGGGTGGCAAGGGGCAAGCTGCAGGGCATCGGATCGGTTCGTGGAGGTTTTGTATCTGCGGATGTTGGGTCTAGGAGTTGAGGATTTTGGATGCAGGGTTTAGGAGTTAGGATTTTGGATCAGAGAAACTAAATGGTACTGGGAGTCTGTGATTGCGGTGGCTACAGCCACAAATAATGGACATGACCATTTTTATTGAAGTAGCCTTAAACCCAGCCACCCAACATATCCACAGCCACAGCATTCCGAGCGAAGCCGAATCGCAGCAGCAAGCTCAGAACTGAAGTTCTTGCAAGCGCACCTACTGCTTTTTGACATGGAAGCATCTTTGGCCGGGGACGTCACGCCGCACGGAGCCCGCACCATCAATCCACCTCATCACTGCTGCTATAGATTAAAGCCTGTCGTCCTCCAGTCATCATCCTGAACGTGACCGAGAAAAAGGTCATCGTCAGAACCATGGGCATTACCAGGACCCTCATCATCTATGAGCTACAGCATCATCATCACCATCGCCATTAGCATAGCCAGCAGCGCCGTCAGCACCGTCATCTTCATGACCTTCGCCATTGTTAGGCTGACCATGGTCATGACCATAGCAAGCAATAAGCTTGTGCAGTTGCACGGGGCCTACACTGGGTCACCAAAGGGTTCTAGGGAGCAGTCCAAAGAAAGCGCCTATCGGACACTTCTTAGAGTCGATACCTTACGCCAACTCCTCAGCGTACAGCATGCTTTCTGAGCCCCTAAGCTTTGAACCCCTTTGCCGCAAGTTGTGAACACTGAGCTTGCGACCCTTGGACCTCAAGTTTGAACGCCTAATGCCAAGGCAAAATCAGCATCAATCCTATGGCCGAGCAACCCCCTAGAGCGCGAAACAAGAACACCAGACATGTAAAGCAGCAAAAAAAAGAAAGCAAAGCTTTAAAGTAAAAACCTAGCATCTACACAACACCAAAATTCTCAAGGCAGTCAAACCCGAGACCTCCGACGACCCTAACCCCAACAAACACTAAACCCTCAACCTGAAAGCCCCAAAAACCCGAAACCCTGAATCCCTAAAGCCCCTAAGCAAAGCCCTAAAGCCCCAAAGCCCCATAAGCCCGCAAGCCCCCAAACCCAAAACCCTAGAGTAAACTCCCAAACTCCTACCTAAACCCTAAACCTTAAACCCTAAACCCTAAACCCTAACACTCCAAGCCCCCAAAGCTTTAGGAGTACATCGCGCTGGTCGAAGGCCGACTCGGGGGCTCAGAAGGTCCCTTCACTGGCGCAGCTTTGGCAGAAAAAAGGTTTAGGGTTTAGTGGTTTAGGGTTTAGGGTTTAGCCGGCTTTTGGGGCGGCTGCTTTGGGGGTTTTGGGCGGCCGTGGCTCTTTGGGGTTGCAGAATAGTTGCTGTAACTCTTTGTGGAGACGCGCTGTGGTGACTCCGGGTCAGTGTTAGCGGGTCGGTCCAGGGGTTCAGGTTCGCGGGCTTAGGGGTTTAAGGGGCTTAGGGTGTTTCGGAGTTTGGGGTTTTACCGCAGGGTTTGGGGTTTAGGGTAGAGGGTTTTGGGGTTGAGGGTCTTGGGGGGTTTGGGGCTTGGTAGTTTAGGTAGTTTAGGACCGAGTTTTAGGCCATGTGGGGTTTCGGCATTAGGGGATCAGGATGTGGGGTTGAGTGCTTTACGGTTGTCCTGAACCCGACGCTGTGACTCGCCAACTTGAAGCATGTAGATGTGGGCTTGGGTTCTGTTGTGTGTACGGTTTTGGGTTAGGAAATTGTCTCAAGGCGTAGGTAGTAGGTTTCGATGGGTTCTGACTAAAGCTTTGTGTAGACTTTCGCGATCTGGCTCTTCACATGGTTCAGTTGGGGCTGGTTGGTGATTGGAGTTTTTCAATCAAGCAGCACAGAGTGGTACATGGTTGCATCGGCCTGAGCCCTCAGCCCCCTAGTAACATCGCGGCTGCACCGACCCGAAGACGTGAGACATAAAGGTGAAGCCAGTATCCCCGGATAAGCCGTAAGCCTCGAATCGGGCTTGATTCGCCGGCCTTTGCAAGCAATTCCTCTTCCGCCATAGCCCCTGATCTAAAATACGGGCAGCATACCCGATGCTTTTCCGATACCAAGGTCAGACTGGGGGGTCTCGATCTGTCTCGGATTCTGTCTCGCATCTGCTTGCTGCTAAGGTCATCGATGTCCCGATGAAGAAATGGCAGGAGTGCTTTTCAAAAGCGAGCACCGCAACGGCGAGTTCTGAGAGCTTCGAAGCAAACACAGAAGATGGTTTGCGCATATCTGTATACATATATATATATATATATATGTATGTATTATAAATAGGTATGGGTTTTTGTATATACACAGAGCGAGAGAGAGAGAGAGAGAGAGAGAGAGAGAGAGAGAGAGAGAGAGAGAGACAGAGAGAGAGAGAGAGAGAGAGAGAGAGAGGGAGAGAGAGACCCGTCATGACTTGCAGAAGCAGAAGAAGAGACAAAAAGAGACAGAATATTCAGTGATCTTATGCAAGCGGAGATCCCCAAACAGTGGAAGACCATACCAGAAGCATGGCATTGGGATCAGAAAGTCGGGACCGCTGTCGCATGCGACCGGGGCTGACATGTTTGGGAAAGCACAGGTCACAACTAGATGCCATTTGTGTAACTCCAGAATTGGCGCCATGTCACCCTCGACGAGCACAGCGACTGGACGAACACCTGTATTATTATTACTATTATTATTATTACTATTATTATTGTTATTATTATTATTATTATACTATTATTATTACTATTATGATTACTACTATTATTATTGTGATTATGAGTATTTCTGCTGATATTAGGGCCAGCAACGACCAGAAGGAGACCACCAGGACACAGCAAGCGACCATCAAGACACCAGGAGACAACGAAGAGGCCACCAAGAGACCAGCAAAAGACCACCACCAGCAAGAGACCCTAGGATACCACCAAGACACCACAGCACAGCAGCAGCAGACCACCGAGACTCTGACAAAATCCTTTCTCGTAAATACTGGCTCATTCAGACCCACCCGGTTCCCCAAGTATTGGCGAGATTTTTCGAGAGCGCAGCGGAACCGCTTTCGAAGACTGCATAAGCTGCATGAGCACGAAACTTATGCTTCCCCTCCTTGGCTTGCGGGATCCAGAGAGACGGCCCGAATCCTTCCTTCCAAGACAATATCGGGGCTCTAGTAATTAGCTATATTATACATATGCATATGCATATATATATATATATACACATACTATTGTGGGGGCTCCTTATTATCATCATCGTAGAATGAGGCCCCCAAACCCTATTTTAATTATTAAGGCCCCTATATCACTTTCTCTCGAACCACTGCTGCGATTCGAAGTTGTCGAAAGTTTTTGCAATGAGTCCTAGTCCCGGGGCACGCTCAGCACACAGAATCTTCTATAAATAGTGCGATGCCAGCAAGAACTATGCAACGCACCACAGCGGCCTACGTGCGTCGCATCCTGTGTAGATAACAGGGCTAAGACGCAAGAACCCCACAGTGCTAACACAATGTTTGCGAAAAACGACAAGAACACTAGTAATTACTCAGAATCACAAAAGCAGCAGGAGAATAATCATGGCAATAATGTTAGTAGTATGATCTGGTTTCAACCCCCTGTCTGCAAGATTAGATCAGAGTCGGTGTGGGGCCCATTACTTGGAGGTTCATGGGTAGTCATAAGTAGGGTTATGAGTCCCCTCAAATGAGTTGTAAGTATAGTTACCCTACTTATACCCCCACTTGTAACTACACTAATCCCTAAACCCCAGAACCCTATAGATCCCTCCTACTTATAACTACCCATGAACCTTCAAGTATAGATCCCTACAGTCTAGCGACTGGCAGGCTCACTGGGTTCCCAAAGTTGATACTGAATCGATTCCTTCAAAGGGGGACTACAAGGGTACTATAAGGGTTCCTTTAAAGGGCTACTGCAAGGGTTTAGAGTTCCGAAGAGTAGGGGTACCTTAGTTGAATTCGATCTCGTGGTGTATCCTCGCAGGATTTCATGCGACGCGAGTTTGGATCTGTTGCATGCACCTTGGAAGACCAGGAAAACAAAATTCGCAGCTCCGATGGTGAGTGGTTGGGTGTAGGTGTTATGTCTTTCTCCAAAGGCCTAAGCCCAAACTCGCGCTGTAGCGCTGCAAGCCCTACGGCCTACTTAACCTCCAACCCTCAACCGCACCACTCGGAGTAAGACTGAGCAGTAGTTCAGGGTTTCAGTGATCGAAGGATCGGTTGAAGTTTCGTGATTGCTGCAGTTCAGTCTGGGGCTTCCCGGCAGTTGAGGTTTAGGGTTTGGGCTTAGCGTTTGAAGGTTTAGGGTTTGGGCGTTCAGGCAGTGGCTTGGGCATCTAGTGGGCGAATCCAGGCATACTCGTCTTATCAGCAGTGCGAACAATGCTAGTATCACTACAAGTGCTCTTGGACTCAGATTCGGCCCACGCAACATCAGTACAGCCTAACAGCCTAAGCCCTGTAAACCCTACCCCTATGGACAGGGCCGATTCTGGAAGACCTAAGTCCAAACCCACTTCTAAGGCGCGGGGCAAGGCTATCCAGCAGTCACATGGTACTCGGCGCTGAGGCATTCAGGATTTGGTTGTCTTTCTGGAATATGGCATCTTTATGGCTGATTGCTGTCGTTGCTATGGACGCTGCTATGGCTGATGTTCTTCGTTGAAACATCATGGCATGCTGCATGCTTTGCTAATTACTCCCATCAGATGCTATCACTGGAACCTGCTGCTGCTGTTGTTGTGTTGCTGCGGTCGTTGGCAAAAAGACTCGGAGACAAAGCAGGTGGAGGAGTTCTAGCGATTCCAGCGGTGCAGTGTTCTTGACTTGGTTACCACGGCTTGTGCCTCTTATTTCTAGCTTCCCTGATTAATTATGTGGTTATGGGTCTAGTCGACGTGACCACCAAGACGACAGCTGTGATTAAACTTGCTTTAGGTGCTGGTGTTACTGCCAGGCTTGCTGTCATGGGCCACCATGCTTATGCTTGCGAGGATGTCATGCCTGGCAGTGTTGCTCCGAGACCTGCCCAGCCTTCCACCTTCAAACCTCACTGAGGCTATTCTGAGGATGAGTGCCCGTACTATTTACTGTCCCAGTGCGAGATGTAGAGCATGTCAGCACTGCGGCCCTGACAGCTGTCGAGCGGTTCATGTTCAACTTTTAGGTGCCACTGCATCAGGCATTACTGCATACCGGCCGCTGGGCGTCTTTCCTTCTGGGGCCGCGACCGGTGGTTTACCTTGGTGCAGCTGAAGATCCTCACAGGACCTGCCGATAAGATGCACCTAAGCCCAGACCCTAAAGAGCACTGAAACCTAAAACATAGCGTGTTGAAGCTAATCCCCTTGCATGGACACTACTTACTTTCAAAAGCTTAGTCAAGGATGCTTTGGGGGGCTCCTGTAAAGTGCAAGCCCCGAACCTTGTACCCATACATTCTTGTGCGGTCAGGCTTCGGCATTTGCGGTGTTTGACTAGAGCCCAACCTTGGGATTCAACGAGATGCAGCTGTAAAGCTCATGAGGCTGAGGGCTGTAAGAGCGTATAGGCCTTACTTTGTTAGTCTAAGATGAACCTGATACTTCCGAAGCTAGAGCTGAGTGTTGCAGGAAGTTGTAACTAATACCCCCATCCTAAACTTACAGTCACTTACAGTCCCAACAGTGCTGCACCTAGGCCACTTAAGCAGGCTCAGGGTTTGAATGCTGAAGCTGCTTCACCCTCAACTCAAATCAACCCAAATCATCCCGGATCATCAGCACAGAAATTCAAACAAAGTTGCTTTTTCTTTCGTCCCAGGACGGACGCATCAGATTCGTTTGCACATGGCGTTTGTCGGCCACCCGTACCTTGTCGTGATTCGGGGTCGCCTTTTATTCTCATGGGCATCATCAGAATCTCCGTCGTGTTGGCGGGTGTTTTCCTGGGCCCCTCAGAAGTGCCCATGTGTCCGTTTCATGTTGGGCTCGCATTATCAACCCTGCCGGTTAGGAAGCACGGTACCCTGACAGTTTGAAACCCGTCTCCTAGGTGTCTGGAGTTTGATTCGTTTCTGGTGCTTAGGGTTGGTGATTTTTTTCGGGGCAGAGCTCAGACTACTAGATGCGAGATATGCAACAGCCAAGGGCCGGGGGCGGCAGGCATGTGAGAGCTCCATGTACCCATACGGTATAGATAATGGGCCCTAAAGCAGCTTCATAGGGATCCATTTCAGGGCAGCGTATTTGCTATGTAAGTACATGGACCCTTAGGATTTGCAAACCTCAAGTCCTGAAGCCTTCATGCCAGCTCTCAGCCTCGCTAGGCATAAACTCAAAAACCGCCAAGACCCGGAACCGGTTTAGGGTTTTGGGTTTAGGGTTTTGGGTTTTGGTTTGGGTTTAGGGTTTTGGGTTTAGGGTTTAGGGTTTAGGGCCGAGGGCCCTGAGAGCCGGGCCAAGTCCTCTACCTTTGGAGCAACTTGCTGGACAGGTTGGTGGGCGACATGAAATACAACCCAGATCGGTATGCTCCTTGGCTCAGGGCTGAAAAATATGCACCCCGAAACCCAAGCCCCAGACTCCTAAATCCTTACAAAAACCACTGAAGCCCCAGAATCCCCAAGCTCCACTTCCCACTATGGGCTATTAGACCCTAAAGATCCCTTAGGACCCTATTAAGGGTAGATTAAGGTACCCATCAGGTCTGATAGCCCATAGTGGTCTATCGACACTTGACAGCTCCCTGAAGGCCTTGAAGCATCCAAACGCCCAGAAAAGTGTTGGACCGTAGGAATTCCAGGTTAGGCTCTTATGGCTCGGGGTTTAGGGCTTAGGGGGATGCTAGTCTGTGATCACTTTGTAGGGGGGTTACATTGCTGTTGTAGGTGATTTAAGAGGCTTACACAAGAGTTGTCCATAGGGTTACCATTTCGGTTGGATGCTGTTACGGAATATGAATACTAAGTCACGAGACTAATCAGGCAAAGAGCATAAAAGTAATTGCGATGTGTCACTGGTATGAGTATGATATCTGAAACTAGGTTCTTTCCCAAGAACTTGTCAAAAGCTCAGGGACTCCATGTTCAGTGCCGTAGTCATGATCTCGAGGCCAGGTTTGTCGTAGAGGTTGCGATGAAAGTTGGACTTGTCACTTCTTAAAACTACTGTTGATGATATAAATCCCGCATTACCTTAAGGACCCTAAACTATGGGAATTATGGCACTCGTATATTCCTTATTATGGGTAATGCAGGATTTATATTATCAACCGTATGAACCCGAAACAAGAAACCTGAAGGACAAAAACTCCTAGGGCTCAAGGCGATCTCTGGCACTTTTAGAAGTCCCGTGTGCTTTTGGAGAGCTCTAAACTGGGCAGAGCTGAGGAGGCAGACTGTGCACTGGTGCCACGAATCTTCCTACATTGCTTGCGCATGGAGTTCGTGGACAGCCGCAGTTTTTTTAGGCCTTTCAGGCTTAGGGTTTCATGCTTATAGGTATTAGGGTTATTCTTGTTGTTGTTCTGGTAAGTCTTCTTACTAATATCATCATTACGACTATGGTCATTCTCTTATTGTTAGTTACTATCAGCATTGTTATTACAGCTATTCTTAACAACATTGTTATTAATTGCTGTTGTTATTAATCACCACTTGATTCAATGTTATTATTACCTGTAATAGTGTTGTGACTTTTGTTACCCTTCTTGTTCTATAGGATCTTTTAATCGACGTTATGATTGTTGCTTCACTACTGTTACTCATGTTTTTGTTTTTGTTATGTTTATTGTTATTATTACTGCCTTTTCAACCTTAGTATTTTTGTTATTGCTATGAGTACTACTACCATTAGTGTTGTTGGTTGTAGTTGTTGTCATAGCTGTAGTTGTAGTTGTAGTTGCTGTTGCTCGCTCTTATGCTGGTGTTGGTGCTGGCGCTGGTGCTGGTGCTGGTGTTGGCGTTAGTGTCGTTGTGGTTGTGACTGTGATTGTGGTCGTGGTGGTGGTGGTTGTGGTGGTGGTGGTGGTGGTGGTGGTGGTGGTGGTGGTGGTGGTGGTGGTGGCGGTGGCGGTGGTGGTGTTGGTGGTGTTGGTGGTGTTCGTGGTGTTGGTGGTGTTGGTGGTGTTGGTGGTGCTGGTGCTGGTGTTGGTGTTGATTTCGTTGTAATTGTGACTGTAGTTGTGGTCGTCGTGGTGGCGGTGGTGGTGCCGGTAGTGCTGGTGCTAGTGTTGGTGTTGGTGTCGTTGTAGTTGTGACTGTGGTTGTGGTGGTGGTGGTGGTGGTGGTGGTGGTGGTGGTGGTGGTGGTGGTGGCGGCGGTGGTGGTGATTGTTGTCGTGGTCGTCGTGGTCGTAGTCGGGAGGGAGGGGGAGGGAGCCAGGGGGGAAGGGGAAGGAGGGAAGGAGGGAGGCCTTTGATGGCCTGTCTGTTTCAAGAAGTCCTGGCTCCATGAAAACAATGCCAAACATTTCTTCTTCGTTGCTTCTGAGTATCAACACGCGCTTGCAAAGCACCATTGTTCGTTTCCAAAAGTCCTGGTTCCATTTTTCAATGCCAAATGTTTCTTCATCGTTGCTTTCGAGCATCAACACGGCGCTTGCAAAGCACCATTGCTCGTTTTGGCGTGGCTCTAACGGCAACTCCAATTCCTGCCGCTACGTGTGCATCGACCCAGGTTTTCTGCGGCGCCTCAGCACCAACCAAAATCACAGATTGGCCTTTTCGGGTTTAGGAAGCAAAGCAGTTGGGCCTTCTGGGTGGTCAGGGCATTTGGGTTTAGGGTTTAGGAAGCAAGGTGGTTTAGGCCTTTTGGTGTTTAGGGCATTTGGCTGGGTAGGACATGAATGGCGAAACCTTCACTGCCGCCAGCGCCTTGGCTGCATGGATAGTAGGAACTTCGTGTCTGAAAGATCTTCGCCGTATAGCAACAGCCGAAGCAAGCATTGTCTTAGTTTAGGGTTTAGGGTTTTTAGGGTTTTTAGGGTTTGCGGTTTAGGGTCTCGGACAAGCATCAGCAAGGCTAGGACGAAGCATCGTCGGGGAAAACCCTCTATCACCAGATCTATAAGCCCACACGCCCCTGACTTGTCTTCTACTGAAAACTGGGCCCCAGAGTAGGCCCGTATTCCCTTTTTTAGGGTTTAGGTTCCCTTATAAACCCCCTTTAACCCCAAAAAGGGCACCCTTTTTGTTCCTAGGTTACTCTTAGGTCTACTCAAAAGGTCCACCTGAAGCCTTTTTTTGCAAGGCGAGCTGGCGCCAGATCTGCAAATGGTACTGTGTGAGCTGCTCCGGCTGTCCGGATCAACGAAGGATCTTGTACCGTGGATCTATCAGGGATCTATACAGGATCTACGAGGAATCAAAATTTTTCTATAAGGGATCTATACGGGTCAAACGTTCACGGTTTGGTATATTCCTGAACCCTAGGCCTTGAAACTTGAAATAGTTCAGGGCTTTGTTAAGGCGGCCTGAGCCGTTCAAGTGTTTCTTACCTTTTGGGGGGTACCTTATCTCAGGCGTGATTTTCTGCATGCTCCCAATTTTTACCGCGGCTTCTATGACAGTCTGCTTAAGTCGATCAAGGACATGTTTGGCCACTTCGTTTTCGGAGCAGTCGTTTAGGGTTCATGGGGTTTGAAGATCTGTGGGTTTACGGAGATTTCAGTTTCAAAGGTGCAGGGACATCTAAGCCCTGAAACCAAAGCCTCCCAAAGCCTTCTTACAGCTTTGAACCAGATACTTCCCGCAAACGCCGCCCCGGAACTTAAGCGCTGAGCCCCCAAACATCAAGATCTGAAAACTCCCAACTCCAGCCCCAACTCCCCCCTCCCCCCCGAAAGCACCAAACCTCGGGCTTGGATCCTTGCCCTACAGGAGCCCAAAGCATGGCCAGAAGGGCTGCTCTTTCCAGGCCTCCGAGAAGTGCTGGAGTTCTGAAAGTTAGGGTCCCCCGTGGTGACGAAAGCATAGGGTTGTCCCGGTTGTCCAGAAGTCATGAATGCGACGTGTTTGTTCCTAGGCATGCACCAAGGCGCCCCGGTTTTGAGAACGCCCCCAATTTTGAAGTTGGTGGGGGGAGGGCTTCTTGGGGTGCGGTTAAGACGGTTAAGGGATGCCTAGGGCATTGGCCTTGACGTGCTTTTTGGCACATCCTGTAAGCTGCGCATCGTGTATTTGTGTGTGTTTAGTGTTTAGTATGTTTGGTCGTAACGCGAAACAGCGTCTGGGAGTTGAGACGCGTTGACGCCGGAGGTAGGATGCACAGCCTCAAGCCCTACACATAAGCCTTCCATGGACCCCAGGTAGCAAGCTTAAATGACCTACTGCCACATCAGGAACTTCGGCCAAACTGCTGTTACTATTGGAGGCTGTGGTAATACCTTTTTCTGGTAGAAACCGATCCAAATTTTGCTACTCTTCGTTTACCACGAACGATGCCGACTTCTCGTTTTAGTGTGTCAAGTTTCCAGAGCCTACGTCGCTGGCATCGCGGTAGAGGCTCTTATCATTATTCTTCTGGCGTCTATTCTTATCGCTCTTGTTCATCGTCGTTCTTCACACAAAAAACAGCACGAGCTATCCTGAAAATCCCCAAGCTAAGTCTCAGCCCCAAAGGGCGAAAACAAAAGCCCTAAACCCAAGGAGCCTTCAACACAAACCCCGAAGCGCCCTAAACAAACCCCTCTCATTCTATAGTGCTCTGCTAAACTTGAGGTTTCCAGAATCCACGGAAGCCTTCCCAAACCTAAACCTTAAAGCCCTAGGCCCTAAACCCTAGACCCCTGAATCCCCTAAGTGGCGTTCAAAAGTGAAAATCCTAGCCCTTGATGCTAAACCCGTTACAGTATCCTCAAGTGGCGCTCAAAAATAGAAATCCCGTCTCTAAGCCGTAACCCTCAACAAATCCTAACCCGAAACCCTAGCCTAAATCCTAATCCTGCAAGCCCTAAAATCCTAAAACCAAACCGTCAAACAAATCCTAACCCTAAACCCTAGCCTAAATCCTAAACCCTACGAACCCTAAAAGCCTAAAGCCAAAACCACCACCCCCCAAAACAGAACAAAAAAATACTCAATAATAAATAAAAACATCCTGACCCCCCCCCCCCCCCCCCTCCAAAGAAGAAATATAAATGAATGAATCCTGACGACCCTAGGCTCTGAATCCTAAACCCAGGGAACCCTAAAATCCTAAAAACAATACCCCCCCTCCCCGCAAAAAAGAAATCCTAACCCGAGACTCTGAATCCTACAGCCAGCCCTAAACCCTAAACCCTAAACCCTAAACCTTAAACCCTAAACATCCCAAACGAACCCAGGCCTGGCGAAGATTCTGCAGCAGACGAAGCCCCCGGCCTCGGCATCACAAGAAGACGAGGCCCCAGCATCTTGCTTGGGCCTTCGTTTAAAGGGGGTTGGTTTAGGGTCTAGGGTTTAGGATTTAGGATTTAGGATTTAGGGTTTAGGGTTTAGGATGTAGGGTTTAGGGTTTCGGGTTTGGGGTTTAGGTTGCTGAGTGGCTTCTACGGGGGTGCTCTAGGGCTTACTTCGGCTTCTATATGCGCTACTACGGCTGATGGACAAAATCCTGCATTACTCATTATAAGGAATATATAGTTCCCATAGTTTAGGGTCCTTAGGGTCATGCAGAATTTTGTCCATCAGCCGTATGAGGGTTGTTGTGAGGCTTTAGTGTTCAGCAGTTCAGGTGTTCAGCGGTTTTGGCTTGAGGGGTTTAGGGGTCAAGGCTTAAAGACGATAGTATACTGAGGTGCTCGACAGGAATAGGGCCAGCAGCTGCCCCGAGAAGCGGAGTTTGAGCGACATACATGAGCGAACATGTTTCGCGCATAGCCTGCTGAATTACATGGTATGTTAGTATTTGTTGTGGCACAACGCAGATGGTCTTACCATTACTATCAGTCTTTCTGTACTTTCTCTTTCCATGGTGCTTGATTTATTATTGTTAGTTGTTATTACAGCCAGAATTGCAAGAGAGGTCTTTCTGGTAACGGGGTTCACGCTCTTTTGGCGGATAGTTGCAGTTGAATTTTTGAGCTGCCCCGAGGACCGAAAACTTCACGCAAACCTTCAAGGCTCAGGAAAGTTGAGGGTTAACCCGCCCTAACCCCTAAACACGAATGCCCCTGGCCCTGTGTCCTACGCGACTACGTGCGCAGGATGAGGAGAGAATTTTCCACTTCTGCAAGAACTGCAGGCAACTCGAGGCCGGCAGACTTCGAATATCAGGAGCATCAGCCAGGCAACTGGGTCATATCGCCAGACATGTGTAATAGTAAGGCACACTAGTAGTAAGAGTAATGGTAGTAATTTGACGAAGAACACTTTGGGTTATGGCAGACATTCGAAGATCATTGCACCTAGCGTCCTTTGAAGATCGCGCTGCATTCTAGTACGTTGCTGTAGCTTCGGATACGAGAGGAAACGCATAACGCAGCAACTTCGTGCAAAAGCTTCTCTGGTGACCCACCCCTCAAGCCTGAATGCTTTACCAAACCCGAGCCACCAACTTCCCATAAGAACCGAAACCCAACGAGTCCAAAACCAAAACGAACTTCATTGGGGTTTAGAGTTAAGAGTTTAGTAGGATTCATCAGGAATCGAAAATCTGGAGGTTCCCAGGGCCCTCAGGCCCAAAGCAACCTACCTCAAACTCTGCGACCGAAGAGCTTGGCTTTAGGGTTTAGCTCTTTTGGGTGTATTGATCTTGTGATTCGTTTCTTTTGGTGCACTGTTTAGATTCAACCTCGGAGCTCAAATAGATCAAAAGGCTGTAAGGGTGGCATGCAGGAGTTTCCGAGAATTAGGGGTACCTTATTTGGGGGTCCGTATAATTATGATGGATCCTACTATTCAGGCTGCTATATTAGGGTCCCCTATTTTCGGCAACCCCCATGCAGACACAAGAGCCATATTACTCGGTTCCTCAGACCCTTCACGTGAGCCTCGCAGGTGGCCACCCGCAGGCTGGTCCGGGATACACGTACGCAAGAAAGAACCGCGATGTACTGGAGCCTCAAGTTGTACACAGGACGGTTTAGGTTGGTATAGGGTTTGGGGTTTAGGGTTCGGCGATAAGGGTTTGGAGTCTAGTAGGTTCAGCTTTAGGTGGAAAAGTGCATGGGTTTGGCCTTCGGATATTGCGGGTGCTTCTTTTGATCTTCATAGGTCAGGGGACAGGGTCTTTTGATCTTGTTGTCCTGGTGTCTACCCCCACGACACTGAGTGGAGTTTCAGCCCCTGAAGCGACCTCCTGAAGTCGTCTAGATCACCTTCCAGGAGAGGACTCTGTTGAAGACGCAAGCTCGAAGTATCTTTGGGGCCCTCACGTCTTATGGGCGCCTTGGTCAGAGCAAAAATTTCCAGATCTGGCTTGCGGGCTTTTGGCTTCTCGGGTTTGGGGCCTTTTCAGCTTGAGGGGTTCGGGGACCAGGTTCCATCCCGTTATGTAAACCATGACCCCAAACCCCAAGCCCCACACCCTGAGCCCTTATTCCCTATTTCGTAGTCATAGGTTCCGTTACCCAAGACCAAGAAGGGCGCCCCTCTTATTCCCAGGTTACTGGGCATCCTAGTCCAGGGCAGGTCTGAAAGCCTAGGCTAAACCCCAAACCCGTCTAAAGCCAGGCCCGGAGCTTGAGCTTCTAGGCCCCTAAACCCCCCTGAACCCTAAACCAGCAACCACAAACCCTAAACCCTGAAGCCTAAGCCCCAAACCATTAAAAAAAAAACAAACCATGAAGCCTAAACCCTAGCCGCTCTAGCCCCTAAACCCTAAACGTTGGGGTGTAGAGTCAGCTTTGATTGTCACATTCAGGCTACGGTCAGCCTGGAAGGGTTCGCGGATTTAGGGTTAAGGGTTTTATTTTAAGGCTCAGCGATTTTTGACTTGGTGATTTAGGGTTTGGGTTTCAGGCTTATAGGCCTAAAGTGAGTGGTTTTAGGCTTCGTGATTTGAATGGGCTTTAAGGCTTAGTGGTATTTAGGGCTTCGGGGTTGCAGGCTCAGTAATCTAGCAGGGTTTAGGGTTTAGGGTTAAGCTGGGTTTAGGGTCGAAAGCAACACCAAGCCCAAAAGCATCCATAGCCCGGCGGCTTATAGGGGCCTGAGTAACTAATGTCATGCTATTATTGCCGTTGTCATTATTATGGCTGTTAGAAAATCAGTTATACTACGGTTTAGGCGGTATGCAGCACCTCAGTTATAGCAAGGAAACCTAAGGAACCTTATATAGTCTAATTATATGCAGGTAGTGCTTTAACTCGGCCCAAGGAAGTGTCCAATATGGGGGCCTAAGCAATTACCAATATTATTTTGGAGGTGCCTTAATTACAGTGTAGTGGGCCCCAAAACCCTTCTCTAATCATTAACACCCCTACCTACCCCCAGCTACCCTTAATGTACTTTAAGTACCCACTATAAAGGACCATAAGGGCTCTATTAACGGGCCATTGAAGGGTCGTGGTATAGTATTGTTGAGGCAAGGCCCACCCAGACCCAGGTTCAGGCATGGGATTGAAGGATGTGAGGGTTCAGGGCCCCGGGATCCAGGGATTTAGGGTCTTAGGGTTTAGGGGGTTAGGGGTCTAGGGGTTTAGGGGCAGGGTTTCGGCGTTGTAGAAATTGTATAGGGTTCGGGTCCGGTGTTTGGAGGGATAGTTTTGAGCGAAAATTTGTTTTTGTTTCCTTCTGAATTTTGCTGCTGCCTGGGCTTGCTGGTGGGCTGGGACTAGGGCCAGAGGAAGGGGGCTGAGGTGGCGTTGCTTGGAATTGGAGCGGGTCTCCTCGCACCAGTTTCCTGGAAACACGAAACTAATGAAGATGTAGTTCGAAGCGAAATTCACGCAATTTCGGGTTTAGGGTTTACAGTAGGGGGTCCGGGAATAGAACTGACCTTTCCCGAGGTCGCCGACTTACCCCAAGCCTCAAGCATGGTCGGTGCTTCTCCTAGTTTTCGAGAAACAGACCTTCAAGGGCACGGCGGAGCACTCGAAATCCAGATGTCGGATTACGCTTCACACAAGTAACCCAGCGGCCCCAAAATCCTTTGAACAAAAGCATATACCTAACCTAAGGAGCTTTCTACAATACGAGGCATGTGTCTGACTTAAGAGGTTCTGGAATCTGTCTGTGGGAATGCGCCTACGCACTTGTCGAGCCCACCCACCTGACATGCTGGTGTGCTTTCATCCAAAGGTCCCGACGGAGCTGCAGCTGGATCACGGCAGGGCTAAATGAGCAAGGAGAAAGAACAAGTTCTAGCAGCATCAATGATTTCTTGAGGGATGTTGCTTATTGAACATGAAGCGGTTGGCTTTGATTGAAGTGAGATCGTCCGTCTCGTTTAATGTGTTTTCCAACTTTCTAGATTGAAATTACGATCTGTATATACGCAGATATGTATATATGTATATGTATATGTATATGTATATGTATATGTATAATGTATATGTATATTTATATGTAATAATTTATATTATATGTATCTGTATATTAATATATATATGTATATGTAATATGTTTATGTATAAATGTATGTTTTTACATGATATGTAGAAATGTATATGTATAATGTTATATGATATATCTATTATCATATTCTGGGTTCGTGTCTTGTTCCGGTCCGGTTCTGGTAAGGTTCCGGTCCGGTTCGTGTCTGGTTGGGTGTTTTGGTAAGTTTCTAGTTTTCGCGATTGGGTCGTGTCTCGTTGGTGTCTGGTTTGTGTCTGGGTTCGTCTCCGGTTCGTGGTCCTGGTTTATTGTCTGGGATCGTTTTTTAGGTTGTATTTATGTCTGGCTCGCGTCTGGCTTCGGGGGGGGGTCAGCCGGGGCAGACCCCTCCCCCCGCCCCACGAAATAACGAGTCGATCCCCATTTTGCTCTCCGATTCCTTATCGTATGGTTTCTCTCCCCGTTCGATTGTACCGCCTTTTCTAAGCTTTTTTTTTTTTTTTTTTTTTTTTTTTTTTTTTTTTTTTTTTTTTTTTTTTTTTTTTTTTTTTTGTTTTTTTTTTTTTTTTTTTTTTTTTTTTTTTTTTTTTTTTGTTGGTTTTTTTTTTTTTTGCTGATTAGGCGTCCGGTTGCTACGACTTGAGCCTTCGGATAATGAGATAGCTCTAGAACTCCCGTAATCCGGACTCTGATATGTCGGTAACTCCCAACGAATAATCATTCAAAGTAAAAAATCTAATTCTTCGCCACTTCCGCCTAATAGGTTGGCGAAAAGAAAAAAAAAAAACCGGGCGTCCAAAAAAAAAGTGAGGGGCCGCACCGGGGCCTAACTAGTGAAGCCAGACCTAATTATCTCTCCGTAAGATCCGACCTCTGATATATTATTGTTTTATATTTTTTTTTTTTTGGTTGGTCGGGAACTCCCAAGCGAATAAGCTTCTAGTATGATATTCTAATTCTTCTTCTTCCTCCTATATTCTTCCGCGAATCTTGCTCTAAAATAAAAAAAAAAAAATAAAAAACTACTGCGGATATATAGACGCTCCCATCGGCCTTTTTTTTATTAGCCATCTGAGTGTCTCTACCCTTCCCACTGGGCTAATTCTCCCGCCCCGCAGGGATTTTCTGATAGAGATCTAATGCTTGTTTCTATTTGGTCGCTTTGAAAAAAACCCCCGCTTTGAAACCACCGGACCAAAAAAAAAAAAACTAAAAGGAAGATAGTTCGAGGGCTGTTTGGGGCCTTGGCACGTCTTCGATATAAGGATTTCTAATTGGGGGAATATCAATTTCAAATGCTAGATAAAACACACTAGTATCTAACCCCCACTCAGCACAAGACAAAAACACCCATCAAGCACCGAAGATCCTTGAAGAACCTAAGGCCTGATAAGGGGGGGGTCCCAACGAAGAGGGGGGGAGGGTCCACCGAAAAAAAAAAAAAAAAACCGGAGGCCTAAAACAACAAAACCACCTTCTCAATCTCCCTAACCCCCAAACCAAAACGCACAACCCTCCTATACCGCGTCGGGGGCATATCTTTTGTAGATACACACAAAGTCCCCTCGAAGAAGTTGCCAGCCCTTCTACCGACTAAAGCGGGAGCGGGCGCGGCAGGGCCTTGATAACCTTCAGTTATCAGCAGCACTCCTCCTCCCCTTAGGGTGGGAAGGGGTAGGTGGGTGGAGGGACCATCCGATAGGGGTTTAAGCCCTGCCAGACAGTCCTCTCAGGATTCGAAGAATTAAATTTGGCGCCAAGCCCGTCGCTCTAAAATTACAAAGTACCGATCGCTCTAAAACCAACGGACCATCTAAGTCTCCGTGCCAGTCCCAGCCATCCTTCTTTTTTTGAAAAACCAGTCCTTGCAAGAAGGATTTTTAGGAAGAGAAGAACAAGATTAAAAAACAAAAAAAAAGAAAGAAAAAAGGAAAGAAAAAAGAAGAAAAACTCCCCATTGTCATTAGCCTCTGTTGCAAGCTTGACAAAGGTATTAATTTGTTGTGGCCGCTGCTCTGTTTGCCTCCCACAACCACTTTCCCATTCCTTGTCTACGGTCCGCGGCCGTGTTTTGTGTACTGGAATCGTACTTCTCCTTGAATCTTCCGAGAGTTCAATCTGAACTACTGATCTGTAGTTCGCCGTCGTCCTTCTCCTAAAGGTGCCCCTGAGCTCCTCAAGGTGTGGGGGATCATCGAAGCTTCTCGTAGGATATGGTGGAGGCGGAGGAGGGTATGGATGCTCCTCGCCCCTGGTGGCATATGTAGGAGGAGGCGCTGGATGGTCCTGAGAAGAAGAGCTTGAAGACGACCATGTGGCTTGACTACCCAAACCCATTCCCTGAACCTCGTCTCGTACAGCACTCTGCAGCTTCCTAAGACGTCTAGCCTCTCGCGACTCAGGCTCTTCAGGATATAGCCTCTCCCAAATCTTCTTGACAACCTCTCAAATGGCTATCCCAGCAACTACAAGAAGGAAAACCATGCCATATAGCTCCCAAGCGAAATTGACCTCGATGTCAGGCTTGGACTTCTTGTTAGCAACAGGCTGCGTCAAACAGAAAAGCACCACAGCAAGGCGTGCAACTGCATGGACCCAGGTAACCCTCAAACCTGCGACATGATTGCTTGTCTTGCTAGTCGTTTCTGCTTGCGGTATGGCTGCTGGAGAAGAAATACGAGATCGATCATCTTCACGTTGCACCAAACCCCAAAGTTCAAGTAGCTCAAAAAGACGAACTGCATCAAACCCTTTGGTTCCAAGATCAGCTTTCTGCAGAAGACCTGGGATGTGTCGGATAACCAGAGCGCCTTCTCTAATAAGTTCTCGAAGCGCACCCGCACGGACGCGCAAGTGTCTCGTGCGCCATGTGCCTGGTGCATCGGTGCACAAGCCAACAGCTGCGCTGTTGTCAACAAGTAGAAGAAGATGAATCTCTGAAGCATTGATCTCTGACGTCAGTGACGAAATTCCTGCCTGAAGCTGAACCGCTGCAACCGCTTCTATCAATTCACTCTCTGCCGTACTCAGTGCTATCAGGCTCTGGCGCCCGGAGCGCCAAGCCACCGCATTACCATTGTAGGTGATCAATGACCAGCCAATAGACCTTCGCCTGATGGGCTGAAAGAGGCATCCGAGTAGGCCACAACAGAATGTTCCGGCTCATCACTGCTTCCGAAGAACATAAGAGAGAGCTGCGAAGTAGCAAATAAGTAGGCAAGAACCCTCTTCCCGATTCTTTCAATCAGGACTGGATCTCGCAAAGAAAGAGAGCTCATGCTGGAGACCGAATGCATGAGGTCTGGTCTCGACTTCGTGCTAAGCCACAACAGCTCGCCTGTCATCTGCTGGGCTTTTCTCAAGCTCACTTCATTATATACTGCCTGCTCCACCTCACCCTCGCCGATGAACCACTCTCTCGGACATGGAGTTCTAGCACCGGGGCCATTCGTTAGATCATGATGACGTAGGAGCTCACGCAAATACCCAAACTGGCACATCTTATATCCCACTTTGGACTTATAGATTTCCAACCCGAGAAACCTGATACCATCCACATCTGATGCCCATGTCAAAGGACTGGAGGTCCACTCAGCACTCAACCACGCATGAACATCTGAAATCGTGCTTGGCTCCCCGAAATACAAGATGTCGTCAACATAGACCACAATGTAGGCGGCCACAAAATCTGGCTCCTCGCTGCCCTCTTTTAGAACAACGACCTGCCAGATATTCTTATCAGCAACCAACCTTCTGAGAACCGCCACACGATTTCCAACAAGGCTCTGAAGTGTGATCCGGGCTTTCTTAAACCTAGCATCTCGAAATAGGCCAAAAAGGCGTGGAGAACGTCTGAAGCCGTAAAGGGCTCGATCTACACGGTAGAGCTAATCCCATTCTGGACCCAGGGCGAGAAGAAACACTTTCGGAAACCGCAGCCCATACGTAGCATCAGTGCACATCGGAGCTAACACAAAGGCGTTCCGTATGTCTGTCACTGCTGCGTCCCATAATGGCCTGGATGAAGCGTGGGATACCATAATCCTCAGGGATTCCGTTTGGCAACCTCCGGCATACAACTCCTCACTGATATTCTTCTCGAAATTGCCACAAATGACCAGTCTTGCTTTACGCTTGTATAGGGCATCAACTGGAATCGAACCCGACACATGAGAACTCTTTGCTGACTGGACACCGTCTGGGAACTCTAGCTGGTCCTGAGGCTTTGACTGGACACCGTCTGGGAACTCTAGCTGGTCCTGAGGCTTTGACTGGACGCCATCTGGGAACTCTAGTTGGTCCTGCGGCTTTGATTGGATTGCCTCCGCAGCTGCTTGAAGGTCGGGGGGCTTGACAGTAAATACGCCTTTGGCCGGTAAGATCACTAGCTTGCCCTCGCGCTGAAGACGGTCTTCTTCGGCCGCATCCAGCTTAACCAAGGCCCCACAATTGATCAACGCCTGAACTTCCTTCAAGATCGCCTTTTTCCAAGCCATAACATTCTCCCGGACCTCCCCAAGCGTCAGAGTGTACACAACCTGCAAGGGTGCATTTAGATTTCTCAACAGCTCTTCCACTCCATGTTGTTCTCCACTTTCAACAAGCCGACACAACTTGAACCATTTAAGGCTGTCCAGATCACCTGCATCGTCACATCGATTGGCCTCAGCTGCTTCCAATGCTTCAGAGATGCATCGCCTTGATACTCACGCTCCTGGTCTGGGATGCCAGGACCAATGAACTCTATCTTCTCCTTTTCGTCAAGGAGCTTCCTCAAGTTAACAAGACTCGATTCTGCAGCCACGCTTTGCACAAAATGCTCCTCCTCATCAGAGGTCTCGCAATAATCAAACTCCACATGCTCCTCTTGAAGACGTAGCTGGCTCAACGTAATTTCTTCACACCGAGGAACAAGGAAGCCGCAATCCCGTAGCCCTTGCACCTTTGCTTCTGGTAGACGAGCAAATCCACGATTCACATAGGCAATGATGGTCCACTTCGTGCCCTTCCATGGGAGGCTCTTATGGAGTCGCCTCGGATTCAACTTCACCACCTGATTCTCAGTAGGCACAACAGAGTCGTCAACCTTCCGCCCATCGGGAAGGGTCAAAGACATTGACTCGAAGCCATCATGGAATCCTTCGACCCACAATCCACCCTGCTCATAGCTCCGCACGAAATGACTATGTTCCTCATGCCATTCACGTTGTAGCGATCACGGTGCAGCCCAGTTTCCAAATTTCTGGCCACAACCACGCTTGGGAAAGGATCGCTCTCTCCTGAGTGTCTCCTGATGAACGCCGTCAGGTACTGCACCAGCTCCGGATAGTCCCGCGTGGCATTGGTCACACCAGTGAAGTTGCCATGCTGGTAGGCCCCAAAGGTTGCATAAATATCTGGCCCAGGATCTTCCCAAGCCTCTGTGTTCCTAGTCTTAGTTGGCCTCTTGAAAGGGGTATCCTCAAGAATTGCAAAGCAGTCCTCCAAGGCAATCCACTGCCTCTCATGGGACACCTGGGCCAAAGGCTTCATCAAATCGCCCTTGGGAAGATATTCAACCTTCGCAACCGACTTAATCTCAGACACCGGGAGGGACTTAACAAAGAGATCGTGGCGTTCCTCTTGCTTCCCCTTTGACAAAGAAGAAATCCTCAAAGCCTTCAAAGGTATAGGCGCGACCGGCGGCCTTTTTCCGGAGATTCTCCTTCTAGCTGCCAAGGCTGAGGGATCCGGCTCCATGGGAACATCCGGTAGCTGTCGGACATTGCAGGTGTTCCACAGATGATTGTCGTTCGTCAGAACAACATGACCCGCAGGAACATCCCTCGCTGGCCCCAAGTAGACCGCGCTGCTCCACTTAGGATCAAGATCACGAGCCTCAGCACCATATCTCTTCCTTTTCACGAAAACCTTGGTTCCAAAGCCTGCCGGGGGATTTGACTCGAGCCCGAACACCAAAGATCTCTGACGCACAGCTGCCGTCTCAGCGGCCATCGGCCACCACGTCTTCACTTCTTTGATGTCCCTTCCACTTGAGTCCTGCGCCGATGCAAGCAAGATCCGAGTTCGAGACTTCAGATATTTCACCGCTTGTTCCGCAGTGCCGTTTTGCGCTGGCGCATCACCTTCGGACCTTGTCACCAGAATATCTCTCGACGCAGCCCAAGCTGAGACCGCAGGCGTGCGAAATTCTCTCGCACGGTCCGAATGAAGTCGACTCACAGGTAGTCCCAGCATTTTCACATCGATATACACTTCTTGTAAGGCACGAAGGACCTCAGTGGATTTTCTGGATCTGAGTGGTCGCACGAAATAAGCCACAGCAAATTCCAGCGGCTCAAATGCTTTTGCAGCCTCCTCTTCAGGACTAGGGCCACTCGCATCTTCAGCTTGAGGCACCGCCATCCTTCTCAATGATCATATGCTTGTCGGCGCCACTCTCCTCAATGATCTCATGCTTATCATCACCGCCCTCCTCCTCGAAGAGCAACTCCTCGAGACCCGCGCCCGCACCAGTATCATCATCAACCGACTCATGCTGAGCATCTGGGGTTCCAGGAAGCTTAGGGAACTGATAAGTGCATACCAGCATAAAGCGATGCTGATTGGTCTCGGTATTCACCCCCTTGACCCGGAACGGTCCAGCTACATCTGCAGAGAGAACGTAAGCAGATTTATGAGTCACGCGGCGATGGTCTCGGCTGACGTGCAGTTGCCACTCCTTCGCAGTCATCTTACATGATATTGGGGGTGGACCTGCAGCTACAGAGCAAAGCACCGACTCATGCACTGAAAAACCCGTCCAGGCGTTAACGGCCTCACCGATCGCCTGCGCATACTCACTGGCCCAAACTCCAGAGGTCGTGGTAGTTGAGGTTAGTGAGTTCAAGGCCTCCAGGTACATATTTGTTCCCGTAGAGCCGCGTCCTGACTGAACCACCTCCATTCCATACACCTCCGAGAAGCCTTTCCACAAAGAGCTTGACCAAACATTTCCCTGGGCTACGACCTTGTCCGGATGCTCCAAAGCAAAACCCAGCCGATCGCTGCGATGCTGGCGTCGTCCTTCCATAGCCACCGTTGCCAAGACCAACATCCTGATCACAAGCGGCTCCTCCTTGGCCCTTTTTTTCATCATCCTCGACCAAATAAGATCTTCTCGGTGGGCCTCCAATCAAAGTCCTGATCTTTCCACAAGCCGCTCCCCATAGAAGAACCTTAAAGACGCCGTCCATCCTGGTTACATCCATCAAAGCCGAATCCAGGATATCGACCTCAATATTGACACCCGAGGCCTCAGTGACAGACAACCTGGAAGTAGTAGATGTCGTACTCGTTGGCCTCGAAGGTCCAGAGAAAAGATGCATATTCCAATCGTTGGATCGATGCAGCGACCTTCGCTTCCTTCTGGACCATGGCATAGACTTGAGAAGCTTCCATCCATCCACGTCACGCAGGGGAATGTCCTCTGCTGCCATGGCAATCGTGTCCAAGGAGACGTCCTTGAGCCTTAGTGAGAGCTCCCAGCAGCTCCACGCGCTTTCCAGTGGTGACATAGCTCTGAACATACTCGAACCACTCCATAACATGTTCACTCTGAGCCACTCTCATCTCCAAGGCCTTAACCGTATTGTTCATTTCCATCAACCGCTTCTCCTCAAGCTCGCTGATAAGGCGGAATTCCTCATGCTCAGCCATCTGGGGGCAGTAGTGATTCACGATGAGGCGGTTCTTGGACCACCGCACAGTGCACCCAAGAATTTGGACAAGTTGCCCCAATGGGACCAACGTCTCCGCTGAAGCATCCCCCAAGAGCGTTCCAGATTTTGTCTGCAACAAGGTAGTCTCGCCCTCGGCAAGTTTCACACTTATCGGTTGAGCTCGCTCCTGCTCTTCACGATCAGCTGCCCTTCGATAGGCATGACTAGCACCAGAATCCAGGAGAGCCATCTTCTCCCCGAGGCTGCTCAAAGTGAACTTCTGCAATCTCCGAGCCAACATTTGCAAAGGATCTTGCACGGCAGGAGGAGGTTGAGCACCGGTAGTGGAGGAGCCCGAAGAAGTAGAGGTCAAAGCCTTTCGAATCATTGGAGACTTCAGGATGAATGGGAGGATCGGCTGCCGCCATAGCTACCACAGGCATTGGTGCCGCAGCTGGAGGTGGTAGAGGAGGTGGACTCTTTGCCGTAGTCGTAGTAGGAGCGGGTCCACCCGAGCACACCGTAGCCAAGGCCTTTCGCTCCTTCTTGTTCAGCCCCTGTGGACTAGGGCTATCATTCGCCGGCTCGAGCTCTCTCCTTGGGCAATCTTTCACCTTGTGCATCTTGCTTCCACAAACCAGGCACCTTTCGGACTTCACCACTTGAGACCAATCATGAAGAAATCGACGAGATCTCCCTCGGCTACAACCTTGGTCCGATACAAACCACTTGCACGATCCCTTTCCATCGCCCTTGCCGTCCTTGGGGGCCGAAGGTGAGCCACCCTTTGGTTGGACCTGAGCCGCACGAGCCTTGGCTTGAGTATCGTCCCCCGCCATGGAAGTAGAACTCGCTGTAGTAGCTGATGCACTGTTCGCACTGCTCCGGCTCTTAGTATGTCCAAGTTGCTCCACCTCGGCCAACAAGTGTTGGAAGAACTTCAACGCGGTCTCTTGCGTGGGCCTGCTCTCGGTGCGAAGTTCCGTTCTCCCCAAGGCTATCTTAAATTGCAGATCATGATTTTAATTTCGGAGATTTTCCTCACGATAGAGGACAGCGCCTGAATTTGCACTGATGGATCAGGCAACGACAGTTGAAGATCACGAGCACGCTGAAGCCATCGAAACCTCCTCCGAAGAGCAGCGACAACCTCTGTTACATCATTCGACCCGTCCTTCGGCTCCAACTGCGCCAAAACCAAGGCTCTGTCTGAGCTGCCACCAGGCTGGTAGCCCACCAACAATCGAAACAACTGCTGGTGCACACGTTGCACCCGATAAGAAACCATCTCATCTCTCATGGCTTGGGGCAATGCCGCAACCAGAAGGGCTGCGACGCGTTTCTCCAGCTTGAGATACTTCGGGTCATCCAACTCGGGGGGCAACTCGGCTTTAACTGTCAGCCTCTGGATTGGAGTAGAAGCCTGATAGACCCCATAGGCCTTCATAACGGCAGCCAGAAGACCTGACCACCAAGACGACGCGCCAGAAGCAAGACTTCCAACCTGCTGCTCCACCAGGTAAAGCCAGTCCTGAAAGTCGATGGCTCCTGACTCTGCTGAGTTCTCTTTCAACTTTGGGAACTCCACAACAGACTTCGAAGGATCATACTCAGCGGTATCGCTTCCAGACTTCCCCTTCAAGAGCACTTCTTGAATCTGCGTCATACCCGCGACCAAAGCCTCTAAAGGATTACTCGCCAAAGCAGCCTTAGGCCTCGAAGCAGCGCCCGAGGAGCTCGGTGGCGGCGGAGCTGGACCTGAAGTATATCCAAAGTCACCATCTGCAGGAGTTGAGACGGAACCATATGGAATTCCAGGAGGAGGTGGAGGCGGAGACATTCTCTCCCGACTCGTCGTCTTTGATCTAGCTCGACTCCCATAATCACCACGAAGACGACCTACTGGAGTGGAGACCGCTGGAGGAACTGGACCTTCAGAGGCTCCGCACACATCGCCCTGTAGTAATCCCGAAAACGGGTAGCCAGCCTGACCACTCAGAGACTGCGTCCCAGGCAAATCATCTTCACGATCAAGATCAAACTGCACTCCGAGAGACCTTCCACTGGGGCCACCGAAGGAGAAAGACTGCGACCAATCATCAGAAACCCGTGTATGCTGCTCAGAATAAGCCCGATCACCAGGAGGTACAGGTGGCTGCACAGCCAAAGCCCGATCACCTGGAGATATACTTTGCTGCACACCCAGAGCCCGATCACCTTGAGGTACGCTTTGCTGCACACCCAGAACCCGATCACCTTGAGGTTTCAGAGGGCTGCACAGCCAAAGCCCGATCACCTTGAGATACGCTCTGCTGCACCAGCGAAGCCCGATCTCCGTGTGGTACTGCTTGCTGCAAACTCAGAGCCCGATCACCTTGAGGTACTTCAGCCAGTAGCGTGCCGTACTGATCACCTCGCGGTCCACTCTGTCGCTCCTCCAAGGCCTGTCTGACCCTCAACAACTCATTCTCTCGACGCAGCTCTTCAATCGTAGCAGTCTGCATCCGCATAGCTTCCATGACCTGTCGTCTCACTTCTTCTTGAACCAGCTCTCTCGGAATCGATGTAGAAGAGGCCCTGTCGGAGCCTTCATGTTGAGCTGCCGAAGAGCTCCCGTACAGAAGAGGGGCCTGCGTAGCCCATCCTTCCATTGTCTGCTGTGCAGCTGCTGAAAACAAAGGAGGCACCGTTGAGGTAGACGCTGTAGCTTGCTGCTGCCGCAGGTCTGCTGAATGTAGTGATGATATTGAGTGTCGTCTGTAGGAATGCTCCTGCTGAACCACTAAACTACCCTCCCTAGACCCACTTAGTTGTTGCCTCGTAAGCGCCGTAAACGTCTCGACGGGTCCGGTTGCTCGCTGCAAGAACTCATTCAGCCGTCCCATCCACCTCAGCGCGGGAGGCCACTCAACCGTCGCACTGGGGCTTCGTAATTCAGTCGATTGAGCTCCTAATGGCGCCCTCACATCCAGGCCAGAACCTGCCAAATTCCCAATAGGAAGCGTCGGCGGCGCCGGCGGCTGCTCAGCAACTAGATCTAACGCACCATATTCTCCTCCTGATCCCATCATACTCGGCGACCAGGGGAGTGATTGCATACTCTGGGGCGAAGCTTCCGGTCTATCCACACCATTCGGCAGCAACGGAAGTGCAGCTGCATAGTCTGGGGCCGTATCTTCGCCTTCAATGCCAGGCCCTGCAGTTTGGGCTCGCATAACCTGTTGGTCGCCTTGACCACCGGAGTTCGAGGGCTGGGCCATGGCACGTCTTCTATATAAGAGATTTATGATTACGAAATACAAACTCAGACGGATAAACACACCAGTATGTAATCCCCACTCAGACAAGACAAAACGCAAAATCAAGCACCGAAGATCCCTGAACGAACCTAAGGGCCTGACCAAGGGGAGGGGACCAAACGAAGAGGGTCATCGGCCTGAGCCTAAACCACCTTCTCAAATCTCCCCAATCCCAAACCAAAACGCGCAACCCTCCTACCTGCGGCCCGGATGGCCTTTCCTCGGAGAGCTTGTCCTTTTGCATCCTTGAGCCAACGCGTCGTCGGCATATCCTTGCAGAGACACACAAAGTCCCTCGAAGAAGTTGCCAGCCTTCTACCGACTAAAGCGGCAGAGCCTTGATAACCTTCAATTATCAGCACTATCATAGATAGAAGAATGAAATAATGATGAAGATGATAGATATGATATCTATCCGTATTCTCTCTGATCCCATAAAAAAGAATCTCGATCGAAATTCCGCTTATTCAATTTTTCTTTCAACGAATCCAACCGAAATTTCTTAATCTAGAATAATAATAATCGGTACAATTTTCGCAAAATCATTTTAGATCGAGCACGATATCGAAATAAAATAATGAATATATATCGGAATTATATTGCCATTCATAGGTCTAAAAGAAATTATATATCAACAATATCGTCAGCATTTGAAAAGTCGAAGAAGGGGAGTAGCTCTACGATTCTTTAATTATAGATTATCCCCGCGGGAGGGATAACCTTTAATATACGGATCTATAAGACAGTTAGAATGGGGACCTCCCAATTTATCAAGGCGAGAAGTCTACCTTGGAAATAGTATATCGTAGAAATAGCGAGACTTATATGGATAATTATGATAATTTGATAGAATGAGAACTCTGAGGGGGGGGAACTACGAAGCGATGATACGATAAGATATTTATATATATATATATATATGATATCTGATCGCCACGCATATATATATATAATATATAGAAAGAAAGAAAGATATATATAGATATAGATTTAGATATAGAGATTTTCATATATCTAGAATATTTCTTTTGAAAGGCGTTGCCTCTTATATATTTCAAATCAATTATTCCAAATCTTCCTCGTATTATGAAATTAATAAATTGAATCGTCGAAATATTCTGCCGAGCTCATATTCCGTATAAATGATACCTTATAAATTTATTTCCCGAAATTTCTACGAAAAGATTTTCTTAAGCTTTTATTACTGATTTCTTTGATTTTATCTTTATATAGTATATATATATATATATTTTTGGTGACCCGCTACTTACGGTAGCGGTCATCTACCAAACCCGTGAATTAATATTCACTATCTGAGTGCTAGTCATAGAACACGACAAAGGATCAGGGAAGATAAAACGACAGCACGAAATAATTTGAGTTATTATTCAATATCTTCGATATATACGATATAGTGAATATATAATATGGCATGCAACCGTCCTTGCCCGGCAGGAGATAGAGGGAGAGCCAGAGAGAAAGATAGAGATAGAAGAGAGATAAGAGAGAGAGATATGGAGAGAGAGATAGAGAGAGAGAGAGAGAGACAGAAATAGAGATAGAGAGATAGAGATAAAATAAGAGAGACGGAATAAAATTGATTATTGAATAATTTGGGTTCTTATCAATGTTTATCAAGTGATATACCTATGAATTGACTAATCGAGATCATTTAAATTTATTTTAATAAGAATCTAATGAAAAGAAAATATAAAATTTCCGATATATCTCATAAAAATATTATCAAAAAACCGCATATAAGGAATAGAATCAAAAATAATTCTGAAGATTTCATAGAAATGAAAAAAACATCTTACGAGTAAATCAAATAATAAATATTAGCGGTTTGGTTTAATTAAATAACTGAAATATAGGAATATATATTATTTAATTTTTTTATCTATTTATCTTTGTATATTCAGATAATCAAAATCCTTTGAAAAGAATTAAAATAAAATATATTATTTAATAATTTGCTTAGATTTTTTTTTTATAATCCTAATTTTAAAGATATCATTATTTTTTCAATATAAAATTCGTAATATTCATTATATAATATAATCCTATTTTGTTAATTCTTATTACTATTTCTAAAATTTACCTCTTATCTTATATTTTATTTTCGAGAATAATAAGATATTTCATTTTCTGAAAAAAAATCAAAATTTCTTAATATCAATTTCTTTCGAAACTTATATTCTGAGATTCACCAATATCTACCCGATAATTTGATATCTATATTCATAGATTAAGACCGCCATATCAATCGAAGATCGCATAGATAGCCTCTTAATCAAATTCCCCCAAAATCAAAAAATAAGAATAAATCTATCAAATCAGACCGATCTTCTTCAATTTCTATTCTTCTTTAGTTGCTGCCCAACAGAATTCCTTTCCCGTAATAAGAAGAAAATATGACGTCGTTCTTATCGATAGATCAAAATAATTTCAAGGCCTAAGAAAACAAGACAAACATTTCTTTACTTCGAGATCAAAGAGAACCGCTTTACTTTCCAAATAGAAGAATCAAGAAAAACATAAAAATATATTTTTCTTGAGATATTCAACCTCCAATATTAAATAACAGTAAAAGAAACGGAGCCAATTATACAATATGATCTAATTATTCGTAGATCCGAAAATATCGATAGCAGAACCAATAATCTTTAATAAGAAATTACTATTAATTTTGATTGGGCAAATTATGAAAGATACGATAGCTAGGATTCCCAAGCATCGGTAAAAGCGATATCATGAAAAAAGGACCGTTTATTGAGTAGTTCAAAATAATAAGGGCAGTGACAAAATTTGCTCGACGAGGCACCTGAGCTGAGCCGCCATACTGCAATATAGTGCAGCCCACAGACCTGCGGTCCCTGTGGCTTTCTGGGGCCAAGCGCTACGGGACCATCTCAATTTCCATGCGCCCATGATTACGTGAGCTGCTCAGATATCCTCTCTCTCTCTCTCTCTTTCCCTAAGCCCTAAACCACTCTCGCAGCTCACTTCGTGATACTGCCCGCTCCCTCAGATGCAGACTCTTGGTACTGCCACCTTTTCCTTGCAGTTGCGCCGCGACTCGACCAAAAATGCCAGCCGTCGGCCTTTAGCTCAAGACGGCCTTCGTTACGACTAAACCGCAAATCCGGAACACTGTACCAAGGTTTAGGGGTTAGGGCTTAGGGCTAGAGCTCCAATACAAAGCTCGACACAATAAGGACGACACCATGGACATCCGTAGATCACTATATCGATATTTTAGGGTATCTAAGGTCCTTGCGGTCATGCAGGATCTTATTCTAAATACCTAAACCCTAAACCGTATCCGTCTTGAAGAACGGAACCACCGAGGCCTCCACTTGATCCCACAGTCGGTGGCAGTTCTTCTGGCGTTTAAGTCTCTTGGGTAAACCCAAAACCCCAAGACCCCAAAACCCTAAGTTAAAGCCCTTATCCTAAACCCAAAACCCCAAGACCCTAACCCCAATCCTAGACCCATAGGATTGGGACTTGGAGCCTTTGCGACGAAGGTCAGCGTAGAACGTCGAGTTTCTGCAGGGTAGCACAAGATATGCGATTGCTGCTATGAGTCTTAGCAGTAGACGATTATTACGATAACTTCCACTCAATACGACTACTACGACTACTACATCTACAACTACAACTACCACTACTACTGCTACAACTAGTGCTACAACTACTGCCACTACTACTACTACCACCACCACGACTACGACTACGACTACGACTACGACTACGACTACGACTACGACTACGACTACTACTACTACTACTACTACTACTACTGCTACTACTATCAACTCCTAGGCCCCGACATCCACAAGCAGAAAAGGCACCGGATTTACGGCACTACGTTCGCTAGCTCTGCTGTCCCCGTTCTTCAGGGGCAGAAGAGAAGCTATTGTCCTTAAAAGGGGTTATGCCTCTCGCCCACCCAGCATCTGCAGGATCGTCCATGCGAATGCCTGTCACCCTCGGCTGGCTCGGTTTGACATCCGTGCTGAAGACTTCAGTGGTGAAACTGTGAACATCTGATTAGGGTTACACAACCTTCGTGCGTGCTCAGAAACACGGAAACTAGGGTTTAGGGAATGTAAATTTGATACCACTCGAAATAAGGGACGGCTTGGGCCACTTTGCCCACTCAAATTCGGCAGGCAAGCATTGGGCGAGATCGGAAAACCATTCGCAAACCATTGGCACGATGACACCCTTAAACTGGTTGGGTCTACGATTCTACTGCCCCTGCATCCCCAAAACCCATGTCCTAGGACTTGGCAAAGCTAAACCATCCCAAACCCTGACCCCTGCAAACCCTACACCGTAGATCCTAAACCCCAAAAGCTTGAGTTCGGACATGAACAGTGCTTCGTTAAGGGGACAACTGCAGGCTTCTACGAGTAATTTCTGATTTCGAGAGTCGACGGACGCTGGGTGAGGGCTTGGGGTGCAGCTCGTTGGGGTCTACTTGGAGGTTCAGGGGTAGTTATAAGTAGGGTTATAAGTCGCCTAAAATGAGTTACAAGTACAGTTACCCTACTTTTAAACTGCCAGGATGCATCGAGAGCATGTCGTGCAGCTGCTGCATCTTTGTCTCCTCATGTCGCGTCGGACGAGGGGAGTGTCTGTTGAACTACTCAGGGTGCACGGGATAGGACTGCACGTCCTTTGACTGCTCTGAGTAAGTTGTAAGCCCATGGCCAGCGTGACGATTTCCAACATCTGACCCACCGGGGACGGTGGGGGGAAACATTCGCGAGTTCGTCCGAAAGCTCCAATGATTTAGGGTTCAAGGACTTGGAACAACAGCAGCTTCCTGAGGTTCTGAGGTCTGACTCAGCGGCGATGTGGGATTGGAGAAAAGGACAGCAACGCAACGAGACACCCTTCAACTCTAAGGGAAAACGAGCAATTCTCCATCTTCAGGCTATCTAAAACTGGCCAACACTCGAACATCCAAACTAGCTAGCATTTAGGGTTTAAGCTTTCCATGGCTGGAAGTCGTCTTGCGCAGACACGTAGACAAAGCTCGCCACTCAGCAGAGTCTGCACGTCAAAGCTCGAGCTTTCCGAGTGTCCACGAAACGTGATTCATCTTTGGGTTCTCTGCAAAAAATCAATTTCTGGATGAATGCAGGGACGAGGAAAGGAATAAATGCAATGTGGAGGTCTGAAGAATCAGCTCAAATGATAACGGCGAGGACCCTCCTCCAAGCATGAAGGCCCTCATATTACTCCGCTCGGCCGCTCGGTCTCTGATTCGCGAAGTGCAACCTCCGAACCTTTTGACCGACATGCTCGCATCCATTGAGCCCCAAAGGACCCGAACTAAACTACGGTTCGTATTATTAAATGCCAGTACAGTCACCAGTGGACTACAGTGACGGCTGGTGTTTGTTGGTACAGCTCCCCTAAACCCTCATCGCTCTCAATGTCTCGGTCAAGGTTCCATGTAGGTGTGGAAGTGTCCCTGAGTTTTGATCAGCCAGCTCTGGTCATGGAGGAGCTTTCCAACATCCACGCCCCTTGCCTTCCAAAGTCAATGCTTCAAATCGTGGGCCAAAGGTTTATAGGATCGGGGTGTACAATTTTAGGAGCACAATTTGCCAGGTTTCATTGGTCCCTTTGCTAGGTTCAGGGCTCTAAAAGCCGAAAAGGGTGCATCATACATAAACTGTAGGGCTCCCCAAGCCCCAAACCCCTACAACAACAACAACCTACAACCTTCTGCAGAACATGCTCTTGCGAACGTCGGCCTCCTAATCTGGCATGTGTCTACGTCGGTGATTTGCTACGAAGCCGGGATAAGAACCTTTGTAGCTAGAATAGGGTTTGGAGGAATATTGCAAGTATGGTTAGAACCTGTTAGACTGTTAGACTATATACGTATATATATATATATATATATATAATATATATATATAATATATATATATATATATATATATATGCATACACATACAGTAGAATCAGGACTAACAATATTGGGATATTCTGAAGACCGTTACTGTACAGTACTGGTCTTCCAGAGTAGTACTTCTAGTCTCCTCCGAGTTCAATCAATCCCAAAGACTCGACATGGATGATGTCTTCAACCTTCCTTGTGGCTTTCCCTGCCTGCCGCAAGTACTTGGAAGCCCAACAAGAAGCCGATAAACTGCACAAGACCGCTGCAAAACTCGCTGACCAACCTCAGAGAACCCTATAGGACCATACGAGCCCTGAAAAACTATGAAAATGCTCAGAATGCCATAAAGGGCCTGAGACACCGGCGTAGGATTTAGGATAATATCGGGGCCTAAAATAATTTTAATAGGGTGTTGGGGCACGTTGTACTACAGTTATAATGAGCAACCCCCGAAATAGTATAGGCAGTCACTAAGCCCCCTATATTCGACGATCCAGAGCCTAAACAGTTGCTTATACTACTTTGGGGGCTCCTTATTACAATTATAGTATCATATACCCCACCCTAAACCCTAAACCCTAATCCCTAAACCCGAAACCCTTAACCCTAAACCCTAAACCCTAAACCCTTAACCCTAAACCCTAAACCCTAAACCCGAAACCCTAAACGGCTGTCGGGCCTGACCACGCAGCCGTAGACAACCTTTAAAGAACTCCTCGATCTCCTGAGCAGGTTTAGGGCTTTAGGGCTCTTGGGGTTTAGGGTGTAGGAGTTTAGGAGTTTAGATTCTCTAGGGCTTAGGGCTTTAGGGGTTTGGGGTGTAGGAGTTTAGGAGTTTAAATTCTCTAGGGTTTAGGGCTTTAGGGGTTTAGGGTTTAGGAGTTTAGAGTTTAAAGGGCTTAGGGCTTTAGGGTTTAGTAGTTTAGAGTTTAAAGGGTTTAGGGCTTTAGGGGTTTAGGAGTTTGAGTTTAT
>CAJNDT010005445.1:565152-627652 GCA_905221615.1 Symbiodinium sp. CCMP2592 | reverse complement strand
CTCTCCGGTACCGGGGCACTCCGTCGCCACCTGAAGAAGGCCCACCCAGATTCGCAGCAAAGCCTGAAAGGACCCAGATTTGATCCCATTTTGCACTCAATGCCAGGGTCAGCAACCTGCATCGCCTGTAGAGCAACATTCCGAACAGTGTTCTCTCTGCGCAAACACGTAGAAGCTTCTACATGTCCTCGGGTAGAGCTCTTGCTTCGACAACAGGAAGAGCTCCCTTTAGAAGCCCAGAACCGGATTTCACTTATAGCCACTCTACAGTCTGATGCCCAGGAAAATCCGGAAGGAGCAGCTCGAAACCCGGTGTTCCACGATTACCTGATGGAGCACTGTGCACTCTGCGGTCAGGTCCTTGTTGGTCAGAAAGGTGCCAAACAGCACTTAAACAAGCAGCATCCTGAAGTGATGGCCAAGCTTGAGAAAACTCTCCAACCAAGACTTGCTCAGTTCAAGGTCTTCTTTCACAAAGGAGATAGCTGTCGCTATTGCAAACTCCGTGTGGATGCCCCGGGTAGACATGCTCAGCAGTGCGTTCCACTACTGCAGGTGCACGTACTGCAGGAGGTAGCGCGTCAGCAGCTCAGCAAGCAGCCCCGAGAATACACTCGAACAAGGCCCACGACCTCTGCGAAGACAGCCACAAAGAAGCCCACAGCTTCAATGCCAGGTATTCCCCTTCCTGAATTTAGACTGGAAGGCTTTCTCCTGCTAGCCAACACTCGCAACCACTGCTATGCCAACTCAGGTCTGCAGTGTCTGCACTGGCTATCTGATCCCACAGAGGCGCCTTTTCACGAGGCTTCTCGGATCAGTCTACTCGCGAGAATCACCCCTGAACACAGAGTCTTCTCGGAGCTCACCACAGGATGGCTCTTTGACGGAGGACAGCATGATTCTGCAGAGTTCCTGCAGCAAGTGTTTAGGAATCTCTCTGCATCACAATTTGGACAGTGGGAAACTCGAGCATCAGTTCCAGAGGGTGTGATAGTCGATGAAGAAGGAGGTTCTCCCATTCATCTAGCCACGGCGATCAAGCCCAACCTGCAGGACATGCTAGTGGCATGGTCGTCTCAGGAGCGCTCATGTGCTCTCATAGAAGCTGCACAACAGGTGTGCTTAGCCTTACCGAGATTTGCAGGTGAAGCAAAGGATCACACCTGCATTGCCATTCCACAGCAAGTTCAGATTCCTGTCTTCCTAGATCACACTTCCCGAGTCTCCTTCTGTACCTACACAACTGAGGCAGTAATTATTCACCTAGGCACGGAGGCCACTAGTGGTCATTATCGAGCAGCAGTACACAAACTAGAGTCTTGGTATATTGGCGATGACTCTCATCCTCCTAGCCCCTGCACCCTTGAAGATCCCCTGCTGCAACAAAATTGTTACGTCATTTTCTTCTCTCGCAGCGCCGTCTCTCACGAGCCCCACGCAGTAGACATTCACCCGAACAATGTCTCTGCAAGAGCTCTTCCAGCGAGCTTCGATGGATGAAAGCTTCTCCTCTAAAAGGGGAGAGGCCGCCCCCTCAGGAGGAGATTCTCCCCTGAAACGCCAACGCGGTGGAGCTACTCCCCAGCAGGGCGGCAAAGGACAAAAAAGAGGGGGCAGAAGCAGGGGACGAGGAAGCGGAGGTCGCGGGAGAGGAGCAGCCAGAGCGCAAAACGGGAACGGTGGAAACAATCACCAGGCACAAGGCAATGTATCGCAAGAGCTGATCAACGCAATAGCAAGGCTGGCGCTCCGACATGATGAACAAATCACAGCGATTGCCTCGGATGTGACATTCGTATCTTATGTCCGAACTGAAGACCACTCGATCCTACCTCATCTCTACGAGGAATCTCAGCGAATCAAGAACAGTCCTATCGGGATTCCTCCCAGGGCAGCTTTGACCTTGAAGTTTCTCCGTGAACTCAAGGAGAGATTGGTGACTACCAGCCGTGATAAGAGCATACAGGAGCGCCTGCAGAACGATGAGCTGATGACGCAGGACGGCGAATGGCCGTTCCTGGAGTGGAGCCCCACCGATCAGAAGATGACCGAGACGGTGGAAGACCCTCTCACCACGGCTCAAGTCGTGTCAGGCCTGGGGGACGCAATCACTAGAATATCCTCAGATCCGGAACACATCAAGCTCTTCAAAACCTCGCGGCCACTGACCGAAGGCATGACGGGAGGTCCGGTCCGAATCCAGATCCAACTGTCAACCAGGGCGGCCACATCTGAACTGCAGGAAACCTTGCAGTCCTTAATTGGCAACACTGCATTTTCGCTCATAAACGCGGATTTCCAGCGAATGGGAACTCAGCCATCGCCGCTGGTTCGCCAGATTCGCGACTTGCTCTCCTGATCTTTCCAGAGGACAAGATCTTTTCAGCTCAGCCCCACGAGTGGGCTGGACTGGAACCTAGAGCTCAGTAGAAGCGCAGCAAATCTTACGAAGAGGAGTTGCTCCCACTTAGCCCCTTCCCCTAGCATGCTCGTGCCCGTGAGGAGACTGAAGCGTCTTCGACGAATGGCGAGGAGGCCCTCCCGCGGAGCACTGCACTCATGTTGGCACCGCTTGCATTGCCGCACATGTTCCTTCATGATGAAGCTCTCAGGCTCAAAAAGCTAATCAATCAGACTGTGGTTCTCCTCGACCATGTATGATCAGACGCCAACTCGACTGGCCATGATGCTGCTCCCGACGATCGCAGCGGTGCACTTTCTGCACCAGAAGTCCCAAGGTGTGGAGATACTCCCCTGGGCCGTGCTCACAGAGCTGCTAGAGAGAGTGAAGGGGCTTGGGCTCATCACTAAGGATGAGATCCTGAACCTTGCCGTGGAGATACTCCCGGAAGGTGGGATCCGAAAGGTGCTCACACACCTCCACTCCATATCGGGGATCGATGAATGGGGACAAATCCGACATAGAAGACGAAGAGCCCTGGTTGAACAGGGGATGCAGTACCTCTCTTTGGTTCGCATCCATGCTGGAGACCTGCTTTCCCCAACAAGCCTCGGTTACCACCGGTACGACTTGGAGACAATGGAACGCGAATCCCATATCACGGGATACATCGCCAAATATCTCCCTGCTGAGTACCAAGAGGCATACCAAGCTGATGTGCAGACGTTGAGGTCTCAGTTTTTTGCTGAAGACGGCAGACTCAACCTGGCCTCGGCGACGTGGGAGGTAACTTACAATCACCTCAACGCCGCCACTTCCTGAGCCAAGTGAGAAGAGGAGATGCTCCCTAAGCAGGAGCTCCTGCAACAAAGAGAGGAGTTTCTCCCTCGTTTGGCGTAGAGCTGGTGGAGTTACTCCCCAGGGGTTTTTGAACCAAAGAGTTATAGGTGGAGCTTCTCCCCTATTTGGTGGAGCTTCTCCCCCAACGAGGGGTGTACAGCTGGCGGAGTCTCTCCCTAGGGGTTTTTAAAAGCTTTGAGTCGCTTCCTGCAATAATTCTGCCTGCACTGAGACACACTGACCGAACGGCACTCCTCCATCCGTGATGCAGGTCTCCTTGTGGTGGCCTGGAGCTCAGTGGCCTAGGCCTAGCTGCCTGCTTCGAAGCCAGCTTGAGTCAGCTTCAGCCAGCTTGAGCCAACAACCGCAGCTTTCTCTCAAGACTCAGCACCATGTCCAGACCTGAGTCAACACAGGATCCCTCGTTTCAAGCGGAGTACGAGGAATTCTGTCAGCGACGGGTACGTGAACAACTTCCGCATGTCACGTATCGCAATTTCCTGCGCCAGTGGAGGCGCTCCGCTCGTGCTCACGGCGAAAGCTATCCTGCACATAAAGGAGCCTCTAAAGGTACTGGTGGACAGGAAGAGCAGGGAAGCGGAAAGGGTGGAGTCACTCCCCCTCCTCCTCCTTCCAAGAAAAGAAGTACAGGGCAAGGCGAGGGTGGAGATACTCCCCCAGCAGCAAAGGCCAAGAGCGGAGATCCTCCCTCTGGGGACCCCATCACGGAAGCTGCGATCAAAGTTCTTCAGTCAGCTGGTTACACCCCCTTTCCCAGTCTGATGTCAGACTGTGATGGTAACATCACTGAGCTGAACAATCACCGAATTATGGTGACAGTCACTCAGCAGCTGCGTGATGGTCTCAATCAGGTGGAACGACCCTCTCCGGAGGTAGCCAATGCTCTCCTGGAGACCTTCCTGGCCTCCCGCCGAGGACTTGCCAATGAGCCTTTGCACCCTAAACTTGGATATCCCACAGCTGAAGAGAATGGGTGGTTTCGTTTTGAGTACTCTTCACCTAACATTCTTCCTGCAGGGGACAGCGAGGTTGCATTCCACGGTACACACCTGGAATGTTTGCATGGGATACTGGCCACAGGCAGGCTACTTCCTTCGACACCTGACCTCTCCGGCACGCGAAGCTTCGAGGCACGACCAGGCGTGTATCTTCACAGGATGTCAAACAGGCATCTTGCTGCCGGCTACAGTTGTCTGGTGAGGATGGGACCTCGGCACATATTCGTGCGGCCCATGTTTGAGGTGGAGGCTGCGCATTCTGGATCGCAAAAAAAGGGTAAGAAAACAAACCAACTGATATACTCCTATGATGCAGTCAAAATCCGAGCGCTGCTACTGCAAATATCAACCAAGGAGACACTCACCTTAGGTGAGTACCTCCGAGAGTGGAGCGGCTTGTTGGAGATACCACTGAGACATGCTCGGGAATCCTTTTCGGCGCTGGGATACGAGCTGCCTGGCGACGCCTCGTCAAGTGGAGTCAAGGAAGGAGGAGTTGCTCCCCTTTCTTCTCGCGAGCAGGCATCCAGCTCACAGGGTGGAGTTTCTCCCCCGACCATGGTGCCAGAGACTGATCACAGCTCAACAACGCCACGCAGCTCCACTATAGTGGCCTGGGAAGGCCAACCAGGCGATCTAGGGGAATATCGCACTGCCTCTACGAAGCCGGAGAGCAGCTTCTCGATCGAAGTCTCGAAGGCTCTAGCAGCTTCGCTCCGGCACGGACATAAACCCTACCTCAGCGTCACTTCAGCTGGCTGGGCCAAATTAGAGGAAGTCCTGAGATGGCCAAGAGTGCAGGCCCAGCACGCCACGGCAGGCGACCTCCTGGAGGTCGTTCGGAGTAACGAAAAAGGCAGGTACGAGCTGGGCGATTGCCAAGGCCAGAAGTACATCAGGGCTCTGCAAGGACATTCTCGCTCTGATGTGGACTCCAACGAAGTGTTGGAGGAACTCACGGAGGAGATGCTCCCCAGAATGCTGTATCATGGCACGTTCTGGTCCTTGTATGACTCCATACGCCAACGAGGCCTTTTGCCTCAGAAAAAGATTTCCAAGGGTCGCGGCAAAGGTGGACGTGGCAGAGAGGGACGACAGCATGTTCACTTCGTCTCGGATCAGGACTATGGGAGACCTGGTGTTTCTGGAATCAGAGACAGCTCGTCGATGCTGGTGGCGGTCGATCCACGCAGAGCCATGCAGGAAGGGGTGCAATTTTTCCGTAGCAAGAACGGCGTCATTCTCACCCCCTCTGAAGTGCCCCCTTCTGTCATAGAGTACTACCAGAGCCTGAAATCAGGTACTAAGTACGGAGGCGACAACAGGCCGCTCTGATCGTGATGACCTTCACCTAACGGTGGAGTCCCTCCCCACACAGATAATGCAGCTGCTCACGCAAAAATCTGTGTTATGAGGCTGACGGTTCAATTTCATCACCAGACAGCAAGCATACCCCGAGGTCGCATGAAAAGCTCCGTGCGAAGTCGTGGGCCCGGATCTGCAAGTGAGTTGTCAGCCAAAAGTCTTCTGGAAGCTCCACTTGCCTCCTCGTACAGGCTCAACTCGCCAGCTGTCTTGAGTGTAGAAGCCATGCCTGAAACACCGAAGAAGAGTGGCAACAGAGCGACCTCTCGAACCCCTCCACCAGCGCGTCGTCGTCCCCATATATCCAGGTCGCCGCCAGCCAGTGACTCCATTCGGGAGTCTGACTCCGAAGACACAGCAGCTCCCACAGCAGCCCCCAAAGCAGCAGGCCCAAAGGGCCCGCCGCCTCCGATGCCTGTTAACCTGTCAGGAAGTGGATCTAGCACAGATCGGACACCGGGACCAGGTAAGGCACCAGGAGTGCCAGCGAAAGGTGGAGTCCCGGGAGGAGTTTCTCCCCTGGGACCACCGCCAAAGGCTGTGACCTCAACGATCTCCCATCCAGGGACAGGAGAGCTTCATGTCACCAGCACAGGTCCGGCAGGAGTAGCTCCGCCATCTACAAATGTCAACAACGGGCTGGAAGCGGCGCCTGGCCTGCCTTTACTGAGTGTCTCATTGCCTCACCGCCTTTACTATAACATAGAGCTAGTGGTTCGCACCGAGCCTTCACAGCGAGGCTAGACATTCTTGCGAGACAGCAGTGTGCAAAATGGAAGTCGCCAATCAGTCAGAGATACATTGCCAATCAGTCAGTTAACTCGCTCATTAGTGCCAGAGTCTGCAGCTCGAGCCACTGACGACACGTCCGATTCCAACTTCATTGCTTGCAGCCTTAAGGGGCGGAGCGTGTGCGAGTGCTGTGTTAAGGCACGGCTCGTCATGAAGTGACCGCGCAAGTAGTAAGCAGAGCAGCAGGTCGACCCCTCGCAAAGCGTGGACGTCAAGTTTCACCTCAGACAGTATCCTCCCGCTGCGTGTGAATGAAAATGTTGTTGTTGTTGTTGTTGCTGTTGTTGTTGTTGTTGTTGTTGTTGTTGTTGTTGTTGGTGTTGGTGTTGGTGTTGGTGTTGGTGTTGTTGTTGTTGGTGGTGGTGTTGTTGTTGTTGTTGTTGTTGGTGGTGGTGTTGTTGTTGTTGGTGGTGGTGTTGGTGTTGTTGGTGTTGGTGTTGTTGTTGTTGTTGTTGTTTTGTCAAGCGCCAACGGCAACAGCAACAGCAACACGTCGAAACCTCTTAGAGGTTTAGGGTCGGAGCATTGAAAAGATTACCGTGAAAGGTTGTGCGCTTAGGGTCTAGGGTCTAGGGTTGGGAAGGGTTCTCGGCTTCAGGTTCACAGATGTTCCGTCACCTCGTGTGTGTAATCGCGACTTAAGCCCTGGGCCCAGAAGCCTACCCTAAGGCTCCATAGTAGTTCCTTTTTAGGGTTCATATTTAGAATCCTATAAGGTAGCCCCAAAAAGGAACTACTTTGGAGCCTCTGGGTAAAGCCTACAGTAAACCCAGACAGCCTGACCTTGCCGAAAACCAATGTGGCAAAACACATCCGAAGCTTTAATGCTCCATCCAGCCCCGGGTTTAGTACAATGCAAAGTGCCCGAAGACCCTCTTTAGTTTATGAAGGCCTCTAGACCCCTCAACGCCTGAAGCAGAAGACTCACTAAAGCCTCGACGCCCTAAGCTGTTAACAGTTCAGAGGAGAATGAGGACAGGCTGCGGGGGAAAGCGGGTTGTGTTGAGGGTTTTTGGGCTGAAGGGCTTACACTGTAATGTTACTGTTATATACCGTTTCTCACAACATAGAATTCGCCTCGCACTTCCGCAGATCCCAATCATGTCCAGTTTGTCTATTCCAAATGCTTCTGAACCTCTATAGCGACGACTCTATATACAGGGTGTACACAGACCCCGATGCACCAGCAACCTTTCCACAAGCCCTGGTGCATACGTACTTACCACCAAGGGCACCTAAGCTCCATTCTCTTGACCCTACAAGCCCCAGATCTTCCAGACCTTGGAAATGCAAAGCTGGAAAGGACTTTTCGTCGCCGTGCAGAAAGCTGTTGTTGCAAAGCCCCTTGATCCGGCGAAGATGGCCCAAGGCTGGGCGAACAGGCTCCAGATCGACTGCTTTTGTTCGGCTGCATCCTGGTGCCACAAGGCACTAGATCCCAAGCATTCCGCCCAGCGCTAGCCTTGGCAGAGTGGGTAAAGGCAGGACCACGACCTGACGGCGTCCTGATGTTTGTGACTTGAGCCCCGTTCACGAACCCCCGCGCAGAACACACACACATAAGCAAACAAAGAGACACAGAGACAGAGAAAGAGAGAGAGAGAGAGCGGTAACCGGTAAACATGCATGCATGTACGCTAAGGCTCGGCGTGTGGGATGCACAAGGCTTATAGTGGGCCGCGACCTGTAGAACCTTAGCCCTCGCCACAGAAATCCCAAACGCACAACCCGCAATCCTAGACCCAAACATGCCCAGCCCCCAAGCCCCCAACCCCAGGACCCTAAACCCTAAACCCTAAGCCCCAAACCGAAATACAAGCCAACGGCCTAGCGTCTCGAAGTACTCCACGACAGCCTGCTTGGAGGCTCAGGGGTAGTTATAAGTAGGGTTATAAGGGCTCCTTTAAGGGTCCCTTTAAAGGGATCTATAGGCATTCTATAAGGGTATAGGGTTTAGGGTTCATGGGTAGTTATAAGTAGGGTTATAAGTCCCCTAATATGAGTTATAAGTATAGCTACCCTACTTATAGCCCCACTTACAACTACCCATGAAACTCCAAGTGGCTACGAGCAATGCTCAGGAATTCTAGCGGTTCAGCCTTCATGATTGGAATAGGGTTTTGGGGAAATTGTATTCATTACTATATACTTTTCTATCACTATACTAAAGAATCCACAAGAATAGTAATATGCAGGCCCCTCTATTAGGCAAGATTTTGGAGGACAGGAGGAGCTAGGACCGAAAGAACGGACCTACAGCCCCAGGCCCGCGCTCTGTGCGAATCTGGGAAGGGTTTAGGGTGTTTCGGGTTTTTGAAAGTTTTTTTGGTTTTTGGTGTTTTTAGGGTTTAGGGTTTAGCGCTTAACGGTTTAGGGTTTTTAGGGTTCTTTGGGTTGTTATTTTAGGGTTTAGGGTTTATACGGCTTAGGGTTTAGGGTTTAAGGGGTTCACGAACAAGCGAGGAGTCCGGGCCAAGGGGCTCTGCTTGGATCAATGTACCCCCCAAAACCCTGAAAGCCCGAAGCCCCAAACCCTGATCCCGACTGCAAACCGTCACATGCACATCACGTGCTTGCTTATGCTTTTCACTAAATTCTGACTCATGTATACGCATGTATAAGTGCATCCGGCACATGTTCGAACTTCTGCATGGGCTTCTGCCTTATTTTTTGTTCCTTGTTGGCATCATGGTGGTATCATGGTGCTGCATTATGTTCAGGACCCTCAACCCTAAAAAGCAAGCCTAATTCAAATAACTACCCGTATTCATTCCACCGAAGGCTAGCCCCCTGAGTGGTACGGCATAGTCCTTAGACCAGGCCTTGATTGTTTAGGCCCGGATCCGTTATCATAAGGGACAATAACCAATGAATAGACCCTGATTACAGTAGGATCCCTACTATGGGTGGTTGTCAAAAATTAGGGTTCTTCTTTGGGTACCTATTATAATACGGCACCTGATATTTATGGTACCCAAAAAGGGACCCTCATGTTGACACCCACCCATTTAAGGATCAAACCTTGCAGACCTGCAAGCCTCGAACTCTGGAGCCGCCAAGCCTGTAAAGCGTCAGATCCTTGAAACCTGAGCCTCCAAAACCCCTTAATTCAAGAATAAGAATATGAATAATAAGAATAATATAAATAAAAAAATTAAGGAATATACCTTATATCAGAATGGGATCCCTAATATGATTTAGTATACTCCTTAATGAAGGGGTTTCGGAGGCTCTGGGAAACCAAAGCCTGCGGTCTTGCCACCCGAAATCCCGAAAGATTACCTAGACCTCCAAGTCCTAGACGCTGAGAGGCCCATAGCCCTCCTCCTCCAAGCCTCAACAACCTTACCTTTGGTTCGTAGGGAACGGAGGAATGGGGTACAATTACAGCCACTATTACTACCATTCTTCCATTCCCTACCAACCAAAGGTAAGCAATCCCAAACTCCGAAACCCGCAAACAACAGCGAACAAAACAGAATTGCAGCTGTGGGAACCTGGGAATTCACCCCCTCCTGGAACATGGAGTACCTGAGTAGGATTTAAGGCTTAGGCTTTTGGTTCGTTCACGGCTTATACCCTGGGATTGCTGGGATTGTTATCTGTCTTGTTCGAGGCTCTTTCCATGAGGACGCCTTCAACGTGGGCTTTAGAGATTGTAGCGGGTGGTCTGTCTTGAAGTCGCTCTGTCGGTGGTCACCAGGAACCGAAGTCCTGATCTCAGAAATGCACCATGGGCACCTGAAGAGCTTGAGAGGCTTGAATATCCATGGCTTCCCGGAAACCAGCCTTAACCTTAGAATCCCTAGAAGCTAAAACCATGATACACGACAGGCTTACTGGGCAAAACCCGGGTTTAGAGGAGCTTGTAATTATAACTATGCGCAACTAAGCACACAATCCCAGACTTAGGGACTATTAAGGGCGCAAAGGCCCGAGCTCAGTGTCCCAGGTGCGTAATGATGCCATCTTTCTCCGCACCCAGCTTGCTGAACAGAGCGCGGATCCTAGCTGGATACAAAAGGGGTTTGACTTGGGGTCAAAAGGCTCAGGGGTGAAAAGGCTTGGGGTTAGGTTTTGGAGTTTCGTTACAGGGGGATACTGCGGCATCCACTCCTATTCCTACGTTGACTATTAGAGACATAGCACATCGATTTGGACCAAACACTTCCCATCAACACTGGCACCCCGAAACAATCCGAAAACGGCACCAGCGGCGGAAACTTCGCGATCAGGAGGGTCATCTCGTTAAACCGGAAACCGCGAGAAGCTTTGGACACCGTCGCTCGAAGGGACGACAGAGAACGACAGCGCCGAAAGCCAGCAACCCGCCTAAACACCAGAAGTCCTGCTATAGGGGCCTTAATAATTAGAATAGGGTTTTAATCATAACAAGGAACCCCCAAAAAAGTATTGGTAATTTAGGCCCCTTTATTACGTATCTCTGGTTGAATCGCAGGAGCCATGACTGCATGAACGCTCAAACTGTCGACTGCCAGAAAGAGGCATTCCCCAATTCCCGAAAACCCAAAACCCTAATGCCTGAAGGGTGGAATTTTTTTTTGGTCCTTTTTTTTTGGGAGGGGGGGGGGTGGGGGTAGGGCTGGGGGTTTCGGGTTTAGGGGGGAGTTGTCTACGTTCCGGGTTTCGGGTTTAGGGGGGAGTTGCCAAGGTTCCCATAGGTAAAACCAATCTTTTATCTAGTTTTAAGGTGGAAAACCAAGATTTTCTCGATATGTCCATATCTACATCCATAGACCTGTATTTGTCTATGTTTACTTCTACGTTTACGCAGGAAAACAAACGAGTGAAGTTGTTTTGGGGGCATTTCTCTTTGTTGGGTGCTTCTTGTTGCTCTTTGGTTCGTTGTCTCAAATACAGCTATGGCATTGAATGGATGTAGATATGGGCATATCGAGAAAATCCTGGTTTTCCACCTTAAAACTAGAGAAAAGACTGGTTTTATCTATGTTAACGTAGGCAACTCCCCCCTAAACCGAAACCCCCAGCAAGTAGTGACGGCAGTAGTCGGGCCTTCCTTCCGTCCTTCTCTCCTTGCTTCCCACGGAAGGGCCAACAAAAAAAAGTGCCAAAACAAAACAAAATAAAAGTGCCAAAAAATTGGGTCCCCATCCCTGAACCCTAAACCCCAAACCCCAATCTCTAAACTCTAAACCCCCATCCCTAAATCCTACAGCCCTAACTTCTAAACGAATGGGAGCTTCATTTGGCCATGTCATGTCTGATTCATGGTCCTTGAGATTCAAACTTAAGTCCAAAAGATTTAAGGTCTTTGAGACTCAAACCTATGTAAATCCAAAAGTGAAGTTTCAGAACCTTTAGACCCTGAAGAGCGGGAACCTTATTGAAAGCGCCTCTTCTGCAGGGTACCCTACTGTCGAAGAAAATCCCCTTAAACTCTACCTTAACCTACCAAAACCTACTTTTTTGTAGGGTCCCCATAAATTCCATATTAGGGTTTATATTAGATGGGGCCCCGGCCCACTAATAGTTAAAAATAGGTTTATCATCAAACAGACAGGCCAAAAGTAGCACAAGGAAATCTGATCTCATTCGGTTTTCCAGGGCCAAGCAGTGTTTTGAATCCAAATATGTTTGGCATAGTTTGGCGATTAGGGCTGTGAGATGGGGTCGGACCGGCGAAGAGGTTGGGAGGAGCTATCTGCAACTTACCAGCGAAGAGGTTTGGAACCACGGTTTCGTTACCATCGCAACCTGGGCCCGGAGACCTTCTTTCAGACGGCCTGGACGCGGGGACTGGACTGGCCCGGCCGCCAGAGAGACAGAGCAAAACTAGCACCAGAAAAGCACAAAAAAAAACACAATCGGACCGCGTCGAGCACAAGAAAAGCACAACAGACAGAGACAATTTTGCACCAGAACTGCCGCGCGCCAATGTGTTTTGAAATCATGGAGCACAAAAAAAGCACAAACATACAAACACGTTTGGTTTTTGGAGCACAAGAAAAGCACAAAAAAAAACACAATCGGATCGTTTCGAGCACAAGAAAAGCACAACAGCCGGAGCGTTTCGAGCACAAGAAAAGCACAAAAAAAAAACACAAACATACAAACACGTTTGGTTTTTGGAGCACAAGAAAAGCACAAAAAAAAAGCACAATCGGATCGTTTCGAGCACAAGAAAAGCACAACAGCCGGAGCGTTTCGAGCACAAGAAAAGCACAAAAAAAAAAGCACAAACATACAAACACGTTTGGTTTTTGGAGCACAAGAAAAGCACAAAAAAAAAGCACAATCGGAGCGTTTCGAGCACAAGAAAAGCACAACAGCCGGAGCGTTTCGAGCACAAGAAAAGCACAAAAAAAAAGCACAAACATACAAACACGTTTGGTTTTTGGAGCACAAGAAAAGCACAAAAAAAAAGCACAATCGGAGCGTTTCGAGCACAAGAAAAGCACAAAAAAAAAGCACAAACATACAAACACGTTTGGTTTTTGGAGCACAAGAAAAGCACAAAACAAAAAGCACAATCGGAGCGTTTCGAGCACAAGAAAAGCACAACAGCCGGAGCGTTTCGAGCACAAGAAAAGCACAAAAAAAAAGCACAAACATACAAACACGTTTGGTTTTTGGAGCACAAGAAAAGCACAAAAAAAAACACAATCGGATCGTTTCGAGCACAAGAAAAGCACAACAGAAAAGAGGTTTCTGTGATCGAAATGTCGCGCCCGGGTACGCCTCTCAGTACTAAACTTGGTCGAAGAGGCCAGACCCCGGCCCGGCCTCAGCCCGCCCCCCACCCCCCCGTCCGTTCAGCTTTCCAGCCCAGCCCCCTCAGCCCCCCCCAGCACCCCCAGCCCCCCCCGCCCCGCCCCCCCTAGTCGCGCAGAGGCATTGCAGCTCCTGATGTTTGCTCAAGATCGAATCCGAGAAAACAACAGGGGTGTGACTGTGCTTGCAACTCATGGGGTGGCAGTTTACTTGTTGTCTCAGTCTTGCGTTTTCCATTCATGCGAGCATGATCACAAACGAGTCAACATTTCAGCATTTCCCTGGTGCTTCATCTTGTGCTTCTGTTTCTGCCCACTATTAGTGAGGCGGGGCCGCACACAAGGTTTATAATAAGAACCTACAAAAAAGCAGGGCTTGGTAGTTTAAGGTGAACTCTAAACCACACAGCGGAAGCAGCCGAGGGACTTCTCGACGTGGGCTTCCTGTCGCTTGCAGACTTCCGCTGAGGTCGGGATTGCTCGAGCTTGCACCAGATATCATGCAGGGATAGAAAATGCTTTGGGCTTTGGGTGTGGGGGGAGGGGGGGAAGGCGGGAATTGAGAGTTTTTGGAGTTAGAACCCGTGCAGTTTATTTAGGAGTCTAGGTCTGAAGGGTTGGGGCATCAAGGCGCTTCTTTGCGAAGCCCACCCCGAAAGTCTGAAACTCTAAGACTCAACCCGTAGCCCTAGAAAAGATAAGACATGCACTAAATCCTATTCATGTTGTCAAAGCGTAACTGTATGACATAGAGGCCTGAATAATTAGAATAGGGTTTGGGGGCCCATTATACTATAACTATAATAAGGAGGCCCCACAATAGTATAGGTAATTATTAAGGCCCCTGTAGTAAACCCCAACGGCCCAAACCCCCAGAGCCCTGCGACTCTCAAGCCGTGGTGAATACTAGAAGGCTCCAGCCCAACAGCCCTAAACGCAGCCCTAAACCCTCATTACTCATGCTGAGGGATGTAGGGTTGATTGCGCCTAGCGAACTCATGAGATAAGGATTCCTCTATTCAAGCTCTCTGTGACAGAATTCATGTCCTAAGGGTGAAAGGGCAGAATTTCGGGTTGAAGCTGGACTCTTGGGCGTATTCAGAGAAAGAGGCTCAGCGGCGTTCCATTTGGGAGTGTCAGTATAGATGCCTAAAAACTTCGTCGTATTCACTCCTACATGAGTTGCTGGGCTTCTCCTGTAATCGAGGGTGGTACGGATCTGTAATTCAGGGAGCCCTTTCTGCTCCGTGGCATGCTTCGGTTTAGGGTTTAGGGTTTAGGGTGTCTAGCAGTATTCCGTGCTGCTCAGTACCTGTCACAACCTAAACCCGCAACAACCCTAAACAGGAAGCTCAAGGCCAAAGAGTCCAAGAAATTAACTACCAATGCCGTAGGTATGTAGTAGATATTCGGAAGCCAGAAGTGTATGCTTTGCTTTTACTTGGACGCTTTGGAAGAGGTCCTTGTTGGCAAGCATAGACTGCACCACATTGGCGTGATCATTCTGGGCGCTTTCTATCGCACTTTGACAGAACCTGGGCACAGGACTCTAGCCGCTTTGAAACCGAACTCTCTCTCTCTCTCTCTCTCTCTCTCTATATATATATATATATGTATATATATATGTATGTATGTATGTGTGTCTGTATACACAGACATATATATATATATATAGTACCATAAACCTACTATGCTGTTATACCACGTATATAGTCTTATTATATTTATACTTCACAAGCCGTCTCGGAATCTAGAGTTTCTTCCATGGCTGTGTCGAGGTACTGGGGCATCCTGGGCTTGGGGCTTAAGGGTTTCAGGGTTCAGGGTTTAGGGCTTTAGGGTTATGGGGTTTAGGGTTTGGGGTTTGAGGGGTTTAGGGTTCAGGGTGTAGGGTTTGGGGTTTGAGGGTTTGGGGTGTTTAGGGTTCAGGGGTCGGGTGGCTTCGGGGTGACCAGCGGCGTTGGGATCTGGTTCTACCAAGTCTTGCAAGGAAGCTGCGGTACCGACTTAACACCTCAAAGATGCGAGGGCCAGTGCTTCAAAGACACGATGCTCTCTTGAGGTGCCTTTCTGGCTTGCAAAGTTATGTGAAGCCTGTGCAGAACAATATCAACTCTAGGGTGCTGGGCCCGGTCATGATAGTGATGGCAGCTTTCCCCACTAGGAAAATCAAGAGACACGCCCGTCAGCACGTTGAGAACAGCGAAGTACCTTGATCGGGAACAGGGCTCTGCGTGCATGATGATGTGACGAGTGGGATGTAGCGAAGAAGGAACCCTGACCCAGACCATGTGACGCGATTTTGCGAGCTTGCCCATGCCAGACAGATGGAAGTTCTATCTATCGACTGCAGGAAATGCAATGCCATGCTGACACATCGGCAGTTCATTCCTCCGACAGTCTTTACGATACTTGAAGTGCCTTGATTTTCCGTTCTGCAGGGACGAGGATGCTGGGGATGAATACAGTGATAATGCTCGTGATGTTGGCGGTATGTGCCAGGCTATGTTGCTGCTACTGACCGTAGTGCGGTAATGACCATATGAGTGTCAGAGACTTTGCGCTTGTCGCAGTGACGGCGGTGATCATCGGCATGATGGCAGTGATGACAGTGATATTGACGCATTATTCGTTGAGATTGCTCTAGGTCCTAGGTAAAGACGGCATGGATGGCGGGGTCAAGACGACCAGGGCGTGCGGGCTGCAGCAGCTGATAATGATGATGGTGATTGTTGCTACTGCTAGCCGCTAGCCATGCCCACTACTTCGTCCTGTCTTGCACGTTCCGTTGGAAATGGAAAGCCCTGGAGAGGTAGGGTCGTGCTTCTATCTTTGCAACTTGACTGTCAAGCTAGGAGCCTGAGATGAGACACGGGACTCAGTCCTCAAACCCCGCTCTGGCTGGCTGGCTCTCTGCATCTCTGTCTCTCTGTCTGGCTGTCTCTCCCTCTCTCTCTCTGTCTCTCTCTCTCTATCTCTCTCTCTCTCTCTCTCTCTGCTTGTCTCTCTTTCTGTCCATTTGTCTGTCTTGTCTGTCCGTTCGTTAGTCGATTGGTCAGTCAGTTTCTGTCTCTGTCTCTGTCTCTGTCTCTGTCTCTGTCTCTGTCTCTGTCTCTGTCTCTGTCTCTGTCTCTGTCTCTCTCTCTCTCTCTCTCTCTCTCTGTCTCTGTCACTGTCTGTCTAACTGGCTGCCTGCCTGTCCGTCCGTCAGCTATCTATCCATCCATCCTTCATGTTTACATATCTAGACATAAGCTGGTACTGTTGATGGACAAAATCCTGCATGACCCTAACGACTCTACACTATGGGAACTATGGCATATTCCTTATAATGGGTAGTGCAGGATTTTGCCCATTAACAGTCTGCCGGCATGGCTCCCAAACCCTTCATTGACCCCATGACAATTTTCATGCCCTGAGGACGTAAACGCAACGTAGAAGAGGAAGACCATTACCCAGATAAGGGAGATCTTTTCCAAGGGCTCCAGGACTTCCTCTTCGGATTCGGGCTTTAGGGTAAAGATTAAGTTAAGGTTCAGGATTTAAACATTTATGTAAGGGTTCTGAGGCTTCCTTTCGGCATTTCTTTCAGGGGCTTTGGGGTTTGATATGCGTGCGGACTTTCGGGTTCAAGGCGTGTGCCTGCGTCCGGCTTTGGGAGTTTAGAGTTCAGGAACTGGGCCTTGGGGCTGTTGCAGTTCCCATGCGCCCTGGATGTGGAGTTTAAGAACTATAGGTCAGGGTACCTGAATCTAGCCTGGATTGCAAAGAACCAGCGCTTCTTGGGTTTAGGATTGGAAGCACAGCACGCTGAGCCCTCGAAGCCCTCAATGCTCTTGTGTTGAATCACACGGATTCAGTTCACCGCTTTAGCGAACTCTGGTACGTCCATGCTAGCTGAATCCTCAACCCGGAGCATTGAACCAGCTTACGTTGCTGCATTGCTTGAAAGCTTCCATTGCGAAGTCTTCTACGCCGGTTGAATTTGAAGCCTCAAAAGCCTCAGCACCACCGTCACGACTGCCATTGCCCACTCATGCTACTCTGCCGCTACGGAAGACCGATGTCCGTGTCAGCGCCATGGGATTTGTAGTAGGAGGCGCCCCGTGAAGCATCAGCAGGTGCTCAAAAAACCGGAGACCCCGCAGTAATGGAAGGGTCGGTAAAGTTTGGCATGAAGATTTTCTTATTATAGGTCCTATTTAACAATACTAATACTACTATAGAGCCCCTGTTCTGACTAGCAGCGCTGCTACGTGATCCATGACCCGCAAACATCGCACATACGCAAACTCCATCCTAACTCAACCTCCGACGCCTTCCGCAAACAGACAGAGAGAGAGAGAGAGAAGAGAGAGAAGAGAGAAAAGAGAGAGAGAGAGAGAGAGAGAAGAGAGAAAAGAGAGAGAGAGAGAGAGAGAGAGAGAAAGAAAGAGATGGAGAGAGATGGAGAGAGAGAGGGGGAGAGCGACAGCTCTTCGGGGCTTAAGGCCTCTCATGTTGATGTAGGCCCTTGGGAAGCCCTTCCGGAACCGTTGTAGAACCCTCACGAGACTTTGCAAAGCTCCCCGGGTCCTCCCAACTCACACCACCAGAGATGGCTTTGAAGAGGCTGAGCCTGCAAAGATAGCTGCCCAGGCGGAAGGCTTGGGGCTTGTAGGGCTTGAAAGTATAGGGTCATGGGGTTCAGGGTGTAGGGTTCGGAGCCATGAGGCTTTGGGTTTGTTTTGTGTCGGCTTTAGGGCTGGGTCTTTGTGGATTCAGGTGTAGGGGCTGTCACAGCTCGGATTCGAGGGTGTAGTTGAGATTTCAACGTCTCGGGCTTTGGAATAACTTATGGGAGCAGGGCATCGCAGTAGCTAGGCTTCTGGGTGGACCTGATAAATACACAGAATCGCAGCTGCTCCGTACCAGTCCTTGCCGCACGTGTGCACAGGCGAAGCGATTGCCCTACCCAGGAAGACTACACCACTCACACAACCCTGTAATGATGCTCGTCGGCTCGTCACATGTATGTATGAAAACAAACCATTTACGCGGTCTCCACACCCGGACCGGACAGCTAGCTTTCCGAGACATCCGGAATGGTTCAGGATTCAGACTTGGAAGTAGGCACGGGGGTGATTCAGAGTCCCAGGCTTATCATGATCAGGGTATCGGTTGCACGACGAGTGGCATTGTGTATGGCAGGGAGCCAAAATGCCTCAGCTGACTGACCACAAACCTCAAATCCATGGAGTCAGGTCACAGCACGCTGAATGTCTCTTGATGTCTCAAGGGTCTAAGCATGCCAAAACCCTGCAGGGGAATTTGCGGTGGAAAGGAGCTAGGGAAGCAGACAGCGATGTGTTCACACTTATCAAAAACTCCTGATGCCTACCAAACCCCGGACGGCACCCGTATACCCTAAACCCGGAACTCAACCTGTAAACTCCAGAACGTCGAATCCCGTTTCTATCACACAATAGCTTCAACATGTTTCGATACGATTTGGGGTGTACCGTCCGAAGCCCTGCATGCCGATATCAACTGCCAGCACCGATCTGGAAGCGAGTACGCTTCTACTACTTTAGCCTTCCATCTTGGGGTTAGCGACTTAGGATCGGATGTCTGGGGAGTATATGGTTGCTTCGGATTGAACATAATTGGCTCAGGGGTAGCAGTTTAGTAATGCCATGAGGGTTGAGTCAGTGGTGCTGTTGAAAAGCACTCGGCATCGGAATTCTCTGGACGCTGATCGTGGCACATCGGCGAAGCTGCCGGTTTACTCACAAACAAGAAGAAGCCAGAATGGCCACAACAACTTACAAACCCGAGGCAGGAAGGCTAAGTGCTCATGTTCATCACCCACTACTGGCATCACCACAGCCACAACACACCATCGTGAGCAACAATCTTGTTTGCAGGAACAGTGCTGGCAAGCTCGGAAAATGCGTAGCTTTGATCATGCGAAGACTGAGGAAGGCGCTTTGTGGCCGCTGCGACCAGAACTTCGTCCAGAGCGGTAGAGTCCGCCAGGTGATCACTGACCGCCTCATGTTGGTCATGTAAACGCGGCCCAGGGGAACCCTGAACCCAAAACAAGAGGAGAATGAACACGACAGTCGACTCCGGCCCTCTGGCACGAGTTGGAGGAAGAGGGGACTCAGTAAGTCAGACTGCAAGCGACCAGATAAGGTTATACGCAGCAAAAAAAGAACAAGCGTATACTTAGACTTAGTTTTGCTCATAAACCTTTTCTACCAAAGTCCCCTGATCTATCAATCAGGTCGTCAATGCGCTTCGGTTAACAGGGTTGCCACCTACAGGTTCAATGACACCATCCGTTTGAAACCCGAAACCGTGAACCACAAACCAAACTCTGATGGATAGGGGTTAGGAAAGTTTGGGGTTTGGTGTTTAGGAAAATTAGGGACTGTTAGGGTTTTGGAACTTAGGGTCTAGGAAATAGCTTCAGAAACGTTTAGGGTGTAAAGGAAGTAAGACATAATAACGTGTAGGTGTAGGTCTACATTCGTGCTGGGACCTAGATTCAAGAAACACAGCGCAAGCCACAGATCCAAAAGCCTACCTGGACGAGCACCACCCCCCTTGCCAACATGACAAGGACAAACAGGCCACTTCCATAACATTAGCTAAAGGCTCGAAAGAATGCATACATACGCTGACTTGATTACCAATATGTATATATGCACCGCTACATATTGTGTGTGTATATACGCACATATATATATATACACACATACAGACAGACCTACATACCTACATACATCTACACACACACACACACGCACCTACAGATGCGCGTGCGGGGTGTGCCTGAAGATGTATATGCAATCTCAGGATAAAGATTAGACTCCAAGATGAAAACTGAAGCTGCTGCTTGCAACCTTGTGAGTGTTCCTTAGGTCTACAATCCCATATCAAGAACCTACTCAAGCCCGATACTCTCCGCCACGATAGGCCTGTGCCAGGAGCACCGAAAAAACGTAGATGATAAGTGCCAGCAGCACCAATGCCCAAAATAGCGATCGCAGCGTGTACCTTCAGTGTGGTCTCAACAGCATGCACGGGGTTTATGCTAGACCTTATAATAATCTCAAGCGTAATACAATGCAGATCCCCCCACAGTGAAAGACCACCTGAAGCATGTCATTGTAGGAGCAGGAAGTCATGACCGCCTGGCCGTGGTTCGCTATGCTTGGGAAAATACAGGTCGCAACTATAGTTGCCGCAATTTTCCAGCATTTGCGCAGCTTGTCTGACAGAAACCGTCCACTCCGCGAACGTACTATAGGGCCTTAATAATCAGAATACGGTTTTGGGGCCCATTATACAATATATAGTTATAATAAAGAAGCCCCCAAAATACAGCAACTGCACTGCTTAAGAAATCATTAGTTTGAGAAATTGAGCCTCTGGGACAGTCGCGCGACAAACAAATCTATACGCAAAATGCGCACATGCAAAATCAGAAACGCAGGGTATGGACTCGGCGTGCCAATTTCTTGTTCTGCTCTTTCTCTTTTTATCTTCCCTGGTGTTGTTCGCGAAAAAAACCAACAAACTAAGGGAGTAGATTTCGTATTCCCAAAGGAAACCAAGAAATGAGTGCACTGGAGGATTTGATCCCGCAGCACTTTCCATTCATGTGCTTATCCACTCGGGCATGGCAGCCTCCAGACTCCTGATACGCCACCATATCGATCCCATTTTTTGCCCGGCCCAGCCTGTACTCAGCCCTTACCAGAACTCCACCAAAATCAGAAATCGAGCCCCTCAATTTCTTATTTCGGTGGGTTTTCCTATATGGCAAAGCTTACTTTGAGCCCTTAAGCCCTTACAAAGCCTCCAAAGCCCTCCAAAGCTGTTATTAAGGCCATATTAGCCCAATACGGGCTGAATAAGGCCTTAATAACACTTTTTTTTTGGAGGGCTGTGGAGGCTTTGTAAGGGCTTACTAAGGGCTCAAATAAGCTTTGCCAGAGAAAAAAACAAAATATTGGGGGGGGGGGGGTTCTGGTAGGGGCTGCCTGCAAGCTGGGTAAAAATGGGATCAATATAGTGGCGTTTCAGGAGTCTGGGGGCTGCCATGCCCGAGTGGATAAGCACATGAGCTGGAATGGAAGTGCTGCGGGCTCGAACCCTGCTGAGCTCTCATTTCTTGTACTTGTTTGTTAGTTGCTGCCGTTGCAAATTAAGAAATTCTTGGGTTAAGACATGGACAGATTTTTTCCTAAAAAGGTGCGCTTCAAAACTAAGAAATCGAGCGCCCCCTCACCAAAAAACAAACTGATTCTTAACCGGCGCTGTCGCTGTAGTATTGCCAACATGGAGGCCGCAGAGCTCAGTTGGAGGCCCTTGAGCTCCAAGAGCCTTTGGGGAGGCACTCGGGTAATCGACCAACATGAGTTGGCATTCCGAAGAGCTCCAGGAGCCTATGAGAGCAGTCTGTGATGACCACCAGCAAGATACAACCAAGAATTCAGGAGACCACGAAGAGACCGCCAGGAGATCAGTAGCGTACCAAGAGGCCACTAGAAGACCACCAATGCACCCCGAAAACACTGACTCTCCACGGGAGCACCAGAAGACCACAGCAAGAGACGAGCAGGAGACCACGAAGAGACCACCAAGACACCACGCAGAGAACAGTGATATCCTCAGAAAGCCATCGTGGCACCATACAGAGTCACTGCTTCCCCCCAAATACTGGCGCATTTCGGGATGTGGAATCGTTTCCTCGAAATTTTCTGCGATTCAGGATTTTCGGGAGCTCGAAGTGGTCTATGTCGCATTATCTACAATGAAGCCTGGCCCCTGCTTGGAGGTTCAGGGGTAGTTATTTGTGGGGTTATACGTCCCCAATTAGGGATATGAGTATAGCTACCCGATGTATAACCCCACTTATGGCTACCCATGAACCTCCAAGTGGGTGCACCCAGCATCCTCTGCAAACAAGAGGATGCCGACGAAAAGTACCCACAAAGTGGCAATGCGCACGTCCGATGCGCCCTGGGGCCCGGATCTTACAAAATCCCGTAGTAGTTAAGGAATCCAAGACATATGGATTGAGTTATAGCAGGATCCATAATCTGATTTAAAGGTGTATTCCTTAGATACAGGGTTTTGGAACTGCAGAATTTGCTGTAAATCATTTAATGAAGACATTGGGAGCCATTTTGGTGAACGCGTCGCGCGGCCATCTCAATCAGATTCTCTCTATACTGAACGCAAGAACCCAATAGTTTCATCTGACTCCTTTTGGGGCATAACAACTATGGAATTAATCCTGAAAATGTCTGTGTGTGAAGAAGAGCTGTTCAGAAACCGGGGGACCTGAAATCCAACCACAAAACTCTACGACCCCAAAGCAAATCTCTAGAACCCTGAAAAAGAAGACCTCTACAGGTTTAGGAGGTAGCGAGACACGGCCTTTCGAGTGTGACGACAATCACCGACAATCCCAACACTGCCGCCAAGCTGCAAAATAGATGTGATCAGAGTCCTACACGGGGTCGAGGGGTGATGCTTCGGGTAGCAATAGTTGTTCCAAACACCAGACTCCCTATTCCCTCAGCCCTTCGCTGCAACGCCGAGCCGTATGTGAGGATGTTGAAACTGCGCCCTAGGTCCTTATCGACATGCAAACTTGAGGTAAATAACGAAGGTAAAGGCCCTAATCAATCCTAAGCTTGTTTTCGGATTCAGGTTCCATGATGCAGCTGCGGGAACGTCATGATAAACAGCTCCAGCTGAGAAAAATGATGCTTAGCTCAACAAAACACGCCTCACGAACGCCGACTGAAGGCCTACGGCGGAAATTCTTCCTTCTCCCAAATGGCAAACCTGTAATAGAGTGAAGTGCCAGCTGCAGGCAGTAATTCCAGAACCTTAATGCCCTAACTTATATATAAAGCCCCATCCCTAGCCCTGAACCCCAAGCCTTTCCTGAACCCGAAAGACAAACCTACCTTTCCAAGGCTCGTATTTCTGGGTTCCTGGTGTGTATCTTAGAAAAAGCTCGTCTTTGGGAGCTACCGGTATCTCCCATATCCTGGAGAATCCTATGCTCTGAACCCAAACTCTTCATCCTAGACCCTAATCCCTCCAAAACCCCCCCAAACCCTAACCCCCAAACCCCAACCCCTGAAACCCTAAACAATAAGCCCCAAACGCCGAGCCCCTGAACCCCACCACCCACAGTCGACTGCTCTCAAACCCCAACCCCTGAACCCAGTCCTCAACGCCATGACGAACCGGAAGACCCTGACCAGCCGAAGCGTTTTTAAAAAGCCTCAGAACGGCAGGGTTTATGTTGGGTTTAGGGTTCAGGGTTTAGACGTTCAGGGATCAGGGCTGGGTAATTAATCAGAATTGGGCAAGGGGATCAGGCCACTATGAACATATCAGGGACGGTGAGGGATGCTAACTAATTACCCAGAACTAAGAATTCAGACCCACATGTTTTCAATCGAGCGGCTGACAAGGCGGAACATCAACCCCTTTGGGCTCAACATCGGCATCAACGATTGTCCGGTATTGCTTTGAGTCCCAAGGTTGCGCCAGGCAGCACACCACAACTTCGTGCCATAGAACAGAGCATGTCAACTCGAAGTACATTATTTACTGAACAGCGGATGTCAGTTACAAGTTCCAAGCCGAAGAAACAAGGACTTTTTGTCCCATGATGCCCAGGCCAAGTTTTATTTGTTCGGCACAAGCACATATTGGCTTCTCGAATTGAGGGCAGTCAAGTACTCAGGAAACTCAAGCTGCTTTCGCATGATGCATGTGGGCGCGTGTCCAGGATGGGGTGTGGCTTGAAGCGCTTATGAGGGTGTTGGGTTCCGGGTTTTGGGCAAGCTAAGACAAGCCTTGCGGATGAAAAAGATTGTCAGGAGTAGAACTTCCCGAATATTCTAGTGGCCTTAATAACCTGGTTGTAGTGTGTACTTATATTCTTCGAGAGCTCTAACAATAGCCCAACCCTAAGGCCCTAGGAACAGTACTGCTGTTTAATGCCTTACCCGAGCACCTATATAACATCAAGACCTCTCCTGGGCCATCCAACGTAATTGGATGACTCAAGTTCAGGGTTTTCGAGATGAAGTTTTAGGACTTTTGGTTTAGGTTTTATGGGTTTCAAGCCTAGGATGTTCCCAAACTGCGAGTTTCCATCTGAAGGTTGGGGTCAAACAAGCTTGCTGGAGTCGACACCTGGAAGTAAGTGTGTTCAAGCTCCCAAGCCTCAAACCCCGGCATCCGAAACCCTAAACCTTACAAACCTTATGGGAGTTTCCGAAAATAGGGGACCCGAATATAGTACTTTAAGTAGTAGGATCCCTATTATAAGGACCCCAAATAAGCTATCCCTAATTTTCGGAAACTCCCCTATCGGTTCTGCTCATCATGCTCCGGGGGGCGGGTGATCCGTATCACACGGAAGGCGCGGAAGCCGGACCTTGGTGTTCAAGGTCAAACTACGAGGTCTAGCTGAAGGAAGAAGCCCAAAACCCTCAAGCACACAAGCTACACTGTGACCCCGAACATCGAAGCCTAAAACTGCCCTAGCCGAACGAGATCTATTGCTGTGTTTGCTCGGGGCTTCGGGCTTTGTGCTGAAAGCTGGAGGTTGACAAGCATCCCAATAGAAAAAGGAGTTGGAGCGTGAATTGTTGAGGACTCACAGGAGAACTGACGACGATGATGACCAGGATGATGATGTTGCCGATGATGCTGATGACGATGAGGATGATGCTGAAGAAGAAGATGATGGTGATGATGATGGTTGTGGTGCTACTGCATCTGATGCTGCTGGTGCTGGCGATGCTGTAGGTGGTGTAGAAGGTGGCGGCGGTGGCCGTGGCGTTCGGTGGCGGCGGCGGCGGTAGCTGTGGTGGACGCGAAAATCCTTGTACCATGCAGCTCTTGTATGACAGACTTCAGCCTCTGAAAACAGCAAACGCCGTGGACAAACCTAGGTCCTAGTATCGGTCCCCGACACAGCTTGCCAAGCCAGCTGCGAAAACAAGAAATGTAGACCCTCGACCGTAATAGGGATCTTGATAGCACGGCCCTGTAGCAGAGGGGTGAGGGAAAAGCAAGGGTCTACAATGCTCTCATCCAAACTTTGACGATGGCTAAGGCTTTGGTGGGGTTCAGCAACTGATGTAATATCTGCCAATCAGGCCCGGGGTCATGTCCGTCCCACCCTGTGATTCAACGATGTTGAAGCCCACCTTGCAGGGACGGGGACCAAAGGGCCCAAGGCTCGGGGTTCGGGTGTCTGTGTCTGTGTTTCACCGTTGCCATCTGTGAGCAAGAGGTTTCAAGCTCCCATGGCTCATGGAGTTCCGGATCGAGAGAGCGGTTTGCACGTGTTTCAAAATTACAGAAGGGCCGAACCCGCAAACATAGTCCTGGACTGTGAGGTCCGTCTGGCGGGCTTATCCTGCTCGCGGTAACAAACCGACTGAGCTCAAAGGCCTTGGTGTCTCTCATAAAATATAAACCCCCAAACAAAGCACGCCACACATCCTATGCTAAAACCCAACGGCCCCGATAGCCCGAGGAAAACTCGTCCGCTTCTTGCTGCCTCGGCAACGCTGCTTGCGACCACCACCAGATCCAACCAGGCCCACATCCACTCCTGCTCGCTTGTGCTAGGGTTTAGGGTTTAGATTTGTTCAGCACGTTTTGGACGCTTACCCTTCTTTGATGTGCTTATTGTTGAAGCTTTTCCGTTGTAGGCGTTGCAGGGCTTGAAAGTTGTGAAGTGTGTGTATGGGGATCAGTGCGGACGTTTTCTGGGCTTGGTACCTGGATCCCTCAGATCATACGACCAAAACCAAGCCAAGGCTAGACATGAAGAAGGTGGGGGCTCATGATCCAGCTAGGGTTTCAAGCTCATATAATAGTTGCATCTATCGGGCTTAGTACTGTTGCCAGAAAAAACACAGGTGCTCACCCCAAGAACACCCTCACATAAGTCCTCAAAAAGGTATGATATTCGGGGTTAAGGTAAACCCTAAGCTTGGATTCTCCGCTAAACCTGCCTCGTAAGCGAACCTTGCTGGGAACCCTCCGCCCTTTTCAGCCAACCTCGTCGAGAAATAGTCGGTACCCTTCAGCCGCAACTCGCAGGATCAGCTCAATGGTGAACAAGGCGGTGTAGATATACCTGGGCCACTTAGGGCTTAGGCCTTTAGGCTTTAGGGCTTAGGGTTTAGGAGTGCAGATATACCTGGGCCACTTAGGGCTTAGGGCTTTAGGGTTTAGGGCTTAGGGGTGTAGATATACCTGGGCCACTTAGGGCTTAGGGCTTTAGGGGTTTAGGGTTTAGGGGTGTAGATACACCTGGGCCACTTAGGGCTTAGGGCTTTAGGGGTTTAGGGGTGTAGATAGGTTTGGGCCACTGTGTCTATTGCTTTTTGACTTCCAGCGCCTTCCTGTTTCGCCTTGCAGCTTAGGGCTTTAGGAGGCCGGGCTCCAGGGATCCACGGCTTTTGGGGTTTGAGGGCATTAGGACTTCAGGGTTTCAGGGCTTTCGGGCTTCAGGATGTGAGAGTTTATGGGGTTTCAGGCTCTTGAGATCTGCAGGCTTTGGATCGTTATGTAGAGCTTCAGGGTTTGACGGCTTACGTGGCGGGTTTTCAAATCTTCAGGGCTCAGGCTGACACGTGGCCTGTGCCACCAGTGCCGTGTTGTTGTTCTGATGCTGTCGCAGGCCAGAACCGCTGGTGCTCCTTTTGCAGCTCTGACAGGACGAATTTGCCTGCTTGCCTGACAGTGCATCTGAATGGTCAGAAGCAATCCAGTCATCAGTGCAGCACAACACAGACACTGGCGCTCCCACCATGCTCACGATCCCCTGACCACGACCGCGGGCGGCTGCTAGTCGTGCGTCTCATGGAACTTCTGTTCGGGTCTCGGCGGCACCTGCGCTGAATCCTGAACGCAAAGCTGCGGGCTCCTGTAACCTTGAAGTTGCATCTGGTCTTGTCAGGTTTATAGGCGCTTAGAGCTTAGAGTTGATAACAGGGTTTGGGGGTTTAATCCTTTACCTACTCGGCCCAATTAAATGGAGGGCCTTTGTCTACCGGCCTGCAGAATTAGACTGGGGCTTCGAAGATATACCATAACAGTATGCGTTACGGAACCCTGGCGAAGGTGTTGACGGTTGTTCAGAGTTTTCGGTGAGTGTATACATTCTTCAAAAATGACATTTTCCTTCAAACGCGTTTTCTTGTGATCACCTACCCGAAGCCCTACACCCGAAACCACAAACTGTTCTTAACCCTACAAGCCCTGAACCCGAAACCCTAAACCCTCACAAACAGATGCCCTGAACCCTCAGCCCTAAACCTGCTACCCAAAAACACCAAGTAATCGTAACCCTCAGCCCTAGACTACTAGACCCTAAACAACTAAACCCCTGAACCCTTAAATCCTCAAACCCCTAAACCTCTCAACCCCCCTAAACCCCCAAACCACAAACCCTGACTTAAACTTCTCAAACCCCACCCCCTCAACCCCTCAACCCCTAAATCCCCTAAACCCCTGACCCCCCAAACCGAAGGTGCTGCACCACGTAGAAGATCGTAGGTCGGACACCCGTATTGGACATCGTCTCCTGAACCTCCCAGCTCCGAGGGTTTGGGGGGTTTAGGGGTTTAGAGGGTTTAGATGGTTTAGGGGAATAAGGGTTCAAGGGGCTGAGAGAGTTTAGGGGTTTAGGGAAATAAGGGGTTAGGGTTCGGGGCTTGTGAGGGCGTTGAGGGTTCAGGAGCACGGCTCACTAGCTTCGCCTAGCATCGTGGTGCATTACCACCGACTATAATGAAAGTTCCAGGACGATCCGAAAGGGATGTCTGCCTCAATGCCGATGAAGATCGTGTTCGTCACCACAAGAAGCGCGAAGAATCCATCGAATGCCTAAGAGCAGAGTCGAACATGAAAGTCGATTCATGGGTTTAGGGGTGTCAAGGGCCACGACGGTTTGCTTGAATGAATTTAGCTCTGCAACATCTTGCCTTACTTTCCCTAAGCCCCGAACCCTAAACCCTAAACGCTAAGCCCTAAACCGCAAACCCTAAACCCCTAAACCCTGAACCGCAAACCCGAAACCCCAAACTTCATCCAACAAGAAACATGAAGCAGCCCGCAAGTCTTCTTCACGATTCACCGATATGGGTGGTTGTCAAAATTGTGGTCCCTTTTTGGGTCCCTAAAAGGGACCCTAATTTTGACAACCACCCATATGTAACAGTCTCCGCCTGTCGCCTGGGCGACACGAAAGATCGGACGCTTCCGGGGCCCCAAAGCACCTGAACCTTGCAATATGTGAGAAGGCACGATATGTTTTTTGGACATCTTACGACAAGCAAAGTTATATCGTATATCCTATTATGTGAGACTGGAGAGTCTACTATTTGCACCAGGGTCGGGGGGTCGATCATGATACAACTCCATAAGGACTATGAGATGATACTATTACTTCCACTTGCTTTAGACTGCCATAAACCTTATACACGCTAAACCCGAATACCTAAACCCCCACACACCAAAGCCAAAAAGAGGCGGAGCCGGGGCCGATCCTCATGCTTCGTCGCTGAAGGTGGTGATGCTCTAAGGTCTAGGTTCTTGTCGCTGATACCGGGATTGAGGCGTTGAGGATTGAAGGCTGTCAGTTGCTTTCGAAACTTGAAACTTGAGGCATTCGGGTTTAGGAGTTTGGGGACAATATTCAGACTTCGCCCTGAACTCTAATCCTTTTGTTGATATTGATCTCATCTCGCCCGGGTGCCGCGTGGTCAATCAGCCGTTGAAGACCCCTGCGCCTCGCCGGTTCGCTGGGGGTTTATGGAACAAGTGGCTCTTCACCCTATTTTTGGAACAGTCGACAAGTTCAGGGATCAGAAACTTCGAGGAAAACTGTTAGTGCTCTTGACTTCCATGACGCTCATGTGGGAGTGTCAGAATGCCAGGGGCATGGTGGTGTCGACCTCGAAAAAAAGTCTCCAAAGGGGCAGACACCCCACGAAACCCTTGAGTACAACAACCACCTGATAAACCCCCCCCCCCCCTATCCCCCCCTCATGTAAAGCCCTGTGCCCGTTGTCCATGAGACGCTTGACCGATCACTCTCAGCCCCTCAAATGCTGATGTGGACGCCTTAATGATTGGAATAGGGTTTGGAACAATTAGATTCTTGCAAACTGGGAATCATCTGGCTAATATTCAGGCTTCTATAATATGTGCCAGATTTGGGTCTGGTTTTGAAGCAGGGTTTCGGAGAATTTGGGTTTTAGGAATTAGGGAAAACCTGCGTTGTGGATTGGGTTTTGGGCTACTCTGGCGCTTCGATTATAACAAATCCCAAAACCCTGACCCAATCACTCAGGCACTATTGTTATCTTGATGTTGCATGGCGAACTTTTTGCGCCGTTGCTGTTGTTGTCTTATAATACTCTCAATCCGAACGGCCGTGCGGCTTCAAGAGCCCAGACAAAGGGTCTCAAGTGGGGAAGTAGCCATCGACCCCTTACGAAACCCGCGAAAAAACACTAAACAGGACAACACCCTGTACAAGTCTGTTGTTCCAGCAGGTCGAAAAGAGAGTAGCCGGGCTATTAGTCTTCTGCTTGCAAGAAGTACGTACGGGGGTTTCAGACGGCTTCAGTCTTTGGGGGTTCAAGGCTTACTTAGGGTCTCGGGTTAAGGGTTCAGGGCTGGAGAATTCCCACTGCAGTTCCTTGGGGTTCAATTTTTCTACGACCCCCATTACCCTATCCAAGGTATGAAACGTCCGACTTTACTTGGAGGTACGCGGCATTCACGACGAAGTCGTCCAGCTGGCCCCCGCAGTCTTCGCGACCCCAAACCTCCACCCAGCCGTCGCCTGTGATCGCAGCGAAGGCGCACGTCGCGGCTTGAACATCCCGGACGCCAACCAGCTCCTCCCCATCGACGGGCACGAAGCCCTGCCCGCCCGCTTCCTCATCTCCCCAGCAAATCACCGAGCCATCCTGCAAGATCGCGGCAAAGGGCGTGGGATTGGGCTGGATCTTCACGACAGTCTTGAAGCGATCGTTGAACTGAAGACGTCGCCACCTTCTTCAGCACCGCCCCAGGCCGTCGACGGGCGGCGAAGGCCCCACGGGGCCTGGATCGAGACCACGGAGTGCAGAAAGGCTCCCCCAACAATGGCAGAGCCATCCGTGAAAACGGTGCCGTCTCCTTCGATTGTGGCAAAGGCCTGGTTCGCATGCACTCGCGGCAGGCGAAGCTGGAACGTCAGGGAGTCTCCACTCTGCAAGCGGGCAAGCTTGGCGGTGACGCCCGGACCAAGCGCCTCACCACAGGAGCCCAAAAGCGGTCCTTTGCCGATTCCCAAAACGCCGGCGGCCCTCGTTGCCAAAGCCCCACCGGACTCGTCGGCTGTCGTCTGCAGGACAACCACCCCGGCACAAGCATTCTAGCAAAATGTTACTGCAAAAGTTGGCGGGCCTTGTCAGAAGACCACTACAGAATGAACACAAAAATGGCATCGGCGAGCAAAGGGCGAGCAACGCCGAGCATCTGGTGAAACAGCATCCTAAACCCCCCACGAATCCGGTCGACGATAACCACAGACTCGCAACGCCCGAAGGCACGAAATCCTGAGCCAAACCTAGGGGACATACCCACCGAAATCGTGCTCAAACCCTAGGCGGGGCGCACTCCGAAATCGGGGTCGCACCCGTGTGTGGTCGGCTCAAACAACAGGCGGCTGCCCGCCGGGGCACACCCTCACCGAGCGGGCCCGGAACTCGAAAAGATTGGGGTGCGGCAGAGCGTTTAGGCCCGAACCCTAAATCCTAAACCGAACCCTAAAGCATCCAAAAGCCTCGGCCCTAAACGCTCAATAACCCTATGCCCTCACCCCTAAACCCTGTCAACAAAGAACAGTAAGCCCAAACAGTAGGGCCCACGAAGGTACGCGACTGAACCCCGTTTACGCGGTTCTTGTTAAGGCATGTATGCAATCTAAGATGCCATAGTAAGGAAGCCCCATGTAGATCCCCATTATGGTAAAGTACAGGTTTAATATCCTTAACAAGAACCCACTTTGGGGTTCAGGGTATCAAGGCCTCTCGTCGTGCTCGATACCTTCCAGGGAGCTCTTGGCCTCCCAACGAGCGCTGGATGCTGCGTGCTTTCTCATCGCTTGGGGAAGGTTTTCGGGTGTTTTAACGGTTTAGGGCTTTTTGGTTTAGGGTTTAGGGTTGTTTTCAAGGTTTAGGGTTTATTTAGATTTTGGGCTTCAGGGTTTAGGGGTCAGGGCATATGCTCTGGCCTAGTTGTGGCTGGTTTGCTATCGCCGCTAATTGCCAGTACCATGAGCACGATTTGCAGGTGCCACTGCAGGCCCCCCCCCCGCCATCCCAACCTCCAACACCACAACCATCAACAAAAGAAGCAAGCGAATCATTACGATCATCATCACCACCAATATCTAGAGGTGAACTGCGCAATCTGCAGTGATTCCAGATCCGATATAGATAAAGAAGTTTTACTTCCCACAGCTAGGGAAAATGCCGTCACACTAAAGAAACAGGTTCTCCAGGGCGATAGGAAGAGGAAGATCCGAGAATCCCGGTAGGCCCCGAAGATGTGGGTGGTTATCAAATTTATTGTCGCTTTTTAAGTCCCTATTATAATACGGCACCGAATATTTTAGGGACCCAAAAAAGGGACCATCATTCTGACAACCGCCCATGTGAGCAAAAAGCTAGGAGGCGGCATTCTTGACGGGTTCGGGGCTTTTATGGTTTTGGAAACCTCGGCTTGAAGTTTTATTAAGCTTTAGGGGAGTTTAGGGGATCCTAAGACCTACCCCAAAACCGAAACCCTAAACCCAACACCTCAAGCGTTTAGGGTTTAGGGTTTAGGGTTGAGGGAAATCTAGGTTGACAACCTGAGGCCTAACGAAACCCCAAAGCCTTGCACCCCAGACGCTGTAATGCAGGAACCTGAATTAAGAAGCCTAGGGGTCCTCATTACGAATCCTACTATTTGGGGGTTTTAGGCCCAGGGTTTCTTAATCAGGTTCCTACATTAAATCCTCAAACCCAAAGCCCTTCTTGACACAGACAAAAACCCAATCTGAGTACAGAAGAAGAACCTCTTTTGCAAGAAGCCCTTTGCGCCAACATATCATGTTTAATTTCACCTTGGCTTTACAAAGCGATTGCAACAGTACTCCAACAAATGCGAAAGACTCCGTGAAGCGCTATGAAAGAGCCTCTAAATGCCACTCGCCACCCGCCCGCGCCCGCCCCCCCCAAAAAAAAACCTTGGATCCGTAAATCCCCTCCCCCTTACTTACCTTTGGTTAGTACGGAATGGAAGAATGGGGAATTATGACTACTATGACTACCATTCTACCATTCCCTACTAACCAAAGGTAAGTAAATCCTAAACCCCTTATGAACCCTAAACCCCCCAAACCCTATAACTGCCCGAAACCCTGAATCCCCAACGACCGCCAACAAACCCCAAAGCCATAAACCCTGTTAAGCCCACACTTTTTTTTGAGGGCCCTTTTCGTCCCTGCTACAGTCGGAATACGGTATGTTTCGTTTCTCCATGGAACCCTAAACCCTAAACCCTAAACTCTAAACCCTAAACCGTTTAGGGGCAGGAAGAGACCTGAAAAAGGCGCCGCGTTCGCTTGCTGTCCACATCAGCAGCTCGCTGCTTCAAAGCCAAATCCGCCTGCAAAGGTGGGTTTTGGTTTAGGGTTTAGGGTTTAGGGTTATAGGGTTTATAGTTTATAACTCAATCGCAGTGATCATAAATAAGAGATGAATAGTGGTACTAGACAGGATTGGTAGTCGTAGACTCATGGTCGCATGAGCAGTAACAATAACACATTCCTTGTTGAAGCGCTTTCTCCCCTCTACCGTTGCGTCTGGAGCCCGCAGATGGGATGCCAGCTACTTGGAGGTTCATGGGAAGTTATAAGTAGGGTCATAAGTCCCCCAATACGAGTTATAAGTATAGTTACCCTACTTATAACCCCTCTTATAACTACCCATGAACCTCCAAGTAGTTACGGTTCAAGTCTTAGGGATGTTTCGAACTATCCCATGATGCATACCCATAGGCCCCACAGTGGTTCCTTTGGGTTCATATGTAGACTCTTATAATAAGGTAATCCCAAGACGGAACTACTATTGGGCCTATGGGTAATGTACATGCGTGTATACACGTTCAGGGCCAAAAACATTATACGCGCACTAAGACCCTGTAGGTGAGGTTGTGGGACAGACAGGGTTAAGGGGTCAGATGTTTATTTCGGGTTCAGGGTTAAAGGTTCGAGGTTTTGGTTTGGGTGACCTAGGGCTTTGGCCTTATTTCGGGTTTAGGGTTTGCTTGGGTAGAGCTTAGGATGCCTGGTTGAGTAAGTGTCAGCAGTTCGAGGTCTAGGAGGTCACAGGTGCGTGGAGTTGGAGGATCCAGAGGGCCGTACCTTCATAGTATAGTGGCCTTAATAATTAGAATAAGGTTTGGGGGTATATTTTATTATACTATAGCGATAATAAGGAAACCCCAAATAGTACCGAGCTCGAGAGTCAGGCATTGGGGCTCATGGTCCTGCATATCGCCTTACAGGGAACTCCAGAAAGTTGGAATATGGTTTCATGGTAGGATACCCTATAATTTACCATAGAAGGGTTAGGATAATCATATTCCAACTTTCTGGCTTTTACCTTATGGCCTGGAGTTTAAGCATGAGAAGAAAGGCTCGCACACAGCGTTTCGGACAGCCACCTGAGCCGCTTTGAAGAAATGGCAGTTGCCAAAACCAGACTCAGCAAATCAAGCCATCAATATACCAGAAATCCATCGCCGTAAAGCAATATGAACTTTCCATGTTTGGTCCCTATCTCAATATTAAGCGATGGTCCCTCCTGCACAAGAACCTTTGGATCAGCTCGTGCTGACTTCAGCAACTAGGGCTTATGGGACTTGGACTGTAATGGAATGTGAGTCTTGGTGCAAGCCCCTGATGAGAAAAACCAAAAAACCTTCCAGGATCAGGGGTGCAACAGTGATTCTACTGCCAATCTTCAAGGAGATGTGGGTCAATACACCCTAATCATTAGGTGTCTTGGGACTCCAAACCTTCTTGAACAAACTGCAGGACTAAAACCCAAAAGAAACTCCCACGGGTAACCGGGTAGCACAGCCCTGCGCTCTACCCCAAAATCCAATTCTTACCCTCTCAACCCGACTCGAACCCCACAAACGCTGAAACCCTGTACCACTCGGCCTGCGTGAAAGTGTGGAAATAGGGCCGATAGGAAGGCCGGTGGGGCTGCGAAGGTCAGGCTTGGGCTTCACCGTCTACACCAGGATTTGCGGGGGCTCGCTCGCTTCGCCGAGGTTGAGGGTCGCGGGTGTACCACCCTCAAGGTTTAGGGCTTAGTGTTTTTCGTTTAGAGTTTAGTGTGTGCGTTTGCTCTGAACACCAGTGCAAGCTTGACTAAAAGCCTACCCTTCCCCAGGCTTCGCATTACTCTTTCAAGGGTGGTGTCACCGTCTGATTCTGCGGGGCTCATCTTTTCAACCGCAAACTTTCCGAAACCCGACATGCGGAACACCAATCCATTCTACCCTAGCAGCGCCGCTATACCGTAAACTAAGGTCCAAGGCAGCAAGCGTGCAAGTTTTGGGTTGGGTTTGAGGTTTCGGTCATTGTCAGCTACCAACCTACTCTGAGAATTCGACCGTCAAGCCAAAGGTCTTCAGGGTTTACCGGTTTAAATTTAGGGTTTTCGGCTTTGGGGTTTAAGGTGTATTGCATCTGCTCAAGCTGTTGGAATCGGAAACGATGAGTTCTGCCAGCAGTGAACACGTTCATACACTTTACAAGCTCACCCGTGACCCCAAACACACGGGTTCAGGAGTTCGAGCAAGAGCAGGAGTAAGAACAAAGTGGGACAACGGCAAGAGCAGGAGCAAGAGCAGTAGCTGGAGCAATAGCAGCGGCAGGAGCCAGAGCAAGGACAGGAGCGAGAGCAAGTGCAGGAGCAAGAGCAACAGACGCAGCAGGAGCAGGCCAGCACAGGATCAAGAGCCAGGGCGGGAGCAAGAGCAAGATCCCCCAAAAGCGACAAGAGAGATAGAACTCCTCTAGTAATAAGCGCACTTTTCGAGTTTTTGTTGGGACGGGGGCACTCTTTGATTTTAGGGGGAGGCGATGGAGCTCTAAATCATCGGCAGCCGCACGGGCTTGCAGCCCCCTGTCACATGTATACAAGAATATACCCCTCAAAGCCCCATTCTCATCCTTTTCGGCACAGAAGTTTAAAAGCCCTTAACGGTGGATCGCAAAGCCTTGTATGTGGAAAAACAGGGCCCCCACAGGGTACCTTCCTGCAAAGGAACGCTAGACGGGAACTTCGGTTCGCCTTGTCCGCACTCTGCGAATACTTCGACCTTCGAGGCTTCGTTGTCGAAGTCTCGGATTCCTCCTTCTTTGCTGCAGGGGGTCTCGGGCTGTATGACTTTAGTACCCAGAGGCCCCACAGTAGTTCCTTTTTAGGGCTCATGTGTAGAATCCTGTAAGGGACGTCTTCGGCGGTTCATTTCGGGCATCGCTACGAGGGTGGTGTTTGGGTGCTGGTTTTTGGCCTCTGCACCTCACAGTGCCGGGGATTGCAGGGGGGCGATAAAACCCATCGGATTCAACACTCAGGGGCCTTTCAAATTCGATCAGGGTGTCGGGGGGTAACTTGTAATACGCGTTGCCTTAAGAGCCCAAGGAACTATGTTAGTGATTGCTCAGGGTTCTGCAGTAGATCTTAGCCCTAAAACCACGCAGATATCAAGCCCTGGACCGCTTGTGACTAGAGGTGTCGCGTTTGTGATCTCACATCCGGGACAAGGCAAGCTTGGATGGGTCCAGGCTTGCGGGGAGCTCCCTGGTTTAGCGTTTCGGGCCAGGGGCTTTGGAAGTTTGAACGGTCAGCTGAGACGTCCGGGTTGGAAGCTCTAGGCGTTACAGCTTTCCGGGTTGAAGACGAATGCCTTGGGATCGAACTTCGGGGTTTGAGGCTGTTAATGCTTAGGGGTCTTGGGTTAAGGGTTTAGGGCTGTCTGTCAGGGAGGATGCATGAGGTACCAGGTAGACATCCGCGGGTCGCTTACAACTACTTCCTGATATCACTCCATATGCATAGTTACCTGTCTATTAATCTCTGCCATCTGCCCGTCTACCTCTCTAGCTCTGGCTGCCTATCCATCCACCCATGCATACATCCATCAAGCTTTATTTAACCAGGCTTCCGTGCACTACCTGAAGAAAAAAGGCCCTGGAACCTTCCCCGGCAAAAATGCGAAAGCAGCATCAGGAAAGCAGCACCTCTCCTGCATTTCCCGGACTGGAGAGAGCCGAGGCGATTGAGGCGCTGAAAGGGGTGATTGGGGCCCCGACGGGGGCGAGTGTGATCTCGCAAGTGAGATCACGTCGGGTCGCCGGAGATGCTCTCGCCGAATCAGGTCTTCCTGGTCTGAGGAGTTTGTGGCTGGGCAGGCTTCCAGGATTTGGGCCGAATGATGCCAGACGATAGATAGTTAGATAGATAGATAGATGGACAGATGGACATCTCCGTTCGTGCATAGACGTGAGTGTATATTATATAGGTATAAATGTATAGATGTACAGTCGTCTTTATGTATAGATCTATAGGTGTACGGGTGCATAGATGCACAGACATACAAGTAGGTGTAGATGTAGATGAGTATACATATATATATATATACACACACACACGGAAAGATACATACGTACATGCCTACCTACGTACCTAACTACAGACATCCATGCATACACACGTTACGTACATACAAAGTTACATACGTACATACATAGCCATACATACATACAGCATTCATGCGAAATACATAGTCTCACACACACACACACACACACAAACGTATATCTGTATGCATGCGCGCACACACACACATGCGCGTTCGAGTTCAGAGGTTGTTTCATTGAGCCTTGCCCCTGGTTCAACTCTTGATATTTCGGTGTTCAAGATGCAGAGCCGGTGGAAACCTCCCCGAGCCTTGCATCCGAATTCCGGGCTCTATTGCGAGCTGCCTTGTGATAAGACAAACGGCATCTAAACTACCACCATGGGCCAGGGCGATTCCCAAGCCTCAAGATTCTAGCCCTGAGCAAGTTGATGATGCTTTTCGATAGCAGCGAATGGTTCCGTCAATGAGACTACAAGATAGCAACATTCAGGATAATTGCCTGCATCATGGGGGTGTTTGCCTTAGGGTTTGGTGGCCTGCCGAGGTACACCGCAACCCTCGTTGATCACTGCAGACTTGCGTGTCCCTTTGCTTGCCAGCCTTGCATGTTCGTACTTCAGGTGTACGCCGCCTGTTCATGTGTAGCAGCTGATGTTGCCTGCCCCCAGCCCCATGGGTGGCATAAGGCATTCGTCGACTGCACGATCGAATTTGGCGTGTGCTCATCGGCGTTTTTTCATCGAAGAGGGTTCGGAGTTCTCATGTAAAAGGTGGCCCCATGTGTTGGCAGAGGAGCCAAAGTTCCTGCGAGTCCGCCTGAACAGCTGAGGGCTAACAACATGCGGCTTTCGCACGAAATCTGATCAACAAGACAGAGCTGAGCACCAAGACCCTCAACCCTAGATGTGTTTTTTGCAGATGAAGGCACCTGCTTGTCGAAGCGTTGTATCACCTCCCTGTGCAACTTCTCCAGAAGCTCCCGAAGCTCCAGATCAAGGGCAGGTGCCATCTCCTCATACGGTTTCCCCATAGGCCCCATAGTAGTTCCTTTTTGGGGTTCGTATTTTTGGGGTTCGTATGTGGAACCCTATAAGGTAATCCCAAAAAGGAACTACTATGGGGCCGATGGGTATGGCTTAGGGTACAGCGACATCTACTTGGCAGGGAAGGGGTGAAGCATGGACGGAAATTTGCTGCACAGTAGTAGGAAGGTGATGTTTAACACATCAAGCTGTGATGCTTGCAGGTACCGATAGCTTCAGGAGTCCCCTTACCAAGAGCTCAGATTTGCTGACTAGAAGCTTCATCCCCGCGAGAGCCAGAACTTAGGGCTTGTCCTTGAACCTTGAATTCCTAAACCCCTAAACCTTGCTTGGTTCTGCTTTCGGCTTGCAAGGCCCTCAATCCTAAACCCAAACCTTTACAGAACCGTCATGCTACCCGTGAGTGATGGTGTAGAATCCTATAAAACAAAGGAACTACAATGGGGCCTATGGATAAACCAACCCCTAACCCTAAACCCCTAAACCCTGAACCCCGAACCCTAACCCCCTAAACCCTAAACCCCAGTGCCCAGTCGCCATCCCAGGGCTGGCAGGGAGTGACCGTTTCGGCGGGCTCGGCACGCCGCGGGCGTCCATGCTGCTCATGGCACTCCCAGGCCCTGGGACCCAGGAGAAGGCTCCAATGTAGTTCCTTTTCGGGGTTACCTTACTGGATTAAAAAAATGAACCCTAAAAAGGAATTACTATGGAGCCTTAGGGTAACGGCTCAAAAGCTTCAGGGTCCAGGAACACTTACAGGGTTGAGGAGCTTCATGAACTAGAGGGAGTTGCGTTCTAGTTGAAGGCATTATGGTGTTTGGGGCTCAGGGTTGCAGGAGGGAGGGTTGCGGATTACCCGCCACGTATTAGCCTGGCTAGGTGTGTCTCAGATGTTTGCCAGCCCTGTTATTCAGGCTCACAAAAATGCGAATCGACACCCACACACACTATGGAAATTGAAGAGTATGCTAAAGGAAGTTGCCACCTTGTGCTAACGTCCTGTGTGCGGACTAGTCTTTGGCCCTGTGAAATGTCGTGTGTAAGGGTTCGCCGGGAGTTTCCAAGCTGATGAGCACGTTCAACGGATGTGCAACCTCCCAGCCAAACGATTGTTGAACTGTCCAGCGGTCATCTGAATATAAGGGTGTTCAAGGGGACTTAGGGGTTGTAGGGGTGAAGCTCCTAAGCAGTATAATATAAGACTCAAGCAGATTGCGAGGCAACGTGGCACTTTCCTCTTCTCACGATGCATGCGAATTTTAGCCCTAACTCGGGATCTGACTCATGGATCCCGGCATCCAGAGCCCTTTCCCGAGACAGAGAGACATTTCGAGAGTGTACAGACGATTAGATGTTTAGCAACATTGCAGAGACTCAAAAACCAAGGAAAAGCCCGAGTGTCGAGTTCTTGATTCGCCATACAGCCCGTCGACATCATGAGTTGACATTATTGAAGTTCGAGAGTCAGAACATGTTGCTGCAAACACCGTGCAACCTCTGCGCATGATGCTTAAACATTTTGCGCAGCTGAAGCGACCGGAAAAGACCTCACGACGGAGGATGTCATCAATCGAAAGCGACGGCTGAAACCTCAATGCAAGCACTGGAAAGGCAGGTCTGTCAACATGGTCCCGACAAACATTGGTAGGCAAGGCAACACCGCGAAGCAGCGCGGATCAACGACGGCATTGAGGTTCAAGGCGAATAAAGGACCATCTTAAATACCGATCCGTGACTATGATCTCTTTAAACAATGAGCTCAGGCAACAGAGCGTGAAACAACAGATCACCGACTGGCTGGGAGCGCTTCCCAACCTGCAATCCTGTGTCGACCTTAAGCTGCCATAAGCTACTCTTTATAGGTTCCTGCTATAAACCCTACCAGGACCCTAGCGAAAAAGTAGGTTTGGTAGGTCAAGGTACAACTTTCCCTGAAGCGACCAACTGCACATCACAGGCTTAGACTATAAACCCTGAAACCCTCCCTAAACCCTTATCCCTAACTCAGCAGGTTGGGAGAGCGACGGTTCGACCGCAGATAGCAAGCGGATCGGGAGGATGAAGTCGGCACATATGGGAGTTTCCGAAAATAGGGGATCCTAATATAGTACCTTAAATAGTAGGATCCTTATTATAAGAACCCCCAAATAAGGTACCCCAAGTTTTCGGAAACTCCCATATATTCGCGTTCCAGGCAACTTACTGAACTGGCTGTCTCTTTCTCGCTTAGTAATCATAACAGAAATAGATTGCTGAGGAACAGCTACTGTCCCCATAGGCCTTATAGTAGTTCCTTTTTGGACTCGTATGTAGAATCCTATTAAGGAAATCCCCAAAAAGAAGTACTATGGGGCCTGTGGGTAGTAATCCTAACAGTCATAACAAAAATCATCTACGGAGGGACAGCCACTGAGCGAGGGTGAGGCCACCACTCGCACTCGCGGCACATGAGCAGGGCATGCTGGGACAGTGCTTCTCTGCGGCTCCGATTCCACAGCTCGACTGGACCCTACAGACCCCTTTAAGGGGAACCCTTTAAAGGGAACCCCATTCTAATTATTAAGTATTAAGGCCCCTGTAGTAAAGCTGGACCCAAGAGTAACCTAGGAATAAAAGGGTGCCCTTTTTGGGGTTAAAGGGGGAGAAAAGAGAACCTCAACCCTAAAAAAAGGGAACAAGGGCCTACTCTGGGTCCTAGTCGGAGGTGCCCGCAAGTACAGTGAATGGGCCGTGACGCGGTGAATGAGGAAAGGCCCCAACTAGTACTAAGTAAGGCTTATTTTTGCAACGAGCACAGAAAGGCCTGCTGTCCTGGCAGTTGCCTGCGGAACTGGCTGCTGTCTGCTGCCCGAAGACAGGACCGAAACAACCACTCCCGACACTTCTGGCTGCTGTCGGAACGATGAATGAATAATCAGGCTGCATATAACTCGTTCAGACGTCCCTTTTCCCTTCGCCAAGCCAAGGTCTGGAAAGCGAACTCTCGGGTTTAACCCATCATATGGGAGTGTCTTGAAGTGAGAGATGGGGTATAGGGCTTGGGGGTTTCGGGCCTCATTCGGGGTCCTGAAACGATGGATCCCACACCTCCATGTTCCTTTCAAGATCGGCAGCCACCAGAAAAATCCGGCGGATGCTGTCGGAAACCTTGATTTCTCAAAACGTTGGAAAAAGAAAAGCAGAGCTCGACACGCGTAAACCGTAAACCCCATATCCAAACTTCACTTCCCCTGCACGGTACTTTCATCGCTTTAGGGATTGTCCAGCAGGGTTTGGGCCGGGCTGCCAGGAAACCACGAAGCCTGACCCTCAACCCTCAGCAGCAAAGCCATCCCGATCCGGGAATCCCAAAACGTGCTGTTCCAAGCTGTACCCTATGAGTAAAGCGGTCATAATCGACTATTGTGTAGGGCTACGGGCTACCGGTAGTCCATCCGAAAGCAAAAAAGCCAGAAGCGCTGAAAGAATGTTGATCCACTACCGCCCATCAGAGCGTCAGCTCAGTTCGTCTACAGCATGAGAGATGGTCCCGCTCCGCCATGCCTTTGCAGAGCGTGCTCCCGATAATGAATATAATAGTATCCAACCGATTGTAGCCGTGGCAGTGGCAAGACCAACAGCTTCAAGCAATAGCAACAAGAGGAGAGAAGCTACAGTTACATAATGCAAACCGGGAGGAGAGAGCGACAGAGACAGAGAGAGAGAGAGGGAAAAAACACGAACAAAGAGCTCTCGAGATGCTGCTCGTGAGACTGCTAGTCACTGTGTGGCCCGAATACTGCAGCCTGGAAGCGTGACAACAGGAGGTGGGAGCTCCGACTTGATGCGATTTACTTCGGCTCGGACATGGGGGGGAAGCCGGCGCATGCAGCTCTCAACCAGATGCCTCGGCTTTCATGATCTGACGGGCTTCCGTAGCCTCCCCAAAAACTTCCAGATGCGCACACCCTCCGACTAGGATATAACTTCCGAAGTGAAGCCTTGCACCGTCCAACTCATGTAGGAACCTGATTAAGGTCTTTTTTGAGGGGGTTCCTTTTATGAATCCTACTATTTTGGGGGTTCTAGGGCCAGGTTTTTTAATCAGGTTCCTACATTAGCCAGGATGCTCCAAAGTAGTTCCTTTCAAAGTAGTTCCTTTTTGGGATTACCTGACAGGATTCTATATGCGAACCCCAAAAAGGAACTACTATGGAGCCTCTGTGTAGCCAAGATGCATGAATGACATCCTCATCGGCCGAAACCTCCCGAGGGGGAGGGGTTCGGATTGCGGTTCGCCGATTTCCGCCTTGAGGAGCTGGAGCAAGCAGGCGACGCGGGGAACGAGGCCTTCCATCGCTGCCTAGGTTGGCCCCAAAAAAGCATCTGAACACATCTAGATGCTCTTCTAAGCCCAATAAGGGGAAATAGAAAGTATCCCAAAGGCCTACCTGGCTGCCTTCTTGAAGATGAAGGGCAGGAAGGTCGCGAGAAGTTCCTGGTCGCTTGCATCCCAGAGACGCCGGCGTAGCTGCCCGTCTGGCTTGCAAACCGCACGGTGTGGGAAATGGCAGTAAGTGCATTCCGCTCCCGATGGGCACTCTCCACCCTTGGAGATGTGCACGCATGGTCTGGTGCAAAAGTGCGGGTGCCCGAAACTGCCTACGCCAAATCGTAAGTTGGCAGCACTGGGCTCAGGCACTTCTGGGATCTCTAGGCCTGGCGGAGGAGGAGTATTGTGAGGGCGAGAGACTGCGAACTTGACTGTCTGTTGGCCAGGGGTTGGCACCGGCTGAGGCACTTCTGGAATCTGAAGGCCTGGCGGTGGAGGAATATTGCGAGGCCAAAGGAAGGGGAATGTGACCGCCTGTTGGCTTGGGGTGCACCCCCAGTGGTGTGGGGCTGCCACCGGTGGCATCCATCCCAAGGATTGACCTCGGCATCATGCTTGGTTTAGGCTTTAGGGTTCAGGGTTTCAAGGGGATTTAATGTGCGGGCTTCAGGTGTAGGATCACTGCCCCGACTTTCGACAGGTCAAAGATTGACGAACACTCCAAAATCATGTGTTCACAGATCCGGGCAAGAAAGGTGCCTTCTTCGGTCGCCGAAGCTGCTGGCATAGCAAAATATGTCGCCATCGCTAGGAAGGTGCGGCAAGGTATGGGAAGGATGGGTGTGAGCCTAGCTTGGACCGCTCGGCTGAGAGCATTGCGGACTCATTGCTTTGGGGTGATCTCATGAAGACTCCTCAAGCATTGAAGCTCCACAGTGTACCACACCCTGAACCCTCAACCGATAGAACAGCACACAGAATCATAGAAGTAGGAGGTCCGGGCAAAACCCCTGGAGCCCAAAACAACTAAATACCAAACGACAATTGTTCTTGATTTTTAGGATAGGGCAACCCATTGAACCCTAAATCCTAGACCCTTAGTTCTTGATACCAGTTCAAAATTCCACCTACAATGATGATTAACATGAGGGTTTCGGGCTTCTAGGGGTTAGGATGTACGTCCTAACCATAGTCTGCATTTTTCGGGGGGCAAGGAAGAACAAATGGCCTTGACATAGCTTCCACCCCCGGAAATTCAGAACTATAGCGTAAATGGCGTATATCAGACGGAGATCATTTACGAGATTCTATCAGGTATAAAGGGATCTTCCTGGGTTCAAGGCTCGGTCGTGTGTTTCTTGGTTTGTTTGGGGGGGCCACAGATCCCGGGGGTGTGGGCTTCAGTGTTCTGGTGTGGTGGAGGTCTTTCGGCCTTAATATCAGACAAACAGACGGACGGACGGGGATGGAAGGACGGACAAACAGACAGACAAACACACACAGAGACACAGACACACACACACACACACAGACACACACAGACACACACGGACACACACAGAGACACACAGACACACACAGACACACACAGACGCACCCACAAACACACCCACAAACACACCCACAGACACAGACACAGACACAGACACACAGACACACAGACACACACACACACACACAGACACACAGACACACACAGACGCACAGACACACAGACACACACAGACACACACACACAAACACAGACACAGAGACAGACACAGACACAGAGACACACAGAGACACACAGAGACACACACAGACGCACAGAGACACACACAGACACACAGAGACACACAGAGACACACAGAGACACACAGAGACACACAGACACACACACACAGACACACACACAGCACACACACAGACACACACAGACACAGCCACACACACACACACACACACACACAGACACACACACCACACACACACACCACAGACACCACACACACACAGACACACACACACACAGACACACACACACCCACACACACACACACACACCACACACACACACACACACACACACACACGACACACACACACACCAATACACACCAACACACACAACACACACACACACACACACAGACACACACAGACAGACACACAGACAGACACACAGACACAGACACAGACACAGACACAGACACAGACACAGACGCAGACGCAGACGCACAGACGCACAGACACAGACGCACAGACGCACAGACGCACAGACGCACAGACGCACAGACGCACAGACGCACAGACACAGACACAGACACAGACACAGACACACACACAGACACAGACACACACGCACAGACACACACACACACACACACACAGACACACGCACAGACACACACACACACACAGACACAGACACACGCACAGACACAGACACAGACACACAGACACACAGACACACAGACACACACAGACACAGACACAGACACAGACACAGACACAGACACAGACATAGAAACAGACACACACACAGACACAGACACAGACACAGACACAGACACAGAAACAGACACACACACAGACACACACACACAGACACACAGACACACAGACACACAGACGCACAGACAGACACACACACACACACACACACAGACACACGCAGACACACCAGACACACACACACACACCAGACACACACACCAGACACACACACAGACACACACACACACAGACACACACACACACACACACACACAGACAAAGACACACACACACACACACATCTCAACCTGCCGTAAGCCCTAAATCCTACACCTCAAGCCAAAGGACCTTGGGCTTAGGGACATTCAACACGCCAACCATGGCGAACGTCCGAGGCCTTGTAAAGCGAACACGTTAGGACCGTTAGGATCTAGGGGTCTAAGTTTAGGGCTCATGGGCTTAACCGATTTTTTTGCGACAGGCGTCCTCCGAATGGGCGCAGAGAACACGATGCTTCTCAGCACTCGCAGCCGCAGGCAGTGCCTTCAGCAGGCAGAAAACACCCGATCGTACCTCCAAATCCAAGCAAACGGCAAGCCCGGAAAAATCCCTGCAAACCTAACCCTAAACCCGAACTCTGGCCCGAAACCTTCCCCGACCGCTCGAAACCAGGAGATGAGTCAAAGCAACCGAGATCCTAACACAGGTGAAGTCGGTGACTTCGAAGGAAGACAGGACTGAGATGCGTTGATCCCCTGCTCTCAGCCGCATTCCCGAAAAGGGAGAACCCAGTTGGCCCAAGATTCCTTGAATGTTTAACTGCGGGGGATATAATTATATAGTGTTTACAGAAGTCGACCTTAAATGCCTTACAGGGGTTTCGTACATGCCCTAAGCCCTAACCTCCTAAACCCTTGAAGATTCAATCCCCGAGCCCGGCCCAGTCGAAGGTTTTGGGGCTCAGCTTTTGAAGTCTGAACTTGAACTAGACCCAAGAGTATCCTAGGAATAAAAAGGGTGCCCTTTTTGGTTTAAAGGGGCTTATAAGGGAACCTGAACCCTAAAAAAGGGAACAAGGGCCTATTCTAGGTCCTCGTGAAGTTCAGCTGGTTTGAAAGGAGTTCTGTCAGGACGGGATATTTATAGTCTGTCTGGGAACCCCGCAGAGAATCCCTATGTAACAAGGCAGAGGCAGCTCCACATAGGTCGACAGCCCAAGGCGTCATGAATCATTACCAATGCGTGCTGTTGCTTGTTGCTTAGGGTTCCTTATTGTAGCTACAGGAAATTGTAATGTAACAAACCGCCCCCAAAAACAAACACACACACACACAATTCTAATCGTCAAGGCCCCTGTAGTACCGGTTGTCTGCTCCCAGAGCACTTTCGACCCTCAGACAGCTGTTTCACCGGACGGTGAATGTTTGGGTAGAGGGTATATTGGCTGTGAGTGCTAAAAGGGCGTCGGAGGTTGGCTTGTGGGTGGCTTTGTGGAGTATGAAGATAGAAGATTGATCCGTGTGGAGCTATTCCGCCAAGGACCGCGCGAAGAGAGGTTTGCAAGGTGTTTTGCACTCCTTTGCTGTGCGCAGGCACAGGCCCCTCGACACCGGCGGTTCACCATCGAATTAGCCGCGACTTCCTCGTTGGAAGAAGAGGAATGCCCTTCTTCCGAATCCTACACCCTCAATTCTGCACCTATGCCAAACCCAAGCCTCTTCAAGCAAGTCCTAATTCTGAACCTTAAGTTTTAAACCCCCAACCACCAAACCTCTTCGTCCAAATTTATGAGGAAGACGGCGGGCAAAGGACTTTGCAAGCAGCTGCACTTCAAAACCCACCTGTGGCCTGGGAGGGCATCTCTGAATCTATCAGACTCTGTTAGGGTTTCGGCGCAGGTAAGCCGGGTCAGCTGACGCTTCCGCAAATTTGAGGGCACGCTTCGCTAGTTTCTAGGGCCTCCAGGGTCAGAATGCCCTGGCATAACCTAGCTTTGTGCAGCACCCCTGTACTTTCTGGTTTGGGTTTCACAATACCAAGAAACGTAGGTCCTGGTGGCCACCTATACTCCCTTTCTTGGAGTTTATATTATGTACCAAGACATCTCCAGACCCTGCAGACAAATCAAAACAGAGGCCTTGGTATGCTAAAATGAACCCCAAACCCAAAACCCATACACCTAAATCATAAGATACGTGACGGACTAGTGAGCTTAGCGTTCCGGTTTCAACCGTTTTTTCAGGATGTAGATCTTCGACTTGAAACGATGTTTATTCCAACTGCGGCTGCAGGGTTTGATGCGGTCTTTAGGGTTCACGGCTAAGGGATTAAGTTTATAGGGCAGTTTAGGGGTCTAGGGATTAGGACAGTATATAGTAGAGGGTTTAGGGGGGCTTAGGAATTTGGAACGGTTTATGGTTAAGACTCCGAGCCGTTTAAAGCTTTGCTCAACAGAGGCGTTCGCCACAATGGAGCCACATGAAGCAGGGCTTTTGCGACAAGTATCCCCATACCCTGAACCCCACCGTCAAATCTACCGCAACACGGAACGGCCACAGCCACAGCGACATCTCAACCTCCTGAAACCCGACGTGTTTATCAACACGAGGAAGAGCTCCCCCACTAAGTATACAAACATTAACGTGTAACGTTTGAGGTTCAATGTCTTAGGGTTTACGGTTCTGTGTTTAGGGCTGTGGTTCTAGGATTTGGAGTTTCGGGTTCCGGGTTCAGGAATTAGGCTTAGCGTTTAGGCAGCATCTGCCCGAATAACCAGAGAATCGGGTTGGGTTGGATTCATGTAGATTCGGTATGTTACACGAACTATATATGAGAGCCAAAAGGGGATAACATCCCTCATTTCACCCATCATTCAGACCCCACAGACGACTTCGAAGGTATCAGTCATCGTGTTCGCAAGGTCTTTGCTTGGCAGGCTTGGGATATAAGGGGTCTCTACGGCTTTTGTTCAGACGGTAGGGCTGGAAGTGTTGGTTTCATTGCGCGTCTCGCGGTCGGTATTCCACGAGCCGTAAGCATGGCGCTCCTTTATGGACTCCCGTTTGCAAAAAAGGCTGCACCCTAACCCCCGGGTGTTCATGCAGCTCCTTATTTTCTGAGGTGTTAGTGGATGTTATAGTGGTGTTTCCTAACTGCTGAGAGCTGTACTCCTAGAGCCTCAATAATGAACCCTAAACGCCCGAAAACCCTGAATCTGTCATGCCTGAATCTAATCCACAAATCCCTGCACCTGAAAGTCCAAAATCTGCGGCGCGCGCCCCCATTCATCATTGCACTCAATTAGACCTGTACAGCTCAAAGAGCCTCAGGCACTGCAATTTACCTCAGGGCTGACGTCAGGCAAGACGCCTAAAGAATGGGAGTTTAGGTTCTCGGGGTTTGGGGTTTATGGCTTGGGGTAATAAGCTCTGAACGCTGACTGTTCTGGGTGCTTAGGAGCTGTATGGCTTGAGGCTCTCAGTGAATGCCATGGAGCTTGTAGGGCCAGGTCGATGAGTCTACCCATAGGCTCCAAAGTAGTTCCTTTTTGGGATTACCATACAGGATTCTAAATGTGAACCCGCAAAAGGAACTACTCTGGGGCGTTAGGGTAGGGTGTAGAGCTTTCGGGTCGAGGTCCAGGTGCCATACGAAGTCCAAGCTTCCTAGAAACTGCTGAAGAGAGCATGTCAGGGAAGTCGTGAAACCTCAATCACAAAGCAAAAGCCCAAAGCAGACTTTTTGGAGGATCATGGGTAGTTATAAGTGGGGCTATAAGTCCCCTAATATGAGTCATAAGTATAGTCATCCTACTTAGTCCTACTTATAACCCCACGTATGACTACCCATGAACCTCCAAGTAGGTACATGCTCGAGCGTGGTTGTATGCTCTATAGGGTCCTAGACGGTTCGGTCTGGTTCTGTTACATGGCGGTTAACAAGCCCCGGATCCGAAACTCCAAAAACACTAGAACAGCTTTGCCCAAATCTGAAGCTCTAAACACCGGACCTTAACATAGGGGCCTTAATAATTAGAATGCTGTTTTGGGATATACCTGTAATAAAGAACCACCAAACTAGTACTGGAAATTTTTAGGCTTCTATATGACCTTGAAGCAGGTCGTTAGCCGATCAATCTTCCCGGATGAGATTTTGATGCTGCCGGTCTTTCGCAAGCGGCTCACTGAGGGTTTAGGATCTAGGGGTTAGGGTTTTTGTCTCGGGTTTCGGGTTTAGGACTCACTTGCGGCTTCCGACCAAATCAGACCTCCTCCAGTCGGGGCTTAAGGCCCACGAACCCTGTTTTGGAGGCCCCCATAAACCCTCTACGCTTCAAGCTCTACAACCTGAAACCCTCCTTTGTCAAAGCTGAAGTCTGCAGCACTCGCCTCTCTGTACCGCGACACCACGGAAAAATTGCTGGTTTCCCCCTCCTTTGTCGTCTGGTCTGCATGCTGTCTCGGTTGCTCGTTGAGGCCCTGAAAAAACACCATTTTTCAGGGTTTAAGTTTCACGGTGTTCCTTCTTAAGACTGTTGTGCTATGCTGGAAACAAACTGGGGGTCTTCACCGCCTGGGTATGACTTCGGACACCTCGTAGGGAAGTCAACAACTATTGCATCTGCCCTTGTAGGTTTACTTGGGGTTGGTGTGGTGGGCAAAAGAACAGACAGTTCAATAAAAATGCACCGCCATGCTCAGGGTCTGAATGGGACAACCTGCTCGAAACGAGAACAGCAATCATCAGCTTACTCCAGAGTTGTCTTGGCAGTCAAGACATCTGAGGTTGATCCTGGAGACATGTTGAGGTGGAGGGGCATGGAACTTCCTGAATTGGGGCCTGTTGAATCCTGGATGGGGGTCATCTCCTATCGATTCAAGGCCGAAACAGCGAACCTTACATCCTAAACCCCAATGCCCTAAACCCTATAAGTCATAAAACCTGAACCCAAAACGCAAAATCCTGAAAACTGAAACTCCAAGCAATCAAGCTGCGCATTCGTACTTGGGCTGGTCAGCCTTCAGCGCTGCTATGGCTTTGGCCTGGCTCTTGCGTGACTTCTCGAAGTTTTTGAATCCATTTGAAGATTTTATCGGGTTTGAGACTTTAGGGTTTAGAGCTCAATATGGGAGCTTCCGAAAATTTGGGGTGCCTTATTTTGGGGTCCTTATAACAAGGATCCTACGATTTCGGGTACTCATTAGGGTCCCCTATTTTCGGAATCTCCCATATTTTCAGGGTGCAGATTGAGGTTTAGGGTTTGGAACTCAGAGTGTTTTGCTTGGGATCCATACGCACAACCCTGAACGGACGACGAAGAGTCGATCGTCCTCACACGATAAACAGAAGATCAATGCGTTCTGAAAAGTTTAGCTTTGAGGGTTGAAGGTATACAGGGTTGAGGGTTTAGGGTATATATAAAGGGTTGAGGGTTGAGGGTATACAGGGTTGCGGGTTTAGGGTATACAGGGCTGAGGGTTGAGGCTTTAGGGTATAAAGGGTTTGAAGGTTTAGGGTATACAGGGTTGAGGGTTTAGGGTCTACAGGGTTGAGGGCTAAGGGCTTAGGGTATAAAGGGGTTGAGGGTTTAGGGTATACAGGTTTGTGGTTCGGGCACATACTGCACACTCCAGTGCACATCATAGAAATGCACATTGCAGTCATGTAGTCGACCTGCTTTCCATAAGCCCAAATCACCGTGTAAGCCCCACATCCCAGCTTCCGGAAAGCCTGGTTTCGACAACATACCTCCCCTGGGATCGATAATACAGGGCTCCTGCAAAAGAGATCCATAGTTGTCCGGAGCTCCATGTCAATCTAGAATCACGTACTGCTGTTGATGATATAAATCCTGCATTACCTTACGGAACCTAAACTATGGGGATTATGGTATAGCCCGAAAGCTCCAGACCTTGTATTTATGTATAGGGGGGAGGGGGCACCAACAAGAAAAACAGCAAAACACAACAATAAATAAATAAAGAAATAACTAAAAATGAAAAAAATATATATATATATATATATATATACACACTAAAGGAACGTGGCACCTCAAACCCGGAAGGCCCTGAACTTGAAGCCCAGGGCCTCGGTGTCCTTGGGCGGCGAGGGGGCGGCGGCCGTGGATGCGTCTGAGTCGGTGGCGACGGATTTCTTCATCTGACTCACCTGGTAGATACGCTTCGGGCGATAGTTTCGAAATGCTTTTTGAGGGCTACTATATACTATAGCTACAAAGGGAACGCACAGGCTACGTAGGTGTCAAGCTTCAGGGTATTGGGATTCAGCTTTTTTGCTCTTTAAGAGCCTTACGATCTGCCGAAGCGTTTCCGAAAATTGGGGGTACGTAACTTTGGGGTCCTTACAACCAGGCTCCTATTATTTAGGGTACTATATTACGGTCCCCTATTTTCGGAAGCTCCCAGTTGGGATGAACCAGAGGGTTGAGGGTGTGGGCTAAGCCGGGGGCAGAGCTATGACTTCGCGTTGCTTTCGGGTGCCGTGGGCTGAGGAAAAGCTTACAGCCCCAGAAAGAGCATGACGGCATGTGATCCTGATTGTGGTAGCAACCATCAAGACTTTTGCTGTATCTTTCAGTAATACTCAGACGTAGCATGCTGATACTACTCATGACCCTATAAACCCTAAACCCTTAGCCGTAAACGAGTTCAGGCCAGCCCAGGAACATCGACCGTGAATTTGATCGCATCCGCCGCGGCTTTGGTTCGCAGATAATACCTCTGAAGACAGTGTAGGGTTGAGGCCTTTAAACTTTTGTAGATTAGGCGTAGGGCTTGAAAGCTCAGGGCCAACATGTAGATGGCAAAACAACCGCAAACATCCAGTGTCCTCAACCGGAGCAACCTCTACCCAGCAGCCACAGCTTGCACCCCAAACCATAAAACCCTAAAGGCTAAAGCTTCGAGCTCATCAGTTTCGAGATGCAGAGTGAAGGCGGCCGAGTGGCAGTCCTGTCTTCAACCCAAGCTGCCATCCGTGGAAGTGCATGGAGGACAGCTTTGCGGTGGTCACGTCCACCATGTGAATGTTCCTTATCTCATGACGCTTAAGTGCGTGGTCTTCGTGGACCGAGGATTCGGCTGCAGTCGGGGTTCAGGGATCTTGGGCACGAGACCCGAAACCGCTAAGTTCGGGGCTAGGTGTTGACGGTTCCTGTGAATACGAGGAGCTTCGTTAAAGGGCCCACAACCCCTGCTGAATTTTTGGAGGTTAGGGCCTAGAGGGGACCCAGGCCATGGGGCGCCCCTACATTCCCTATATGGGGTTTTCCGAAAACAGGGGGCCCTTAAGATAGTACCCTATATAGTAGGATCCATATTATAAGGACCCCAAGATAAGGCACCCCTAGTTTTCGGAAACTCCCATATATCCTAGAGCAATGAAGCTCCTAGCAGCCTTGACCTAGGGATCCCCGACTTCAATCACCTCCCTGTGCCCTTTGTTAAGCAAAGAATGTCATTTTTGCCAAAAACACCACTGCGTTGCCCATAGGCCCAATAGTAGTTCCGGTTTGGGGTTCATATGTAGCATCCTAAAGTAATTCCAAAAAGGAACCACTATGGGGCCGATGGGGAGCCCCAAAGAATTTCACCAAGCTACAAGGACTGGGACTGATCGATGTAGGCTCCACGGTCGGCTGCCATGTCAAGCCTCGAACATGAGATTTTCATTTGACAGTCTAAGTCAAAACAGTTCTCCATTTTGTGGGGTTTCGGGGTCCATGGATTGAATTCAAATTCGGTGATGTTGGCTTTGTGGTTTAACACCCCCGAAAAAATGCCGAATCCCATGAAAGAACACACCCCCAAAATACCCTCTGTCCTGAATACGCCCCGCCCAGCCACATGATAGAGGGTCATCGAATCTACCCAGTGCCGCATTACCTTGAGACAACACCTCCAAGCTGGATCTTCAAAGGGACAAGAGTTCTACCAAGTCTTGCCATGACCTTAAGCCGGCCCGGCCAGCCGAAGACGGCCAAAGACGGAACACCTTGGACACAAAAGCCTCGACAGAAGTCCCAAAACCTTGAAGCGCCCTAAATCCAAGGGTAAAAGGTGGGACCCTTAATGGGGACCCCTACCCTATAATGGGCTATATAATGGGTATATAATAGCTATATTAAGGGTATATACCTAGGGGTCCTTATTAAGGGTCCCTCCGTTTACCCTTGGACTAAACCCAGAAGATCAAATCCCACTCGCTAAGTCCCGGGCCGTCCACCCCAAACTCTCCGCAAGCCCCGATGAACCCCGCAAAACCCCAACACCGCCGTCCAACTTCCTGTACGAAGACATCCGAACAGGAAAGACATGGAAAGACTATCGGCTGTCTCTGTGGGTGTTGGGCACGAACTTTCAAACTGGGACGGCGCCTCGTCTCAAAAGGTGCATGATAGAGTTGAAATGTCGCGATTTGATTTCATGGAACCTGCTTAAGCAAGTCATGCTTCCATAGTAGAATCCATGAAATGATGTAGGGTACCCACCCGTCTCCCCGTAACACGACCGCAACTACACACTCACCGACGGTTCCTAAGAAGCCCTATATACACTCACCGATCCCCGAGCAAATCACCTTCGTGTCAAGAAGGCTAGTAGGAACCCTGGGTTGCTAGATCAGGTCACTACACTTGGGCTCCTGTATCTTGTTGGGTTTTAGAATTTCACCTCGAGCCCAAACTCGGACTACTAGCTCGATGATATGCAGGTTGCCTCTAGCACTCTCCCCCGTTCACCGTACCGAGTCTGAGCGTTTAGGGTTTAGGGAAATTAGGGAAGTCTATTCAGATCTGGGCAACACCCTCCGCTGCTTGATCTCCCAGACGGTCTTGTACAGCTCCTCTTCGCGGTTGTTTGGGGTCGGGCTTTGCGCGTTAATCTACGGGCCTTGCGCGTTAATCATCGGGTTTCCTGCCGAGGAGACGCTCAACACCAAACCCCAAAGCCCGAAAGGAAATCGGGAGAGGGATTAAGGTCTCGGGCTACACCAACACAACTGTCAGAAGTCGAGGAGGGCAAACACCCCAAGTTAAGTGTATTCTATATTGAATACGGATGCTCTCCAAACTTGACTTGATGTTGCCGGATACCAGCAATCTTCGCAGTCTCCAGTACGAGTGATCCTAGTTTTGTTGCAAGGTCTCCTTGATGTCTGCCGGCAGTGGCAGCCTTTGCACACTCCCGTTCTGGGCAACGAGCTGTACCCGGAGGTCCTGCTTGTGATTGCAGAAGCGCTGACATGCACAATGCGTACACTACGAACCAACTCTTTGTCGTCGTACTGCATGGATCTCTTGCAGAATCATCATTCTATTCCCGGAGCCAAACACAGAACCTTCACTATCCGAGCTTGGGAATTTGGGCACTCCCAAGTAGTGGCGTCAAGGTTCAGGTGCCTCGTCCCAGAGCCCGCGCTCGATGAGATCCTTCAGCAAGTGTCGGTTCACCTGTGAGGACACTCAAACCCTGAACCCTGGACCTTCACACTTGTGCGGGACTTCTGGCTCGGGGTGTAAACCATAAGCCTCATAACTTATAAAGTCTCATTCCTATATTATGCCCCGAGAGGCCCTTAACCCCAAAGCCACATCAACTACCCCCCAGCCCGACACCAAAACCCAAGACCTTAAACCCCAATCCCTAAACCCTGAATCCTGAATACTAAACACTAAATCCTAAACTCTAAACCCTAAATCCTAAACCTTAAAAACTTAAATCCTAAACCCTACACGCCTAAATCCTAAACTCCGAGGCCCCGAGGGCTCTTGGGCTCTCAGAGATCTTCTTTCCGGCTCTGCCTGGACGAACTCCCCCGAGAGCACGCGGCGGACGTAGAGATTCTGGGTGTAGGGCTCAAAGGATTCCTGACCCGGGTATAGGGTTTAGGAGCAGAATGTAGGGCCGAATGAAATTGAATAGGGTTTGGTGTGGGGCTCAAGAGACTCTGGAGAGAGGCCTAATGATGGACCTCATGAGTTTGAACAGGGTTTTGGGGGTACATTCTAGCATAGATATCACACGGAACCCGAAAGAATAGTGCCACTACTCTTGGACTAGGGCTTGGTGTAGGGCTCAGATGACTCCTGAGCAGGAGAATACAGAGGCCTACTGAGTTTGAATAGGGGTTTGGGGGTATACTCTAGTATAGTGCCACTACTTAATCCGGCCTTTACATTCTTAGGGCTTTGGGTTCGGGTTTCGGTGCAATGCGGCTTCGGCCGTTTAATGGGATTGTTGAGGGTGTAGAAGGCTTTGGAGAGGACGGAAGGCTTTAGGCCTTTGCGGGTCTAAGTTCTGAGGACTTGGGTGGTTGCGTTTCGTAACTGCCCCGCATCGATCAGGAGTTTGGGGAAAGGCCCGGAACACACTAATTAAGTGCTCAAATGGCCGCGACTCCAACATCCTACCCCTTGTATAGCCTTAGCCGCCACACAATGAATACTGTCACTGTATGCCATAGTTGCACCCTGAAGCCCACTTCAAGCAGAAAATGCCAACAGAAAAACTCTGCAGGTTCGAGGCAGGGAGCGTTGTTCCCCAAGATCTGAGCCGTGGAAGCAGTTGGCATGGGTGCCTTGGTTTTATGTAGCGGACTAAGCGCATCAGGGTTAGTTAAGAGCTCAAAACATCAAAGTCCAGAAAAAGAAGAGTAGTCCTCTATAGGAGTTGTGTCGATGATCTTTCTGACTTCCGAGGACGCTTCTATTTGGCCTTAAGGCTTATAGCTTATAGGCATACTTCGCATGAGCCACCATGAACTCACCATGTGACCGCAGATAGTCCATGGCTGGCATTACCAGACCCGCAGCACTCAGCTTTCGAATCTTCGGCCAGCAAAGCCTGGATTAAGTTACCATGTCAGTGAGGCTCCAGAGATTATACCTTGTTTGTCACTCTGTGACCGACAGCATGATGAAAAACATGATATCACACCTACCCTATAGGCCGGTCACCATGCCTAAGTGCTCTCATGCATCGCCGAAAGTCCCAAGCCCTCTCTTTAAGGTCTCCTCTCTTTCTGTACCGTGAATCCCTCGCCGGGTTTCAATTTTCCTCCGTAGGTCCTGAACCTTCAACACTAAGCCAGAGCACAACCAACAACGAGTTTCGAAGCCCATGCTGCGCAATCTTTGCCTCTGCACGTAAGGATGGGGCTCTTCAGGTGTGCATGAAGCTCTTATCGGGTTTAAGAAGCAGGGTAAACGGCTGAAAGGCAAAAGCTTCCGGAAAAAGGCTTGGGGGCCTGGGAGTCCAGGGTTCCGGAAAGCTGTGTTGGAGTTTGTCTTAAGAGCTGTAATGAGTGCCCCAAGACTCTGGTTGACAGGCAAAGATTTCAGGCGAAAAGGTTCGAGGGTCTAGGGTTTTGGGATAGATGCAGAGGAGTTTGGGCGTAGAGCTTTTGGGCCTGGGGCTCTGTGGAGGGTCCTCCTGGCACTGGTGCCGACATGCTCTTCATTCATTATATGTTGTGAACAGAAAGCTTATGTCCATGAACCTCCCACAGCAACCACGAGGCACAGAGCAAAATTCCAAACCCTGGACCCTAAATCCTGCATCGCATCTACTATGAACTCTACCCTAAGCACCTGTACAGGCTCTAAACGTCCCAGACCTGAATCCCAATGATTACAGTCTAGACTAAGCCCTCCCAACCCCTGAAGAAAACAGTCGCAATTCCTGCGTCAGAAATCCTAGGTAGTCTTCGTATCACGCATAGGCCGCGTAGTAGTCCCTTTTTGGGATTACCTTATATGATTCTATAAATATGAACCTCAAGAAGGAACTACTATGGGGCCTAGGGGTCTTCTAAGCCTAAACCCCTAAACCCCTATAAAACGCCCTAAACCCCTAAACCCTAAACCCCAAAACCCCTAAACCCTACACCCCTAACCCTGAACCTAATAAGGATTCTACACCCCGCTTCAGCAACAAACCCCGGCCTTCAGTGCATCCCAGTTCCATCTGCCGCTGCGGGGTGTCTTTGACCAAAGATCGAACTGGAGACGTCCTGGCGCAAAGAAAAGGTATGACATGTCCTTATAGTAGGATTCTTATTAAAAGGGCCCCAGGAGAAGGGATCCCTAATTTTCGGAAACTCCCCCTATAATGTAGGAACCTGATTAAGAACCTTGGGGCTTTATTTGGGTTCCGTTTATGAATCCTATTATTTTGGGGGTTCCTACATTAGCTGAAGCCCCCCCAGATTCTAATAGGGGGTTAGAATACATCAATGGTTTCTGTGCGCATTCCGACTTATAGTGCTTGGGGGTTCCGTGCACATGATGTGCGCGTTTTCAAGGCGTCCCTAATCATACCCATCCAGAGCCCCAAACTGCCAGTGAAGAGCCCCGCAACGTCGGTACAGAACCCCAAACCGGAAAACCAAAAACTTTAAGCCGTGACGGGCTCATAGGTCAAGCACGCAGCCTCAAAATTCGAAAGCCAGGTGTGCCTGATCTACCCGGCTCGTGGACGTTTATGGCTTTTGCTCAAAGGCTGCGACACCAAAGCCACCAACATGTCAAAAGGACTTCGTACAATTTTACATAGACTGCAAATCCGTGTGCAAACCCCCCATAGCAAGTCCTGGATCCTAAAGACCCCGTAGTCTATAGTCCCAATCCCTACGTCCAAGAAACACCTTATGGCCCCAAATGCCCAAAACATCCTAAAGTTCTTTTTCCGCAATGAATCACTGTAAGGCCCTACAGCCCTAAGCTTCTAAATCCCCGAACCCCAAACTTGCGTCAAACCCTTCTTCGAACGTTAAAGCCCTAATATATGCCCGAAGCCCGAAACCTCAAACCTCATACCCTTAACCCAGAAACCCAAACCCCAAGCCCGAAACCCTAAAAGCCCTAAAAGGGCCCTGAACTCTCAACCCTAAACTCTAAACCCGATAGATCCTAAAACCTAAACCCTTAAACGCCCTGAACTCTCAGCCCTCAACTCTAAACCCTATAGATCCTAAACCCTAATACCCCTAAACATCCCTAAACCCTAAATCCCTACAAGCCCTAAACGCCCTGAACTTTAAACGCGCAACTCTAAACCCTATAGACCCTAAACCCTAAACCCCTAACCCCTAAACCCTAAATCCTAAACCCCTAATCCCTAAACCCCTAACCCCTAAACCCCTAACCCCTAACCCCCAAACCCCTATACCCCTAACCCCTGAACCCTAAATCCCACCGCGCCTTCGCTCGCCGGGCTTCCAGGGTAGGTCTCGTAGGGCCCGGAGAGCTCTGCCAACTCACAGGAGGCCTAAAGTTTAGGTTCTTTTGGATTAGGATTTAGGGTGAAGGCTCTTTTGGTTTAGGATTTAAGGTTAAGGCACTTTCGGCTTAGGGTTTAGGGTTAAGGTTCTTTTGGGTTAGGGTTAAGGTTCTTTTGGTTTAGGATTTAGAATTAAAATTTGTTTAGCTTAGGGTTTAGGGTGAAGGCTCTTTTGGTTTAGGGCTTAGGGTTAAGGCTCTTTTGGTTTAGGGCTTAGGGTTAAGGCTCTCTTGGTTTAGGATTTAGGGTTAAGGCTCGTTTGGCTTAGGGTTTAGGTTCTTTTGGATTAGGATTTAGGGTGAAGGCTCTTTTGGTTTAGGATTTAAGGTTAAGGCACTTTTGGCTTAGGGTTTAGGGTTAAGGTTCTTTTGGGTTAGGGTTAAGGTTCTTTTGGTTTAGGATTTAGAATTAAAATTTGTTTAGCTTAGGGTTTAGGGTGAAGGCTCTTTTGGTTTAGGGCTTAGGGTTAAGGTTCTTTTGGTTTAGGGCTTAGGGTTAAGGCTCTATTGGTTTAGGGTTTAGGGTTAAGGCTCTTGAGCCCTATGGTAGTTCATTTTGGCGGTTCATATGTAAGAGTCCTACAAGGCAATCCCCAAAAAGCGCTACTGTGGGGTCTATAAGTAGAGTTTAGGGTTTAGGGATTAGGGTTTAGGATTTAGGGTTTGGGGATTAGGGTTTAGGTTTTGGGGATCGGGGCTGAGGGTTGAGGGATTAGGGTTTACGGTTCAGGGATTAGGGCGTAAGGTTTAAGGATTAACGTGTTGGGCTAGTGGCTTAGGCTCAGAGTTTGGGGGTGCGTTGTCGCGAAAATTGAAATCGAGATCAGGGTCTAAGGAGTTTGATGTAGGAGTGAAGGGGTTGCGTGATAGGATTCAGCTTGAAGGGCGCGTTACCTCGGGTCCGTCGTCGCATGTGCTCGTCTTCAGATAGCTTGCTCTGTATCGGTTCCGGGCCGAGGGAGCTGCGAGCAGGCTTCTGGGCCTGGGGCCTGCGTTGCAGTTGGGATGGGAAGTCTGTGATATAGAGGCCTCAATGATTAAAGTCGCATTTTGGGGTATATTAGACTATAACTAACAGAATAAGGAACCCGGGAAAATAGTGTTGGTAACTATTGAGGCCCCTACAGTGCTTCACTTCCTGCGGGGTTAGGTGCGTTCGGCTGTTGGCACTTGAGGGTGAGGTGTATTTGGATGCAGGGTGGAGCTGGAGGGCTTGAAAACGGCAGGCAGTCGTGATATTGCGTATAATGTATAATTCAGATCAGACTGGCACTGCTGAGCACAGTTAGCGATAGCAACTACACATTCAGGGCAATCAAGTCTTCTGCATTCAAATTCCCAAGCTTAAGTTGCAGAGGCAGTTTGATCTTGCCTCCAAGCGAGCCGTTACAGCACACAGACGCAAGTCCTTGACACCTAAATCCAGAAATGAAGCCTTAAATTTCTGAAACTAAACACACATTCGAGTCCCGAAACTTCGCAGGCAGCGAAGTAAATCGTCTCAAAGATGTCCTGCAACAAAACGCAAGAATCGTATTGGGAGGCTGAGGAGGTCTGGAACAGCTTTGGGCTTGGGACGTAGACTTTTGAGCTTTGGATTTGAGGCGAAAGTGTGGGTGTTTGGCCTGCGGTTTACGCACGTTAACTCGTGTCATGTGAGATTTCAAGTTCTAAATCTGTGGTCAGGATTTGGGCTTAGAGTAGACTTGGAATGTCGGGCCGTCGGGTCAAGGCTTAGGGAGTCGAAGGGTCCGACAATCGCTGGGCGCGTTTTCCACCCGCAGGTCACTCCCTCAACCCTAAGCCCTAAACAGCGAAACGTGAGAGCCTCGGCCAGGACCCTCCAAGGGCCATTTTATAGAGGCCCTATATGGTCCTATAATCATGGGTAGTTGGGGTATAATAGAGGGTAGTTGGGGGGTCTACTACTACTACTATGCCCCCCTTAGAACCATAATATACAAACAACGTTGTTCATATTCTCCTGGGTTGTATAGTTGTATATGAACAAAATCAAAAATAATGACTAAGGAGACCACAAGGGGCAAGCCAGTCCTCATTCAATCGTCTGGCCTCTTCGCTTTCGAAAGGCAGCTTCCTGCCATGAAACCCCAAAACTCTAAGAACTTACCGGGTTTTCAGCTGTCTGGGGTCGTACGTCTTGAATCCCAAACTGCAGGCTTTCGGGCATACCAGCCAAGAGCGGTGCTTGTAGCGAATGCCGACGATGATGATCGTGGATGCCGACGATGCTCTTGGTGATGATGTCGATGGTTAGGCACTAGTGCTGCGCAGCAGGTTGCTTCTACTACCATCAGACACAGGAGCGGCAGCATCTACAAATACACACACAGAGACAGACAGCAAAAGCCAACATGCTGGCAATCGCAACGCAGGCAGCAACGTCAATACCGAGCATGAACTAGAAATTCCACACACATTGTTGCAACGGTTACTTATGATACTGGATGATACTGGTGGTGATGCTAACGAGGACAGCAGGACACAGACCAACATCCGCGACGGAGGCATCTACGTCGTGAGAGTAATGCTACAAGCTAGCAGCAGCATTTCAAGAGTGCAAACACCCGACACCGTACCCGCACTTCGGGGCTTCAGGTGTCGGCGTGCAGCCAACGTGTTTGTGTACTTGTGAGCGTATGTTTTCGGGTGGAAAGCTTATATTCCTACACGCATGTCTGCATGCACACAAGCACTTGGGTGCAACCGTCAGCATCTCACGGCAATCCAGAGACCTTTGTCTCTCAAACCATGAAGCCTAGGAAACTCAAATTGGCCCGGGGCACATCATGAGGAAGGCATCGGCAAGGCCCTGCACACCCAGGCCTCAGATCTCAAGGCTTTCAGGTCCGGACTTAGGCTGTCTTGGGGAGAATTATGGGGTATGGTACCCGAGCAATCCCTAAACCCAAAGCCTTTTGACACATACACTTGACGAGCCCTACCTGGAACTTCGGCACTCGGCTCGCAGAGCAACTTAAAACCGCAAGTTTACACTCTGCAGCCCCCAGTAGCCTCAACCTAAAACATAAACCACAAATGCCATCCTCTAGGAAACCCTGACTATGGTAAAACCTTGCCACATCAACGCCTCAAAGCCCCTAATCGAGCAACCAGAAAAAGTGCCTGTCTTCAACAAGCTACTGAAGCCCGAGGCCTCAGAAACCATGGACCCGAAACCCCTTACCTAGACCCTCCGGGGACTAAAATTTTAGGCGTTGTTTGAAACAACTACTATTTTAGGCGTTTGACTTAATTTTAGTTGTTTGGATTATTTTTAGTTCTTTTGGGGTTGGGCTGGGTTTGTGACAGACTGCTTCAGCAACAAGCTCTCGAATCCCTTGCCGTCGCTTGTTTTTCCTGCAACAAGAGCGAACATACTGCACTTCGGAGAAAGACCAGTCGCCAGCAAGGAAGCCTAAAGTTATCCTTGTAGAGCACTTAGAATACTACCTTGATTAAACTCCCCTACAAATCCTATAGAGTGCAAAGCAGCCTTATATAACAACAGAGTAAAACCCTATAGTCCTAGCTATATATAACTATATATTATATCTAGCTACTACCCTGATTAAACTCCATACAAATCCTAGAGTGCAAAGCAGCCTTATATAACAACAGAGTAATAAACCCTATAGTCCTATTTAACTATATATTATATCTAGCTATATATTGCATGTATACTATGTTAAATATAACCCCAAAAACCCTGTGACCCTTAGAAACCAGAATGTTGAAACCCCATACACCCTGACCACAAAAGACCTCGAGCCCTGTAAAACTCTGCATGCGTGGTTCCATGCTCTTCGAACTGGTCGACTGGCCCGCTGGGAACCTAGCTAGCAGCTTTCCTCTTTCGAGGATTGGGATTCTTTTTGAATCTTCGGTGTAGAGCATAGCCTTTGGTCAAATACAGCTCGAGAACTCTTCGACACATGTTTCGCTGATGCATCTTCCTCCCCATTCTGCATATCCTGCCAATAAAATCTTCGTTCATCTCACAGTTGGTCATAATGAGCGAGGGTATTCTTTGCAGGTTCCGTGCCAAGTCTGTCCGGAGTGCATGGGTGGCATGGTGAAGCATATGCAGCTTGGGTTTCAGCCCAAATGCCGAAAGCTGGTACTTGTGCAAACAGGTGTAAGCCAGATAGCCATAGGTCCTGATAAACTTCGAACCCAGATCCAAACTGGTTCGGGCACATGGCCTCGCCCACCACAGCGAGTGAGCATACATATGTTTAAGCCACTTGTTTGCAGCATCTGCAGCTTGGTAGATGGCTTCGAAAGCATCCCGATGGCTCTCTTCTTTAATGTCTGCCTCGCATGCTTTCACCAACACCAGCAGCCATTGCACCAGCAGAAC
>CAJNDT010005445.1:440152-557652 GCA_905221615.1 Symbiodinium sp. CCMP2592 | reverse complement strand
ACCCGGGACATCGGAGGCTGTAGGACGGCCACCGGTTACATCGGAGCTGGTCGAACAATCAAGCTCATCGTATGGGACCTATAGGCTTATATAGAGCCTAGACTAGGTTGTTGTTCCAAGGTTATAGGCGATCAGGGGCAGTGCCGAGGACATCGGAGGTTGTAGGACACCGACAGTAATCGTATATATTAATTAGCTAGGGTTTGAGGAGGCTAGGGATAAGGACATTACAAGACGAGATACACGAAGCTCCTGTTCCAACTCCTCGACCGATAGGTTAGCCAAGCACTTTGTGCTCAACAGCTCAGCACAACCAAGACTTTCAATCATCCCTCCAGCCATGGCTTTCACGGCTAGCTTGTCTAGACTCCTCCACGGCTGAGGCACCAGATTGCCAGCAGGTTTTACACTGTACGGATGCAAACAAGAGCACAAGGGCTGATATAAGTTATTCGTAGAATTCTTCGTTTGATTGCTGGCTAGATCTAGAGGAGAGCTCATATGTGGGTACCTAGGGTTGTATAGGGCTAGCCAGGGTTTCTAGACTCTAGACTGCCTGCCGACACTGTGGCAAAGCCTCTGGTGCTTTGGAACTGCAGAGAAGCAGAGACACGATGCACTTCACATTTTGGCGAGAAGTGGCATTCGAAAGCTCTTGGCTGCAACTATGTGCGACGAGGACGGCCTGGACGTGGCCTTGTGGTCTTTCGTGGCCCGATTAAGTTGATTGATGTGAACCCACAACCACATTCAAGCATTGGTCGTTGGAAAACACCATCGGGACTGGAACACCGACCGTTGCCACCATCGGCAGGATGACATGTGGAAAGGTCGCTAGCTGCTCCATAAGCATAGGCAGGGCTTAATAGGAACCATCCTCAATTATCTAGCTCCTGCACTAGATGCATTTGCAAGGACTGCCTAGATTGGACAATCTTTCTGGGGCTTCGCCTTCTAGGGAATGGTAGAAACACAGAACCCAAAGTACAGTTGGGGTCTTTAATAATATATAGGATCCATAAGGAAGTTCGGGACACTTGGGGTTCTCGGTAGTGGGTTAAGGGCCTCTATGGTGACCTAGTTCGAGAATCATCTAGGATGTTTGGGTTCCGATGCTTTTGTTTGGGTGTCCTGGGCGAAATTATCTTAAGTACTAGGATTTGGTCACGTCTACGGGTGTGGGACGACAGACGGGGGCCGTTCTGGATGGTTGCAACCGAAACGGAATGGAGACTTAAGGTTAAGCACTACCAAAACCCAGCTAATAGGTGCGGTCGGGTAAGAGCGCGCTTTGGGCGCCAAAGAGCGCGTTTTGGGCGGGCAAGAGCGCGCTCAGGAAATGCCGACATAGAGAAAAATCCCGTGGAGCCCCATATCAGCACGAAAAACAATTATCTCTCGCAACCCATATTGGCTACTGCATGTTAATTGTTGTCAGCAAGACGAGAAGCGGGAGCTCCAACCAGGAAACGACAGCCATCCTACCTACATAGGGATCCTACAGCACCGCATTCGGAAGTATCGGAAAACACTAAGCATCCATCCCAATTGTTGCTCTGGGCAGGAAAACCCCCTAGTACACACACAGGAATAACAAAATAACACCTTTTACATATACATATATGTACATGTATTAGAAGCTGCCCCCACCCTGTAATAGTGACTATAAGGATTATATATTAGGGCCCTATTATATTCCTATTATATCCCTATTATACCACTATTACAGGGTGGGGGCAGATTCTAATACATGTATAAATAAAGAAATGTCTATATATATATATATATATATATATGCACACACGTAAGTGTGGGTCGGACCACTAATTTGCTACTGCAAAACCCTAAAACACCAACTATAAAGCCCGGTAACTATGCTCGAAGGTAGCACAAAAACACCATAAACCCAATTAGTCCCCGGGTACCAACTAAGATTCCCCCAGCAGCCCAATCACCATTCCGCAGGCAGCGGTGGCTCACCGGCAAACCAGATCCTCTCCTGGGCGAAGCAGGCAAATATCTCGTTATGTGTTCCTCGATGGTATCCTGGGTTGCTGTTGGGGGCACGAGTGATTCAACTATAGAGGCTGTCTTCACATCTATCTATTCCTAGCTACGGAACTATCTAATTGGTGGCTGCAAACAGAGAGGCCTCTAGACAAACAACAAGCTTTGTACGGAATTGGCACTGCTTGTTTGGGGTCTCTGTGGGTGTTTAGGACCTTGCAGAATGTTATTTCACTGTGGGGCACTCGTTTTGTGTCACTGTCACGGCAGCGGACTAGATTGCAGAGTTCATAGTACTCCATAGTATATAGATTTCAGCCAGTCAATGGGCTGACGGGGTGCAGGGGTTTTATTGTGGGCCTGTGGGAATTTGGGGCATCTATATGGGATCGGAGATAACAGGCCTTTCGCTAGGGTTTTTTTTAAGGGGTGTGTGCAGCTGGGCACTTTTTCGTCTCGATGTTTTCTGGGTTGAAGCCACTTCCAACATCTGAGCTATTTGTTTAGGAGATGCCTGGGCTTCCCGGTTGTCATAGGGCTTCCTAGGTTAGGTCTAGACCCGAAAATCAGGGGCCGGAGGGCCTAGGGGTTCTGAGCTTCCTAGGTCTAGGTTGAAAAGATATGCATAACAGCTGCTTCTCCCTGTGGCCAGGATTCGCGAGCTGTTGGAAGGCAGAGGCTGTGGTTTTCAGGATGGGTTAAGGACTTTAGAGTTAACTTCATATATATACCCTATAAACCTTATAGAAACCCACAAGCTACGAAACCCTCTAAATCCTCTATAACCCTATAAACCCTGAATCCTTTGAAGGATTTAAAGCTTATAGTTCTAGATCCTGTAAGATTTTATAAACCCTGAACCCTTTGATAAAACTTATGAGCTTGTTGGGGGATATAGCTAGCCGGCTACATACTGTCGGAGGCCATGCAAACCTAGCAGCCTAGGTGTTTTGTTCCAGCTATTGCCAGGATGTGGCTTTTTAGCAGGACAGAACCTTATACATACTCATTTTGAAGACTCGTGCAGGACTGGAAACTAGGTTAGACAGGATTGTGTCACAGCCCCAGAGAGCTTAAGTTACATCCCCGAATGCAGTATCGATAACACTCCAGCAAGACGAAACCTAGGCTGGGATCACCTGGCAACCTTCCAATTCTCGGAAAACCCCTGCACAGTCGACCCTGTATACACCCTACATAGCTAGCTTTAAGCTGAGCTCGTGCTGCGACTGCCACCGAATCTTCACCCGAACAAGTGGCAGAACCAGAGACCAAGCGTCTCGATGTGATGAAGGAGCTCAAGGAGACCTGAGATGTACAGGGCTTTCAACACCGTTTATTGCGGGAAGTTCGGAAGTCACCGGAGCCCTTGCTCCCGGACACGACCCAGGTTCTGAGCAAACCAAGTGGGAGGACAACTTCTCTTGGTGGGCACCTATACTGCTCGGACATGCAAGAGTCTAGAGCCCCACCACACTCGTCAAACTGCTTTGTGGCGACAAACCAGCCACCCTCCACCACGGAGCAAGTTTCGACAAGACGAGTGGATCACCTACCGACACAGCATGTCAGAACTACGAGCACGACGTGAGCATCGCCATGATTAGGGCTTGCAGGGTTCTTAAATAGGGTGGCCAAATATCGGGGCTCATTTACTTAGATAAGCACCGCCGCCCTCATCTGATGCTGATTGAACCCAGGGCCGAAACCCTCGATCTAAGCCCCTAGCTAAAACCATATGTAATATCTGCAATGCACTTCCTTACCCGGACCAAAGTAGCAGATATATTGCATTGCATCCATTCATGAATCATCGGGCGACTTACACGTGTGCAGATCATGCGGACCAGGATTCTCATGGTTTTGACGTTTCCAGATAGCAGCTCCACATACAACCAATCAGCTTGAGCGGAATGGGATGGCACCCACCAGGCTGAGCTTGATCTCAAATTTCTGAGATCACAGCATACATACATTTATAAGGCTAGCTAGGGCTCTCAGGGTTCATTTGGTTGCCATTGGTGAATATTAGGGGTTTAGGAATAGATGGGTTTAGGGGATGTATGTACGTAAATATATATATATATATATATATATATATATATATATAAATACCTGATAGGGTTTGTATAATCCTATGTGTGTATATATATATATATATACATATATATACATATATATAGAGGGGTTTATAGGGGTGTTTAGGGGTTCCGGGTTCAAAGGCCTTTGGGTTTAGAATATAGGTTTGGGATCGAGGAAGGACGTGTCTCGGAGAGTGATTCTTGGCTGGTGTCCGTAACATTAAGGGTCCAGAATTATATAGTTTGGATCGATCACGGACCTGGTCGCTTAAGGGATCAACTTTAAAATATGGGTTTAAAATGATATATGTATATAAGGTTTGGGATCGATCAAGGAAGTGGTCTATTGGGTCTCGGAGGGTGAAGCTAGCTTCAGTGGGTCGGGCCGAGCAGAGTGATTCTGGGCCTGTCAGGGAGTCGGGGTGCTTGAGGGTTCTAGCTAACCATACGGGGTTAATTATGCTGGCCTCGCACTGGCTCCCTACAGAGCCCACCAAACATGCTTCCAAAGACCCGTGTAGTAGCTCCATAGGACCAGACATACATAACGAAATCACATTCAAATTTCCTATCTCAATTACCGAGACCCAGGACCCAGCAGAAGCAGACCGACTATATAAATGTATTTTGACCAAACCTGAGAACACCCAAGCTGCCCAAAACACGTAACTCCCAGCACCACTTAAGAACCCTCGGAAGTTCCCAAGAAGTAATGTACTTTGAAAACCCGTGAGCAGTGCCATGAAGTGTTTGGGGTGTTTTCTCATAGTCGAATCTAGACGAACCCCATGAAGCCCAACTAACCGTAAGCTTCCGATAACCCTTTCAAGCCCACCACGGGACATCTTATAAGAGTCACCCCAAAATTAACGGCTTCCTCAAAGCCCAGTCCAGAAACCCTAAACCACCCTAACCCACGAAAGATCCCTCTAGAAACTCATCTTTGCAGTACCTCTACGAATCGCCTCGTCGTGCAGGTGGCGGATGCTGTTTCGCCACGGCGTGGGCGACAATGCCTGGGCGAAGGAAGGAATTGAGTTCGTTGATATTGTTGGAGATCAGGTTGATGCGGGGCGATGTTCACTTTAAGAAGGCTTCGCACATGCGTGTACATGCATGCATATGTACACAGCAGAGTACACAAATACTAAAAAGAGCATAGGCAATGTTGGGTTGCCTAATCCGGGTCCTTAAGCAGGCCGGTCGCCATCAAGACGAAAACAGAAACTAAAGCCGCCCACAGCCATTGCTAGGAAGGCTTCACAGGGTCCGATGCAAAAGTGAAGTATGTTTCTATGTAGGGCCTATTAGGGTCCTAGAAGAGTTCTACATTTGAGATACCTAGGATGTCTAAAGTCTAAAGGCCTTGCTCATTTCATGGCAATGCAATCACTTCAACCAGACTCGACCACTGTGCACTGAAGAAGCTGCATTCAATGTGGCGTCTGCAGAGAAGCAGCCGAATCAAAGCTTATAAGATGTTGTGCAGCATTCAAAAACAGGCCAGCACTCGCTCGGAAACCGCAGAAAAAATCCGCGAGCTGACAGGAAGCCCTGTGCTCTCATCAAGCCAGCGGAAGCACCTGCAGGCGGGGACAGCTTCCAACACCCATATTAGTGTCAATTGAGGCCCACCAAACCCTAAACACCAAAACCCTAAACCCTAAAATCCTAAACCCGAAACCCTAAAACCCTAAACCCTAAAACCCTAAACCCGAAACCCTAAAATATGTAATCAGACAAGGTCCTGGGGTCTGCACATCTCACAACCCCTCTACGATACATCATACACAACAGCAGGCCCAAACTCAGCTGGATCTAAAGTCTGCAGCAGTCAACAGACACAATGAAGCACACATGTTGCAGCCTTGCCAACGTGCTTTTTCCGATCCCGTGCTGCTGCGATGCTGGAACGATAGTGCCCATGTGGCCAAACCACATAGGTTCCGACGGCAAAGCAAAAGCTGAACTGCTGCTGCAAGGGCTGCTGCCAGCTTTGTATCATCACTTTTCGCATGCTAGTTAGGGTGATAGGAGGTTACATTGTGGTACAAGACATATCAAATTATGTAGGGGGTGGCTGCAACTTCGGTACATTAAGATCCATGCAGCTACGATTGCTTAGTTCTGTGCTCTAGAGAACTATGTACAATTCTATATGGAGCTAAGTAAAGCTAGCAGACTACACCCTCAGCAGCATGCCTAGGTACACACAGTTGCCTTGCATAACCCTAACTCGAGCTAGTGGCTGCTCGTGCAGTTGAGACCAGCAAATTGAAGCCACCATTGCATGTTGCCATGCTGGCAACCACAACTGCACCCAAAGATCATAACTCACACGATGGATATGCAGCACAAAGCCAAATCTCAGCCTACGGGTAGTTCTCATTCGTGCTGTCACCTGAGCAGGCTACAAGACACGGCTGGGCAATGACAACGAGGAGACAGGGACACTGTTGAGTTACTAGCGACAAAGCGATGTTGTAGGAACTTGTCGAGCATCGGTTCACAGACAGAAATTGAACGGCGTGCTTCATGGCAATCTTCTCGTAGTTCTTGGGGTTCACTCCGGATGCACTCAGAGCAGGGAAGACGAAGGCCCAGAAAGTGCCCTGTTTGCACAGCTTACCCGCACGGGTTTAGGGCTTCAGGGGTTTGTGGGGTTTAGGGTTAAAATTAATAGAGTATAATGTGGTTATAGTACAATGGGTATAAAATTAAGGTTTATAAACCCTGACCCAACCCAAACAAAACAACAATGAAACCGGTATATAATTGTATATTTCTAAAACCCATGCACCTCCCAGCTGCTCGGGTTGTCGAACTTGTCAGCAATATGCTGATTGAACGTGTTCTTCACGGCGTCAAAGCGAGCTCGAGCAGCGTCGCCTGTAGGTGGGTTGCGACTCGCAAAGGTCTTCCTCTTTCGTCCGGCATCCCGGTCGGTGTCCGCAGGCTCCTTGACCTCCTTCGCCGAAGCATCATCATGCTCCTTGGTGTCCTTGGGCTGGCGGGCTTTGCCTTTGGCAGTCGCCTTGGCCTTAGCCTTCTCACCTTTCGCCTGCTTCGGACCAGGCTTTCCACCACCAGGCTTCGGACCAGGCTTTCCAGATCGCTTGGGGCTAGGCTTTCCTGCAGCCTTCAATCCAGCAGGCTTTGGAGCTTGCTTCTCAATCGGGACAGGCGAGTAGCAAACGGTCTGCTTTCCATGCGGGCTGTCCTTCGCCTCGTCATCATCATCAGACTGTTCGGGCTCGCGAATCGGAGACTCGGTCTTCCGAGGCTTCTTGGATTGCGGCTCATCCTTGCATGCCTTGGTCGAGCCGCCACGACCTCGGCCTCCACGACCACGTCCGCCTTTACTCTTAGTGCCCGAAGCCGGCGGTCGCCCGCGACCTCGGCCTCCACGACCACGGCCACGTTTGGAAGCCGGCTCGTCCTCATCACCTTCGTCGTCGCTGTTTTCCCCCTTCTTGCCACGTTTCCTCTTCTTGTCCTCGGCCGCCTCCTTGTCGAACTTGTTTCGCTGCTCTACCCGCTTCACCATGTGATCCTCCACAGAGAATGCATAACAGCAATCTGCCCTATGTAGTACCTATAGATTACAAAAGCCGATCTATGAGTATAGCTAGCCGTGTTTCGCCAAGGCCATATATATTATGAGGCAGACCTTGCCGAACAACCAGAATACTTATAATAAGAGATTAGACCCCAGATATTTATGATATTTTGCACCCTCTTATATAGCCCTATTATAAATCGGGACACACTCTAACTTGGTCGCAATCCAAAGAACCGCCCTGCCTTGGGGTCGTAGGTCTCGAGGGTGGGAGTTGCCTTCGGGGGGGTCCTCTTCGGCGCATTCGGCTTTGCAGGCGGCTCGATCGTTGGCTCCGTAGGGGGATTCGGCGGCTCCCCGTCGTGCGTGCTCCCGTTCGTCTCGGCTGCAAGAAAGGCGGCCTCACCAGCTTCGCCGTCGTAGGCCTGGGTCTCCTCCTCGTCGGGCTTCAAGCCAGAACCTTTGGAGATCCAAACAACAAAACCTCCTCGAAAGGCTAACAAACAAATATCAAACTTGATGGCCGAGCTGCTCGAATCCAGCTCGCGAGGCACTGGAGCTGCTTTAGCAGCAGCCTTCCTCATCTCCAGTTGCTGCCTGCTTCAGGATTACATCACAGAAAAATAGCAAGAACCACTAGCCAATAAGTTATATATAACTTTCAAGAAAGCAACGACCACTGACCACAACAATAGCACGATCACAATAGCAGCAACCACTAGCAGTCACTAGCGAAAGATGCTTAATAGGATTATGGAGCAAGAACCACTAGCCCAATCACCTCAAAACCCGTCAACTTGCCAAAAAAGCAGCACTCACTTGCTGAACACATGCAATCTATATATAGCGATTCACAAATGGCAGGCCTCACTTGCTCCATCCTGATATTCAGCTGATATCGAACTTGCTGGCGTCTAGGATCGGTATCCACTCTGTCCCCCGAGAAAACGTGAATCTTGCTTCGTGGCATTGGCTTCGGCTTGGAACCACCTCCTGTTCCCGAAGAGGATGCTGCGGCTAGATCTGGTTTTGCACTGGCATCTTCGACTGGGGATGGCTTGGGATCCACCTTTGCACTGGGAAGCTCCGCCCGGGATGGCTTGGGATCCACCTTTGCACTGGGAAGCTCCGCCGGGGATGACTTGGGATCCACCTTTGCACTGGGAAGCTCCGCCGGGGATGGGATCGGATCCACCATTTCACCGGGAAGCTTCACTGGGGCTGGCTTGGGATCCACCTTTGCACCGGGAAGCTTGACTGGGGCTGGCTTGGGATCAACCTTTGCACTGGGAAGCTCCATCGGGGATGACTTCGAATCCACCTTTGCAACGGGAAGCTCGGCTGGCATCGAAGGCTCGCCTGCGGATGGCTTCGCCACCTCTGCACTGGGAGTGCCCATGGTTTCTGAACTCGAAGGAACATCGACTGGTGATGGCTCAAACTCCGCAAGAAGCTCATCCAAGCCATCCGACCCATCCACCTGAGTTTCTTCCACCTCCATCCCATTGCCCCACCCACTGTCTGCTGACACAACGGTGTCCGTTGCCTCCACTGCATCGTACACGTCATCAGGCCTGATGTCCTCGATGGCCAGCGGAGCAGGCGGATCCGCCCCCGTGTCCGGCCCAACAGACTCGGTCCAATAGAAACGAAGGATGTTGTAAAAGTCGTCCAAAGCTGTATCCTTAGATAACACTATAAACACACCTGGACCGCTGTTTGATACACATAATTGCGTATCGAAACTTTTTGGTAACGAACCCCGCAAAAGCACTACGATATTCAATAATCGCTCGCTTAATTTGATAAGTGCTCGGGAGGTTTGCTGGGTGTATACAACACGCTCACATTGCAAGCACAGCTCCAGCTGCCGACGCTTTTTCCTTCTCCAAGCTCGAATCGGCCGGGGTTCCCAGGTCACAGCTCGTTGCTTCGGAACTGATGCCGATAATGCATAAGCGCACGATTCAAGGATTGAAGACTCGTCGTAAAGGGATGCGTGCGTCTGGCGGCCCGGCACACCCGCCCAATAAAGTCTTCATCCGTCCAAGTGCATGTGCCTAAGTAAGGCAATAGCAGTACAAGCGGTTACCCTTAACCCGGCCCCAGCTGCGTTCAAGTGGCAAAGAGGGTTCAGAGCGAACTTGCCACCGGAATCTTCGAGGTTGTATTGGATTTCCAGCCTTGGGGTCAAGGTTTTCGTTTTAATTGCAAAGGATCGCTTCGAACAGACATGGTGCTTTTCAAGACTAGCAACACGATGTGAACAGCCATGTGCAGTTTGGGCTGCACACGGAATAAAGCCCAACCGAATCTGTTGCTGGCTTCAGAAGCTAGCATTCCATAGCCTTCCTTGGTGTCTATGTATCATGCATATGAACCTCCTACTTTCCCGCCCGAAAGCACAATCCCTTTCAGCCAAAGCTCGAGCATTCTGAACCCCGTCTCCACAGCAAGTCGCGCTGAATCACCATGTATCCAGATACCAGCAGAATATAGTAACCGAAAGTGAATGTTCACGGCTTGGGTCGTCCATCGAAGCAGCTGAAAGAACCGTCTGTACTGCTGGTCCTTACACTATACAAAAAAGCATGAGCCCATTGACAACTCCACAGCACATAAATATATACCATGCACAAAAAACAGTCCAGACAAACACCATGGGACAATCGAGGTCTCATCTACAGCTTGGCACTCCTCCAGCAGCCAGGACCCAAGCAGGGCACAGTCATGGCCCTTCCCCAAACCATGTGGGAATTCCTTTAGCCTCGGATGTAGGGGTGTATGGGACTGTGATATAAAATGCATGCACTACGTAAAATGCACTAGATCAATCACAGGGCTTTCTGGTTACATCTAAGGCACGAAGATATTTTGAAAGAAGTCAGCTCAAAGTCACTGATGCTGGTGCTTTTACGATTCCTCGAACACCAGTCACGAAAGCGGTTGTATGCAGTCTGCAGGCAAATCTGTATTTTGGCGTGCCCAAACACACCAAGGCGAAATAATGTAATCACACCTGAAGCCGCAAAATGCTTTCCCCACCCAGCAATAGCATACGTGTGAGCCAAGTCCGGTCTGATAGTTCTCGGAGTTTTCATCCATGGAAGCAACCGTAGCTGAGAAAACTTATTTGACCAATAGGGGTCTGGAATGACATCGTCCTTCTTCCAAGCCCTTGTTGGGCCACTTGGGCCAACATCATACCAATCCTATGGGTCAGATAAGAAACACGAGAACCCTTTCAAAGTTCTAGCTTACTTGGTACCCAAAGTTATAGCTCCAACCACTTAAGCTCTACTAGAGGTTCTGGACCACGACTCGGTTGAGGAACAAAGATGGCACTTGCGGGTCGAAGTAAACCCGCTGCGTAAATGTGTCGCCTTTCTCAAATACGGCCAATCGCCTTTCAAATAAATCATCGTGAATTTCAGCCGTCGCTTGTAGGTATTACCGTGATGATCAGTAATAGGAACCTCGGGAATCGAGTAGGGATCTTGTCGATATACATTAAAGCTAGAGACCAAGAACCTAGACTAGAACCAACTTCCCTACACCCGTACATTCCCACAAGCCCACTTAGTCCTACTCGTAGCTTAATGACCCCAAGCCCAAACCCTTCGCCCACAAACTTTGACTCAAGATAGCTAGTCGCTTCGAGGCCCTCCTTGTGCAGTTGGAGCAGGTCAGATGCCAAGGCACCATGCAGAGTATCCAGGGTCGCATCGCCAGCATAGATTGTTGAAGGAACAACAGCAAATACCAGTCGAGTGGTCATTGAGTGCCTTGGGTTGGGGGCCACAGGTTTAGCTACGACACATAAGAAAAGTCTCTGGTCATGCATATAATGGCGACACTATGCAACATCGTACTGCAGAGAAGCTACCCTGACATGTTCACAAATTCTGGCCCCAGCCAACTCACCAATGGTTGCACCGCAATCACCATTGTGGCTACTTTGTTTCGACCTCTGCCCTCATCGCCATGCACCATTATAGGGATTCTAGAGGTTTCTGCATCATCTTCAAGGGCATCCACGTCTTCAGAATAGCAGGAAGCTCCGATGACCTTTAGCCGTGACCATGCATCCTGGAACAGCTGTGTCCACTCGGATACTGCTGTAAGCTCATATCCACCAAGCAACACTTTCGCATGATTCAGCAGTAAAAACTTAAACCAAGAGCTCGGTAGGAGAACAGGAAAGGGAACTTCGGCTTCTTGGCGGCGGCGCTGAAGTACTTTGACTTTTGTTGTAATAAAAGTCACCGGAACATCAAGCGTTCGACCCCATCTTTGCACCAGTGCATTCAGATTTTGAAGTGCATGTGTCTTTGTCTTGTCAGAGACACCGCAAGCTGCAACCTTCTCGAGAATACGGTCGGCAATACCTCAAGCCCAGGCCGGTATTTTACGTAGGAGCTATACCTATCTGCAACATACACGGCCCCAAACCCCCAACCTACTAGCTGATTGGATCAAGGGACCATGTTTCCGGAGCAGGTTCGAAGCAACTGTAGCTAGGCGCACCACTCGCTTTGCACTCTCACCCTTAGTGCCACTACATGATTTGCAGATTGACCACAATCTATTATATACACTATAAAGTCACGAACCTCAGATCGAAACCGGCTAGTGAGCCCTTAACCATGGCCCAGCTTCTCCCTCGGCAAAGGAGACAAACAACTCCTCGACCAAATCGTCGTCGTTGTCATTTCCGAACAGCAGGCGGCCTCACGAGCTTGGGCGGGATTCTTTCAGGATACCCATGGGTGTGTAGAAGCAGACGTGACTTCAGTTATGCGGCTAGACTAGCCTATATTGCTTAAGGGACACAGGGTAGCACCTCGTTCGTCATCGTGTTCTTGAGTGGCTGCACGAAGTAGTCGACCTGCGAGGGTGGGGCCAAAAGGGTAGGCCACGTACGGGTTGCTATAGTTCCACATGCGTGCAAGCACTGCTGGGCTTCGAGAACATATATCATGCATTTTCGTCCAGCCGAGCACCCCTGCTGGAACCAGTGTCCACAGCACTTTTGCTGCTCCACTTCGATGCTAATTGCACAACCCATCTCAGCTTGCTCGACAACACAATTATGACTAAGCTTATATGCACTCTCTAGATACCCGGCTGCGTGCCAGAAGCCTCGTGCATGCATACGTGCCGCAAGGCAAGCAGAGCACATGGGCAGAAAGATCATGTAGATCTGCAGAACTCAGCTCTGCTCGACGATCCGTGCGAAGCCTACTTCTTCGACTTAGGCTTCTTCTCCTTCTTCTCCTTCTTCTCTTTCTTGTCCTTTTTCTCCTTTGGAGACTTGGTGGAGCCACGGGTTGAGCCGGCCTTGAGAGACCTAAGATACTAGGGCAGCGAATATTTTAATTGGGTTTAGGGTTTAGGGCGTGGGAGGATTATTAGATGCAGTTGAGCAGCCGTGCCCGGGTGACATAGTTATTCATGACAACATCATTCTTTGTACAGTCCACGTAGATCTGTAGAAGCGAATCGTTGAAAGTCCTGGGGTAGCATAAGCAGTGCATTGCACTCACACCTAGCTACATGCAATCTATTTTTCCAAGGTGCTTGTCCACCTTACACGATATCGAGTCCGTCTGCTTGGTTGTCAGCTTCTTGTAGTTCTCCTTCAGCGTGGCGAGGATCTCGCGGATCGAGGTGGCAAGCCTGGCCAAGGTCCGGGGATTTAGGGTTTAGGGCTCGGGCTTCAGGGTTCAGGGTTTGGGGGAAGAGAAACAGAGATCGGGAGGGAAAGGCGAGAAATAGACAGAACATATAGAGAGAGAGACAGAGAGACAGGGAGGGAGGGAGAGAGAGAGAGAGAGAGAGAGAGAGAGAGTGAGAAAGAGAGGCAGTGGAGAATGAGCAAGAGAGATTAAAGAAAGAGAGATAGAGAGAGAGAGGAAAAGACAGAGAGAGAGGGAGAGGGAGAGGCAGAGAGAGAGAGGGGGAGTGTGAGAGACAGAACTGCCCAGAAGGAGCGAGTTGGAGACACAGGAACCCGATAAGAGATATATTTAGGTCAACACAGGAAACCCAAGACCTCGGTGAATACTAGATAAGAGATATATTTAGGTCAACTCAGGAAACCCAAGACCTCGGTGAATACTAGACGAGACCCAAACCAAAAGGTGCTGGGGATCGCATATATATATATATATATATGTGTATATATGTATATATGTATATGTATATGTATATGTATACGTATACGTATGTATATATATATATATATATATATGTATACATGTATATATATATATATATATATATACATAGACTGACTTCGAAGATCGAGCTGCTCTGTTGCACGGGCGTGCTTGTTCTCGGCCAGTTTGTCCTGTGTATGCACAAAGCGGTTCTACTAGTGTACTGGCACCATAACTGCATGCATGTGTTGAAGAGCACAGCTCCAGCTGGTCGGAGCAGGCATCAATCTTCTTGCCCAAGACCTCTAGGAAAGCCGGGAGCAAACCCAAAGCAGACTGGTTCTGCTGCAGGGTCGGGAAGGTCAACCTTGGAATCATCAAGGCCGGTGAGTCTGGATTTGATTGTGCAGTCTCTTACAACATGTGCTTGTTGGCACTAGCTTGTGTCGGCCTAGGAGCTTGAAGCTTGCGGTTGCAGTACTGCTCACGGGGGTATTGGAAGAGGAAGGAGCAGCACTCGAAGAAGCAGCCATCCCGCCTAGGATGGTCTCTGGCGGGCCATCCATAGAAGGTGTGCCATTCTTCAGGAGGAATCCCGAGTCATCCTGCAACACTGGTATAGTTCTAGATGACAGCTTGTTGCAAAAATTCAGGACTCGGGGCTCTCAGGTTGGTAGGATCCATGAGGAAGGCTCGGGAGTAGACTAGTGCTTGCGTGGGATTCAGGAGTAAGGCTCGAGAGTAGGGTGATATCAGGGTTATACAGGCTCGTCGGGAAGCCCCACCTCTAGCTCAAAGGCCCCGCTCATGTTGATCTCCTCACCCGACTCGTCAACCAACTGATAGGTTTCATTCAATATGAGGAGGGCTTCTTCATCTTGGTGGATAGCATTCGTCCTCAACCGGTTGTTCAACTGTGCCCATTGAAAGGCACAATCGGTCATCTTCCTTATCATGCAGAACCACAAAGGCCGGAATGATATGCAGATGCTAGCATGCAGTGTACACACACGATTGAGTTCATGGCTTGGTCCACGCACAGATCGTCATCAGATGGCTTCGGGTGTACCATCCAGCTTCAATTTTCTTCAAGTGAAGCTTTCGATGAAATTTCTTGGCATGGACTTCAACCGTCTTGAAGTCCCCATGCTTGAGCAACAAGTTACGAAGGGCCTCTCCTAGGATTCACATGAAGCACTCAAGGTTAGTATGCATCATATGCACAAGTCCAGTTGTCAATACTTGAGACTATAGAGCAAAGCCAGGGCACTGCCAGTTTCGCTTTTGTAGAGTTCCAGGGCTTCCGGGCTGCACTTTAAGGAGCCGTCCTTTTTTGGAGTAAAGTATCTGTACATCCTGAGATAGGCACAGTTCTGGGCAAGCACTTGTTGGAGGCTGCAGGTACATCATACTGCGTACAGGAAACCTCCAATATGTAGGGCACTTGCTGCGTGGGCGGATCGTGCTTGCCGGAGAGCTAGATGAGTCGTGGTCGTCCGGCTTGGAACTCAAGACACTGGCATTCCTCTTTATGCCTTTGGTTGGGCTTGGGGTCGCACACGGATCTGGGCCTTTGGCTGGGCTTGGGGCTGCATTCAGAGCTGTGCTTTTGGCTGGGCTTGCGGCTTTACTCGAAACTTTGTCCGGGCTGGGTGCATGGTGCACAGGTGGCGGTGTGTGCAGCGAATCCGATTGTCGATCCTGGGACGACACTTGCATGCCTGCAGCAGGGTTCGGTGGGGCTGGGGCATCACTCGAGTTGGTCAAACCTAGGCTTTGGGAGGTTTCGGTCGTCGTGATCGAACCATTGCCGAGTTGGGTCTGCAACACAGTTGCAGGCAGGCTCTGCACAGCATTGCCCGTGATCATAGGCTCGGCCGTCGTTGCCAAGATCGGAGCACCTGCATATTGGTATTGATTAATCTTATTGTTAAGTTAAGTATATATTGTAAATATTTATGATCGGCACCAAGGTCTGTGTGCTACCTTCCTTGGACTATATATGCATGCTACCTATGCCAGCTTTTTTCTAAGACTGTTTAGGCTGGGTTTACGGCTCAGGGTTTAGGGCCAGCTTAGGGTTAGCCTGCAACAGCTGCTGGAGGTACAACAGCATCTCCTTCTCCTCCACTTTGAGCAGCCAGTTGGGCTTGGAGCTTGGCAATTCGTTCTTGCGAAGCCTGGGATGTGGTAAGGATGGGAATTGTATATACTTGCAAAGCTAGCTAGATGTGCAGATGTGAAGCACGAATCATTGCGGCAATATCCATGGTTGCTTGCGGTTCCCCGGTAGAGTTCGTACTCACGAGGTTCAGCCCGGCAAACAGGGTGGAACAGGACCACAGCCTAGAAGGTCCAGATGTCATCACACTATCACGGATCCTAGATATAAATGCAACGGCAGGCACGAACCATCACAGGTGTATATAATCTGCACATGCTAGTGGCACACAAGGACCTTGGGTCAGCAAGTGATAGTAAATACTTTTCACACAGACCAGGCAGAAATGTTCCTGTGTGTACAGCACCAGCCCTATCTGTACAAGCTGTGCAACTTTGCTCTGAATTGGCGCCTTAAGGCACAAATTTGTGGTTTGGTGGGTCGCCTCGGCACACTAATTATAATTGCGCCCGGGATGTGGGGATTTGCGCCCGGGATGTGGGGATTTGCGCCCGGATTGCGGGCACCCGTTTCTGCTATTCTACCATAAAATCGCTTTAAAGCTAAAAAGCACCCACCAACGCCTTTACAGAAGACATTTGGGCCCAGGACGACCACCGGCCACCAGGCAACCGGCTCCAGAGAGGGCTCGAGAGGAGGGTTTAGGCTTGTAGGGTTCGGGCCTGGGAAAGCTCAGGATTCCAAGGGTTGCGGGTGTTGCGGGTGTTAGGGCGGGTTGCTGGGATTGCGGGTTGCGGGTAAGATGGCTCAGGGATTGTGGGTTGCGGGGTTTGTGGGTCCCTAGGTTTATAGGTCCTACAGAGGTTCTTCTGTGTAACTAGTAGCCTAGGAAACAGCACCAACCCGGTACCGACACTTCGTCCCGAACTTGTTGAGCACAGAGCTACTTGCATGTGCCGACAGCCATATGTACTGCTAGCCATATACGATGCAGTGCCTACTGGCACCTTCTACGTTTTCTGCACTCAGTCACACCGGTAGTTGCCTGCACTGAGAAGAGCTCTCGGCGGAGGTTGTCAGATCCCAACACCTTGGCTTCGAGTTGAGGGACAGCACTACTGCAGTTATGGGTGTCGGGAATGTACAGGAGCTTCACATCTGGAGTTTCAGTCCGGCAGCAACACAGCAGGGGAACCTACATGACTTTATACATATATTATTTATGATTCCTAGCTGGGTCTATATGTCGTGATAGATCATCAATGCCTGCAGGGGGCTTTCCCACGAAGCTCGGTGCGGTAGTCTGCCATCACGGGTTGCCAGGAGTCTGGAATCCTTCGGAGTGCAAACATGTTGGCAGTTCGATTCATGCTTACTCCCACCACTGCTGCTAGCTGATCACACAAGTCAAGGTACACAAGTCTTGTGCCACGGTAGAGGTATTCAAAAACCTCGTGCATCCCACTCTCGGCCCACTCATCTTCACTCTGCAGACCTTGAAAGATCTCTTTGTCCGACAAGGACAAGTCTACAACTTGCCGCCCTCGAAGATCGGCACGATCGTCAGCAGGCCGGGCAAGCCAGGAAGCGTAGGCCTTCAGCAGGTTCTTGCCGAACGTGGCGGTGTAGACCCTCACTGCACTCACATATGTGTGGGCCTATTCACTGCATTGCAAGTAGAGCGAAACACTATATGCTGCATAGCCACCCTGATTCCTGTAGTTGTTTCGAACCAGTGAATTTAGCTTTGCCGGCAGCATCCCGAAATCTTCCTTAGTTGTGCAGACACACACTATATAGGCTTTCTAGGTGATCGTTAATAGCAGCAGGTTCCTTCGAATTCTTGGATATGAAATGCAACCAATGCACGGGCGGTGGTGATTGTGCTGCACTGCAGGCGCTTTTCTTTTGTCAGCTTACCGAGGTCTAATTCCCCAACAGTAGACATTGTGCTGCAAAGCACCGTCCTCTTTGGTGATGGTGCACCATGTAGCATCATCCATAGACTCACCCGATATACCTGGGCAAGCAGGACTTTCGGCTTAGGGTTTAGGTTTAGGAAGCTTGTAAGTTTGGGTTTAGGCCCGGGTTTTGTTGCAGCTAGGGTTACGATTTTGGGGGTTTAGGTTTAGGCTTTAGGTTTCGGGCTTATATATACAGCCGCAATAGCAAAGGACCTCGCAAGGTTTACAGCTTAGGGTCCAGGGTTGCGGGTGTACAAGCAGCGACTAGCTCCATGGAGAACCTAGGCAGAACCCCAGAAACCCCTTTCAAATTATATATATATATATATATATATATATATATTTTTTTTTATTTATTATTATTATTATTATATTCATATTATATATATTACTACCTATCTATCATTAACTATATTATTGAACCAGGGCTCCCTGGCTACGGTACTCGTTAACCATTCCCATCGAGGCTGTCGGAACAGTAGTGATTGAGCCGGCTGTTCCAAGCAGAATGTTCCATGGACACTCAGGCACACCAATATCAGACACACGGTCCTTAGCTCGATGCAGTATCCCACTCCTATAACCCAAGAAACATGTGCATGCATAGATCAACAAAGCTAGTCTAGAAATCTAATTGAATCCCGGGTTCCGACTGACCATTGCAAAACCTTTCTCCACCCACAATTTGGCCATATCTCCCCGGACATTGATAAAGTTCCGCTTGCTTGAAAAGCGTGAACACACAGACCAACTGGAGCAATCAGTCCCGACCAGCATCAGACCATCAGGAGCCAAGTTTAGCACCATCCACAAGGCTAGCCTCGGTAGACCATCAAGAAGGGCCCAAGCAGGGGCGGTATGTATCCCATGTGCACAAATATTGTATAGAACTCGAGCAAATGTCGGCAAGTATCGCCATGCCACCATTCTTGAGGAAGTCCATTTCGGTACCATACAGAATGTCAAAAGATGCTGTTTTGTAGCCAGCCTCGTGCCTCATCAATTGCCCGGCTAGAGCATACCGTACACACTAGACCGAATTACAAACAAGCTCTTCATGTGCAGAATAAGCACCCGACCAGGCTTGGGTGACATGCCCCTTTCCACTAAAGATCTCTAGGAACTGAAACCCGGTGTCGAAGTCGAGGCCTTGGGTCCACCGAAGAAGAAGCACCTGGGAGAGGCCAATCTAGATATAGGGTACCCAGGTGGGGTTTGTTTCAGACAATCTAAGCTTGTAGCCGTTGCTATCAGGACCTAGGCAGATGTACTGTTGGAGCACATCATGCAGTGCAGGTTCACAAGAAAGTACCAGAGGGATCAATTCTGAGACCCAGTCTTTCGGCGCTCTAAGTTGGGCCAAATTGACCACCAGCGACCCAGCTGAGTTTGGCATGGCACTCAAGGGTTCAGATAGATGGTTACCAGGCAAAGCTCAATCGATCCGTAACATGGCAGAATCTGTCAGCATGCAATGCAAGAGTTCAGCCCTGATCTGCAAGTGCATGCTCGGAGTTGTGCGGGAGGGGGGTCGCACCTTTGATGGAGGACCTCACGGCCCATCCTTCCACACGTTCTCGGCCACGAGGCATCCTGGCGTGTGGTTCATGCATGATCATGCAAATCTGCACAAGTTACCAAATGTCGTCAACAAGTGAAAGGTGGCAACTGCTAGTAGGTGCACGATCAGTGATCAGATCAGAAGCGGCTGCACTGAACAAACCTTTTGGCTCTCCTTGACACTGAGCAGCCCCGTCGGAAGTCGGACTTGGAACTCACGGCGTGTTCTCACACCCCAATCACTATGATGCTATAGGCGTGTTCACACACCAAAATCACCGATGCCCATACGACACCGGCTCCCCTACCCCACACAAACAGATGTCGAGTTTGTGTAAAACCCTGCTTGTTCAAGCACCATCACATCAGCTGCAACATGCAATCAGTAGCAGCGGCTTTGTCGCCAGATGATATCAATCCTGAGCCTTGTAAGCCTCAGATGCTGACAGAGCTGGTGTAGAATGTAGCTTTCACATGCAACATATATACATTCGCACAAACAAGCACGACACTAGGGACCACAACACACATTCACATGCACAGTGCCCAAGAAATTTGCTAATTGCAATAGGAAAAACAGCCTGGGCAATCAGCTTAGCCTCCTCCTCGGTCTTTCCCTCTTCAAGGGCTGCTTTGCGGGCATGGTGATATGCAGCACTTTTCCTGCTTTTCGCTTGCTTCTGCTCCGTGGTCAGCTTGGCTTGCTTCGGCTTCGGGGCCCCCTCATCCTTGTCTGCATCCTCCGTGTGCCCCTTGGCTGCTCCTTTTGCCTTGGTCTTCGCTTTGGCTTTTGCTGTTGCTTTCTCCACCTTGTCATTGCCCTTTGCTGCTGCTCTTGCTTTTGCTTTGGCCTTGGCCTTGCATTTGGCCTTGCACTTGGCTTCCTTGGCCTTGGCCGATGCCTTGGCACCGGCTTTGGCTCTCGGCCGCCCCTTGTTATTCTTCTTAGCAGATCTCTTGCCACCGGGCGGGCAGTCGGAGCTTGCTCTTGCATCCGGATCATAGTACTCCGTGGCGTCGTCAGGCCCTGACTCATTGTCACCAGGCTCCATAAGCGTATCCCGGTCCTCAGCCTCGGATGGGGCACTTGCCTTCGCCTTTGTCTTACCCTTCGATTTCTTCAGCACCTTGCGGCCACCGTGGCGCTTGCCCTTCCCCCGGCCCTTGCCCCTTCCTTTGCCCTTTCCCTTTCGCCCACCACGCTTTTTCTTGGGGGCAACAGTGTCCTCAACCTCAGCATCCGGCAATGCTCTGAGACCTGCCGACTGCTGCTCGGGAGAGATGAACTCCATGTTGGAAGGGTCCATGGGGCAGTCTTCCAACAGCATGGTCCCGGGTGCCTTGGTTAGATGCGAGCTTGCTAGAACACACAACTCCCACAAGCAAGAAAGCCAAAACTTACCCAGACCCAAATCCACACAACTATCATGCAGGCAGCGATACACTGGCTTCGGCTTCGATGTTTGCGGGAGGGGCAGCAGGCTCGGACACGAGAGGGTCACAGGTCAATGCAGCCGCAACATCAGCCGCTGAAATCTCTGCCTTTCTCTCAATCAGTCTTGACTCGCTTTCATCAGAGCCCTTTGTTGCACATACCAGCGGCTCTGGAAGGGCAAAGTCAAGACCCATAATATCCATAGGGCACGTGTCCACAGCATCCATGCCTCAGCTTCTAAACTCCATTCGACCCAAAGCACCCTGACCGACACAGCCCCATGTTGGTATATGAACATGCACACACATACTGCTGCATTTCACCATGACCGACAAGTGGCATGCTGGTGGCATTTCCACATCACATGGAAGGTTGTGCGCCTGGGCCTGCTTGGCCCGGACCTGGGCCTGCTTGGCCTCGACCTGGCCCTGCATCTGGGCAAGAAGGCCTTCCAAATGCTGTTGCTCCACCATGAGTGTCTGAAGCGTGTTGAGCCTCTCCAGCTCTGCTTGCTCCAATTGCAATGCAGCTGCAATCTCTGCGTCAGCTGTGATACAGGGCTTTGCAGCTTCAAGCTTCAAAGGTGGAGGTGCAGAGGTGGGTTCAGGCTTGGCTTTCTTCCACGTAGGGCCGGCAGGACAGTTCTCTAGCTTGAACACACCAATGTCCATATGACTGCGATTGCAATTCAAACACAGGTACCCAAGCTTCGTGTCCTTGACCGTGTAGTGTAAGCCCCAGGACTTGTAAAGGGATTGTGGCGATTTCGGCGACTCGGGCTCATGACCTGATTGCCACCCAGCAGCAAACTGCTTATCTTGTACATGAACCCAAACCAGCACGTCCCAATCCTAATGCGTGCAGCTCGCGAGTCTTGGGCGAAGGTGTCACGATCTCCGTTGCAGAAGTCTCGGAAGAGGCTGCGGCACCTAGCATTCGGAGACTTTGGGCCGGTATAGTATTGCAGCTTGTAGGTAACTGCATGCATAACCAATATAAGTACTTGTAGCCAAGAGACCAGCAAGATTCAGGACCCGAGGCTCAATAGGAAGTTCGAGGGGCGGGGGCGGCAGCTTTTGCATCGACAATGTCATGGCCTAGGTGCAACAGGACCATGCAATACCTTGGGATGTGTGTTTTCTCGAAAAGCCAGAAGCTAGGGTTTTAATCATGTTGTAGATTAAATCACTGCAACCCCAGGCACTTTCTCCAGGTCAGAATCCACATCGTCATCATCTTTAACATCATCTGCTTCCATTGCAGCATCTGCTGCAGCTGGTGCACCCCTCACACCACCATCACCTTCATTCTCAGATTCTTCATCAGACTCGTCGTCCTCGGTCGAGTCCGAGTCATCGGAGCTGGTGGAGCCATCGTCAGCTCCTGCAATGCACGACATCATCTGAGCTAAGTTACCACTGCTACCACGTAAGCGTTCAGGCATAAGCACTACATAGTCTCCTGCAGGGAGTTGGATTCCGGCAGCAGCAAAGAGTTGGCGAAAGCGTGGATTGCGAGGAGTATGTGGTCTCTTGGCGGCTCTAGAGAACACGCTCACAAGCCTGCGTAGAATCCATGCTTCGGTTTTGAGGTCGCAGCCTGCGGAAGCATTCAAGGTGAGGACCAATGCAAAAGGTTAGTAAGCCCGACCAAGCTGGTCACATCATGATGTTTAGCATGCAAACAAGTCTCGGGGTGGCATGGGCCTAGAGATTGGCCGGTACCCACTGTAGAACCGGACCAAGTACTCCAAGCATAGGTCGACGGTTGGTCGCATGCCTCAGCTATCTAGTATTTATACAAGAATTTCAGGCCAATTCTGGGGCGCACAGATATTGCCTGCAAAATGATTGAGTAACAAGGTACCATGTTCCTTCATCAGAGGCCCAAGGAGGACCGAGTTGGCGACAACAGCTTCGCGGTTCAAAGACTTTGTAATCACCAAAACCGAGCCAGATCCCGTGGCAAGTCGAGTCATGACTTCTTCACTGGAGCCCCAAGCCCAGAGCACAGGATCCATCGTCACAGGCGCAGGCACCGGCGAAGCTGGTGCATCAGATGCCATAATTGCGAGCAGCTACTTATACAAACTTTACGTGATGTTCCCTTGCAAAAGACCAGGATAGGGACAAACACTTGCATGTACAGCATGCTAGCTAGAATCCCTATGCACGAACGTTGCACTTCACATTTGATGATCTTGATGGTTGCTGTCGGCATCACAATGCATTCACATACACATGCACTTGGAATGCAAGCACCCTGCAAGCACTTACCGGTAATGACACACCACAGCACCGTAAGCGTGACAGCCCCACCAACCGATGGAAAGCACCACGAGCCCGGCCAAAATCGAGCACAAGTACCTGCCACAGCTCAGGTACAGTGCAGCTCATCACGATCCCGGCCAGCTGCAGCAAAAGCCCAGCAAGCAAGCACACAGACCAGCGGGGGGGGCGCACTTCATGAAGTCGAAGGTTTCGGTATCGTGATATTTAAGCCAAAATGGCTTCTCGAAGTCAGCATACGAAGCCCACACCCTCAAAACCAAGAAGCGCTCGAATATTTTAAGAAGTAGCCGCAAAGCAGGAAAGAGTAACAAAGACCAATAAAGTATGCCAAACAGCCTTCGGGCACTATTAAGTAGCACGAATAGCACTACAGGCATTATCAACCTACACTATACCTTTAAGATTTGCATACATACTATATAGTTTTGTATATGTACATATGAACTCTTGAGGAAAGCAGCTCGGGACTCGGACCCAGTCTTGAGTCTTCGTATCCCGTGGGAAAACAGCTTCTTCAGTCCTTCTGCATCCATGTTCATGACGACAGCATCCGCCGGCAAATCCATATCCCGTCTGAAGCGAGTCACCTGCATTATACGAGGGTGCGAATCACTGAAGGCATTTTTAATCAAAATTCTTCAACTTGCCAGCCTCCCTCCTCATTAACTCAATGGGGACAGTGCAGCAGTGCTGGGTGGTCGGACAAAACCACTCTGCGATGACCTCCAAAATCCTCGTGTTACACCCCATAGCTTTAACACTCGGCACACCGGTGGCTTGCAAGCTGGGCCATCTGGAAATGTAGCCCTTCTCACGGGCTCGGCGGCGAATCGTGATTTCCGCCTCCAGGAGCCCTGCAAGGGTGCCAACTGGAGGCCAGTTGCTTCTCGGGGCTCGCACAGATTCTGTGGAGCTCTCATTCGCCGAACCATCCTCCATCTCTACCAAGGACTCTGCAGACATAGCCCAGGCTAGTCTATGTTCACCACGGAGCTTCAAAGCAGGCCGAAAACTGGAACCCAAATCGCGGCACATGAAGATAGAGCATGGATACACAAATCACTCCCGAACTTAAGGCATCGGAAACATGAAGCTCCCGATTCCCGAAAGCGCCTGCTCCTCCAATAAGAAGCACTGCCAAGCCCAGCCACCGGAATGCAAATGTACCTGCGATCGCAGGACAAAACGGCGGCTGAGCTATGCGTGCGAAGCTTTCGATTGCTTGATTGACGGGCCGCCAGTCGGTCTTGAATTCCGAAATAGACCCTAAACACCTCGACCTTAAATAGAGGTAGACCCTAAACACCTCGACCTTAAATAGGGGCACTTCTGCGGTTTGCACAGTCGCAGCGGCACATGGGTCAGACATACATGGCACATCTATACATGTCTAACATTCCAAGTGAATTGGGATTTGCAAGTTGGATGAAGTCTGACCTGAATTAGGGATACGGGCATCTTATATAGAACTATGTTACCTATATAATATATACATATATATATATATGTTATATAACATTATAAGGATGTATGGGATTCAGTATCATGTGGGGTGCATTGTCCTATATAGGTACATATGGTATATGTTAACACTATGATTTCTGGAGCAAGCAGCTTTCACCATGAGCTCAGAAGCGGTCCTTCGGAGAAAAGGACATCAGAGCCAGCTCGCGATCGATCCGAGCAACCTCGGCCTTGTGTGTCCCATGTACCCATGCCTCAACTGGGCCTGATCCCGAAATCCTGCAAACTGTAAAAACAGTTCACGAACTGAAGTTTCAGTGCACGATATGAATAAACGCTTATTCACCGAACAACTAAAATTTAAGGCCGTGCGGAAGGTCCAGGTAAACCTTCAGGAATCCTTACGACCAGTAATCCCTTTTTGGTCGGGACTAGACTTCATCCCAAAACCCTATTCTCACTATGAAGGCCCCCTGCAGTCTCGAAGCCCTAGAAAAAAACCCAAAAGCAGTCGCAACGGAGGGGCCCACCGGCCGATGTCGGAAGTTCGACTTGCGAGCCTCCGGCACTGGGTAGTAGTTCCTGCGCCCAACTTTACGACCTAAACCCTAAACCCCAACCCCCTAAACCCTAAACCGATGTACTCCAGAGCAACCTTCAAGTCCGGTGTTCAGGCTGGTAGGGGGTGGGGTTTAGAGGTTTTAGAGCTTGGGGTCTAGCGGTTGCCGGTTTAGGGCTTAGGCTAGGGTTTAGGATTGGGGGTTACTTGGGTTTGGCTTTTCGTCGTTACCATGCTCCAATGTCTAGGGTAGCTTCTAGGGTTTGGGGTTTAGGCACGGCTGTTTCAGGGCTTAGGGTTTCGGGAACTGCTGTGAAGCCGAAAGTGCCCATAACCATAATATCGGATACCCCCGACTCCAAACGGTTTACTGAAAAGCGCTCGTAAGTACAGCCCTCCAAGCCCCGATACAGAGATCACATCATGTGAGTATATAAATCTATACTTTCACAATATAGACGTGGACAAACGCGTCCCTATGGCCTTCCTAGTCTTGAGGTTTCGTAGGATGCCGAACTTGGATGTAGGAATTTGGGTCGGAGTCTCGGCTTCCTTGAACTGACTCTTTGGGAAGATCCTGAGCTACAGAATTGAGAAATAAGAGGGCTTCGGGGTTTAGTATTTAGGGCTTTCGTTTAAGGTTTAGGGTTTTGGGTTCAATAGAGTTGCCTTGATGATCCAAGACAAGGTTTGTTTTAGAGAAAATGGCACGCGACTACCCAGGATCTTCGTACCCATGTTTCCCACCCCCAATTTCAATGTAGTAAGTAAGAGTATGCGGTGCCCTAACATTCGGGCTGTTGGGGGGTGTAGGTCTGGGTGTACTCAGTGCTTGTTGATTTTGGGCTTGGGTGTGCGCCTTTCGGGCTTTACACAGGGTCAGTGGTCTTTGGGCTTTATGGTGCTGTCTTGGAGTTTACGGTGTTGGGTGGCAAGACAGAGGGCCTGGGGACCTCAATAAACCCAGACCCTAAACCCGCCTTCCTAGATCCCTGGGAGAAACCTCTGCTCTCCTAAACCTCGGATCCTAAAACCGTTCACCTCTCTCTGTCTCTCGCCTGCGGAAAGTCCGGGGCGAAGCATGCATGGCCAACAGCTCCATCCCTCAATCCCTAAAACCTAGACACCGAAAGCAGGGCGCTAGAATCCAGGGCACTGCAGGTCCTGTCGATGACCTTGTTGAGGTTCCGAGTCACGACTTTCGTCACCTTGAGTTCGTTGGAAAGCGTCTAGGGTTCAGTCTAGGGTCTGGGGTTCATACAGTGCAAGGCATGAGATCTGGCACCTCTTGAACTGTAGGCTTGCGGCCTGGGGGCATGCAAAATCCTAAAGACTGCACCAGAAACCCTTAATCCCCTAACCCTTACAACCCCCCAAACCCCCAACCCGCGAACCCTAAACCTTCAAAACCCACAACCCCCTAAACCGAAAATCACGAAAACCACAACCCCTAAACCCTGAACTGTGAGACTTTTCGTCTCGAGTTTCACAGTTTCGGGTCCAGGATTTCCCAGCTTGCGACTTCCATCAATGTAGGGGCCTCAATAACTAGAATGGGGTTTGGGGGTTCATTGAATCAACCAAAGCCCCCCCCCGGTGTCGTGTTCAGCAAAAGCAGAGTCCTCTCCGCATTTAAACCCTAAACCCTAAAACCAGCGACCTCGTACAGCTGCTGGAAGTCGTAGCTGGAACCTCGAGTGGTTTTGGAGATTTAGGCTTTAGGGTTATGGTTTAGGGTAGGGTTTAAGGTTTAGGATTCAGGGTTTCAAGGTTCAGGGAGGAGGGCTCAGGTGCAATTCATGTGTATGGGGGTTAGCGGTCCCCTCAACTTTTGATTTGTAGATGTTCCCAAGCAGCGTAGGACAAATCTAAAGGTATCTCAAGTTGCCACCTGGCACTCCGCGATCCGAAGCTGGGACTTGGGGCTTTTTCGCTCTGCCAGATTCTCGACGTCTAGACACTAAGGAACGGCTTGGGTAATGATTCTGGGCCCCTAGATTAGGTGCTGTAACCATGCCCCAGCTCCGAGCTTCAAGTCGGGAGCCCGAAAAACCTAAACTACAAAGCCAAACGTCTTGGAGTTTTGGGTTTTGATGTAGGGTTTCGGGTGTCAGGATTAGGGATTCGGGTATAAGGCTAAGAGCTTTAGGGAAGATTCTTCGGCTTCGCCTGTCCTCTGCCTCTGGGTTCGGCTGAGGGGTGCGAGGTGTATACCTGTGCGGACCAACAATCGCAGGGTTAAGGACACGCTGTGTCTGCATCGCGATCCCTAAAACCCCGACCAACTCTAAACCGTAGCCCTTGCAGCCAAAGGCTCCAGAATCTCGATCCGAACCCCTCAATCCTAAACCCTCAACTCTAAACTGCCCAGAGGCCCCATAGTAGTTCCTTTTGGGGAATACCCTATAGGATTCTATATATGAACCCCCAAAAGGAAGTACTTTGTGGCCTTTGGGTAGAAATCCCCAACGTCCTAGGCCTCAAGGCTATCTCTGAGCACCAAGCCCTCAATCGAACACTCTTGCCACCAGACCTAATCCTTACAGCCTACACCCGAAACCTTAAGTCCCAAATCCCTCTTTTCTCCCTTACCTTAAAACTCCAAAGATCTCATCATCCCTAAACTCTATAAATCCTAAACTCCGAAACCACAAAGCCCAACCCTAAACTCTAAACCGGCCTCCATCAGCCACAAAGGCCGGCAAAGAGATCGAGGCCAAGTTGCATACCGCGACCTGCGTCTTGGGGCTTCGGGATTTGGGGTTTCGGATTAAGACACGCAAAGTAGGATTATAGGGCTGTAGGAGTTTAGGGCTTTGGTGTTTCGGATATTCAGACACACAAAGTAGGATTTAGGGGTTTAGGAGTTTCGGGTTTGGGGCTTCAGGCTTGGCGATGACGATTCCGGAAAGAGCTTTGGTTCATGCGGAAGCAATCCATCTTGGCCCGGCCGTCCCGAACATCTTTGGTCACTGCGCAATCCGCGCTCACCGCATGCTTCCTCTCTTTTGCAGCCTAGTTGGTGCTTCTTGTTGCACAGGCCCTTGGAACAACCTCCTGCAGGAGGTTTAGGCCTCCTTCAACCCGAAAGTGCAATTACCATAAGGGGCCTCCATAGTTGCAATAGAGTCTTGGGGTGTATTGCACGGTAAGGAACCCCAAAAAGGGTAGTGGTACTTGTTCAGTTCCCTATATTAGGAGGCTCCGGGTTCAGAGTGATCTCTGATGATCCGAACTATGGGGGGGGTTGAGAGTTTAGGGTTCAGGGTTTAGGGTTTTTTTTTTAAGTGTTTAGGGTTAGGGTTTAGGGTTAGGGTTTAGCGTTTAGGGTTTAAGGTTCACTACAGTTTGGAAGCTCGGGGCACTGGCTAAACAGGCGTTTTCGGAGCAGTAGCCTTACAGCCAACCTCGGCAACCCTATATGCACTGCCTTCCTACGGTTGATGATATGAATCCTGCATTACCTTAAGGACCCTAAACTATGGGAATTATGGTATATTCCTTATTATGTGTAATGCAGGATTTATATCATCAACCGTACCAGCCCAACCTGATTCACACATGACACACCCTTCTGTAAAACACTGCGCCTCGTCTGCGGCGGTGTACCTGGATCTTTGAGGGGAAGGAGAAATCATTGAGGCCCAGGCTCCTCCCCTCCCATAGCTGTTGTAGCTGTAAGGCAGCGGTGCATCCTAAACTGGACCCTAAACCCCATGAAATTGCGGCTAAAGCTTCAAATGTCACTGCGGCTAGTCCTGGATTCAGGCTCCACCTGCCTTCAAACATAGGCGGAATGACATCAAAGTTGGGGTTTGGTGGCTTGGGGTTTAGGGCTCCGGGCATGTTGATGAAGGGCTTTAGGGCGCAAGCTCAGCAAGGAGCATAACGAAACTGCCACAGGCTAGGCCTGAGGTGCCGAATTTCAGATACCGTGAGTTTGCGATTTAACATGACCCTAACCCATTATGGTTCCAAACAGGAAGCCGGAACTCAAGGCTTCTCTGGAAGGACATTATGCCTCGGAGGTCAAAGCAGAGCCACACCGTCTCCAAACCGCCAAAGCCGTCGAAAATTGTGAGAAGCACCCCCTTTGGGTCTCCTTGCAAGAGAGAGTTGCTCGATGATCTCAGTGCAGAGGTTCGAGCAATGGATGGTGCCAAGGTTCTGCTGGTTCCTCGGGTACCATCGAAAGCTTCTCCGCAGAAGAGAGTTAAGGACTTAGGGCACGTCAATTGATGCGGAAATAAAGAATACATAAAACGTATATATATATATATATATATATATATGTATATATATATATATATATATATATATATCTATCTATATCTATATATAAACAGATATACATATGTCATGTAGATACTTTCTTTATGTGTATGTATATATATATATAGAGAGAGAGAGAGAGAGAGAGACAAAGAGATCGAGGCTTTTAGGTTTCAGGGATTAGGGTGAGTAGGGTTTTGCAGGGATCAAAGGTCGAGGGATCACGGGCACCCCGGGTTTGCGGAGTCACCAACTTGTGGTCTAGGACTTGGAATAGGTTTTTTTTAGTGCATAGGGTTTAGGCTTTAGGGATGTTCTGGGCTTGTGACGGTGGGTTGGGGCTTAGAAGCTTTAAGGTGCTTCAAGAAGTACCTTACCATCTCAGGATCCCAGAATCGACTTTCTGTTCGCCTGATCCTTGTAGAGCATGTATGGTGTGCCCGTCTCCATCTGCGATTCCAGGATGCGGAACCACCTCGGATTGGGGCACAATGCAGCCATCAGATCTGCGACGTTCGATGTCCAGCTCAACGGTTTGAACCTTCGGGCAGTTGTGTCTACAAGAAATGGCAAAGCACGGAGTTGGGTTTGGATCTATAAGGCTCAGAAGAGGCCTCCGCAGCACGGCACCCTGAAAGAGGCATCCCCAAAACCCCAAAGCATGAAAGCCCTGGCCCTGCAGAGACCCTACCCATAGCTGAAACCGCCTCAGCTAGTGATCCACACCCAAACTGAAAGTACTGAAAACCTGCATTTACTGCATATATATATATATATATACATATATATATATATATATACTCTATCACAGCACGATGTTATGAATCCCGAGCCCCTCTGCATTCCTAACACCCTAAAATCTCGGGAGCACTCACCCTGAGCCCGAAACTCCGCAACCCTAAGCTCTCTACCTTTAATCTGCAACGGCCGCTCCCTAATCCTGATACACTGCATACTCAAGACCCTCTACGCTCTATGCCCCAGCCCCTCTGAACTCTATATACCCTCAACCCTCTATAAACTCCATACCCCAAGCCGCCTAAGCTCTAAACCCTCACCCCCAAACCCTAAACCCTCAACCCTAAACCCTCAACCCTAAACCCTCACCCCTCAAAAGCCCTGAGCTTTGCCAGGAAGTGGCAGGTGCTGGGCCTTCAGCGTCTTCCGTCCCAAGCCCTCGGCTTCGAAGCGGGTGTACATGGCCTGTGCTCAAGGGTAGAAGGAGGGACCCTTAAGAAGGACCCCTAGGTATATACCCTTAATATAGCTTACCCATTAAAGGGCCCATTATAAGGTAGAGGGGACCCTTAATAAGGACCCCTAGGTATATACCCTTAGTATAGCTATTATATACCCATCATATGGCCCATTATAGGGTAGGGGTCCCCATTGAGGGTCCCTCCTTTTCCCGTTTGACTGTGGGATACTAGACCCAAGAGTAACCTAGGAATAAAAAGGGTGCCCTTTTTGGTTTAAAGGGGCTTATAAGGGAACCTGAACCCTAAAAAAGGGAATAAGGGCCTACTCTAAGTCCTAGGATACGAGGCAGGGGGAGATTCTAGGGGCCTGTGGGGCTTAAGGTCGCCCCGGTGCAGGGTCTGGGGTTTAGAGGGAGATTCCAGGCTAAGGGCTTATAAGGGTCCAGGGGGCTAAAGGTAAAGCTTAGGGTTGAGAGGGTTTGGGGTTATTTGGGCCTACCTACAGTCTCGATTGTGGTTGCTTTTGTGGTTTATCCGCGAAAAGGAACTATAATGGAGACTTTTGGTAGGGTGCACATGGCCTCGAACTCGTCTCCCCAGACCTAGGACTCGGCACATTGAGGCTATCGGGCTTCGGGCGTTTGTAAGTTTAAAGGCTTCTTGTGGTTTAGGGCTCAGGGCTCAAAAGAAGTTGAGGGCAAAAGGTCAGAGTGTGTCGGACCTTGGGGGTTGGATGGTTTGGGTATGATCCTTTCGGCTTCATGTTGGTTTGGCTTGGTGCGCTTGCGCTGCAGGGCTTCCTGCTTCGAGGGTGTTTGCACTCTTTTCCCGGCTTCTAGGCTGCAGGAGCCTCTACCATCACTGAGCAACTATCTTTTGGTCTTGAACGCTGTCGGCTTGAGATCGTCAACGGATTATCTGACTTATGCAAGGAAACACGCTCTAAGGCATTCTCAAGTAAGCTTGCTAGGTTCCTCTTGCTGTCTGTATCGCTGGGACAACCAGCACAGCTGCAACTACATCCGTCGTTCAAGCTGATGAGGCTTGTTGGTAAAGATCTGCGTTTTGAGGAAGCTCTTCCAACATCTGAAGCAAACACGAGAAGATACTGCTTTCCTTGAAACTGTGAAACATCAAGCTGGCCTGACAACTCTGTTATTCGTGCCACGCTGAGCGGCAACACAGTTTTGCAAGACATATAGCTGCTAAGCTTTGTGCCGCAACTCGGCGTATGCCGTATGCCGAGGATGAATGCTCAGTGCCGCTAGCCTGTCTTGGCCCTGAGCAGTCTCCAGCTCTGAGCCCAACACAGCCCGTAACAAAACGCAGCAGCCATCAATCTCACCCGAGGCAGGAACATTTAAGGTGAATCCGCGCGCAACACTCCTGACAGCCCGAAAACTCTCTAGCGGAATTTGCCTCTCTTGGGCAACAGTTCGCGGCTGAGAGGCATCCATAAGACCCTTGCCGGTCTTCGTATCGAAGGCCTCGTTGGGACAGAAGAGCGTCCAGTCTGCGTTGTCCTTTCGGGCATGCACGATGCTTCTCATGAGCAGCATTTAAGTGGTCTCAGCTGCGGGGGGCCTTCGCTTTTAAAGTGTGTCCGTGGTATATGCGGATATAAGGCGGGTTCGGATTCAATGGGCAAATCTTTCGCGGCATGGTTGTGTATGTTCTTGGTGCCGGGGTCTTGATTGGAGATTCTGTCGTGTAGGGTTTTTAGGGTTCAGCATTTCGATTGCCAGGCCCCTACTGTCCTGACTCCTAAAGACCGGATCGTAGCGACTACAAATATCCAAACCTTGTGCACGGAGTCGTTCTGGAACCGGGCTAATGTCAGATACTTTTCTTGCAGGGAGCTCACTAGAACACGGTTTATTCTGGCAGAGGCCCTAACACCGGTCCGGGCGTTGAACAAGACTCTCTGATGGGATGTTTCGTTTTGTTCTCAGAGGCCCTGTTCAAGGACTACTGGTTGAATTGAGAATGTCGATCCGACCCGTTTTGTCTTTAGAGGACGTACTGATTGCCCACCGCGACACATACCTTAAATCCAGTTTAATGCTCGTCTAGGCTTTCGCAGAAGATTCATTATTCCGTCTTCTTGATGCTCGCATACTACCACTCGCAGGCCTCGAAGCAGGAGCGAGCAGCATCCCACAAACCCAAAAATTCTACCTGACCCATACAACTGTCCGAAACCCTAGATCGCTGAACTATGCTCAAGCCTGACCCCTATGAGCCCTGAACTTGACGGCTGCATTGTCTCCTTCACGCGCTGCATAAAGAGGTCCGGAATCCAGAGGCCGTAGAAAAGGTCTCGGGCACGCTGTTCCTCCTTCCCGTGGTTCCTGCAGTGCTGTATATGTCGGCTTGCAAAGGCTCCGTATCGGGTTTGTGGGTTAAAGGTTCAGGGCTTTGCTGAACAGCTTTCTGGGCATCTGACTACTTCCGCCACAGCCCATGACTTGCACAGAGGCCCGAGCAGTGTAAGATTCCAGGTGAGGGATAAGCGGAAGAAGAGGGAGAAACAACAACAAGTGAGGGCTTCGGGCTTGGGCTTTTGGGGATCCGAAGATGTGTGCTGTGTGGGGGGCTGTTTCCTATCATGAAGCAGTCATAAGCTACTATTTCGAGGAGCTTGTTTGTTTTTTGAGGGCCCTTTTCCTCCCTGCTACAGTCGGAAGACCTAGAGGAGCTTGGGGGTTTAGGATTTAGGTTTGGGAGGAGGATGCATCATGAACATAAATAACTAAACAAAGCCTAAACCGTCTAAACCTCACGCCGCGCCAACCCAAAACTCAAAAGGCACCTGAAGCCTCTCTTCAACTCCGAAATCCACTCCTAAGTGCCTCGCACTGTTGAAACAAACGCAACAAACATGAAAATTACTAAATCCCTCTCCCATAAAACTAAGCCCCCCAAACCCCAAACGCCCTCAAACACTAATATGTAGGGGCATACCATAAAATAAAATCTAAAGCCCTATTCCAATTGTCAAGGCCCTTACATTACCGCCGGGACTCTTCCGAAGCTCGAGGAAGTCGAGGACGTCAGCGTGCCAGGGTTCCAAGTACATGGCGAAGGAGCCTTTTCGCTTGCCTCCCAGGCTTGTGTTTTTAGGTTTAGGGTTTAGGGGTTGTGGGTTTAGTTAGGGTTTTTAGGCTCAAGATAGGGCCTTAGGGCTTAGACATGAGAGCTCTGAGCCTGAGGAGGTTCAGAGTTTCGGGTTTTGGAGGCTTCAGGCTTTCCATCAATGACTTCTTGGGCAGGAGGGGCGGTGTGTATTTTGAAGGGACTCGTGCAGATAGTTGGGAATAATTAGGCGTCCTGCGCTTGATTGGTTTGGATTTGGGGGTTGGAGGCTTGAACATTTGCGAGAATTTAGTTCAGGCTTTGCGAGCTTCATGTTCGGGGATTCACGTTTCGTGCTTTGTGCGTGAGGGAGTTTAGAGTTCGGGGTTTAGGCTATGCGGTGGTAGAATACTTAGGCTCGAACGCATGCGGAATTTCCAGAAAGGATCATACGGGTGGCTATCAGAAGGAACGTAAGGAGCCCTAAAGGAATGCTGGAAGTAAGTCTGAAGGCTTCCATTTGATTGCGTCGTCTAATCTTGTCCGCCAGACCCACCCCTTGGAGGGTCTAGGCTTAGGGTTTAAGGCTTAACAAAGTACTGCGGGTAGTAGGCGTGAGTTGCCATGATTTCTGCGGTTCCACCCCGCCCATGCAGGGTCTGATTAAGAAGTTTCAGGTTTCTGCAGGGAGGCACCGCACAGAGATCATCATGATGACGGGAACGACGGCGATGCTACGAGTATAGTGTCCACGACTGCTGCGATGCATCTAGATCTGGCACTGGTGCCGCTGCAAAACTTTGCCACTCGTCTTCTGCTTAGCTATACCAGTCAACCTCTCCCCATGCTCTACTGCCAACATGAATGAAGAATGAGCCATATCTGCTTCGATCTTCCCACGGTTTCGTCTCAAGGATCGTGCAGGGTTAGCAATTACGGCTCCGAGTGGGCTGCCTCCACCTTGGTCCACGTAACGAGCAGTCTCGTTGAAGTTCCTGCAAAGAACAAAAAAAGGCATACCGACGGTTCAAGCTTCAAAGTCTGGAGCTGAGGGTTCAGGAACTCGGGCTTATAGACGTTGCAGAGCCGATAGCTTGGAGTGTAGGGATCATTGGGCATTGGACCTGGTTACAGGTCCAGGTCTAGGTTTGAAGCTGCGTAGAGACTTAGCCATAGGGTGCAGCTTCAGGGTTTGGGATGTAAGGTATGGTGACTCTCATGAGACCCCACGGCCCACGACTGCAGCTCAATTGCGAACATCCGACACCTTGCTAAGCAAATGTTATGTTTGTCACAGCACGCAATGCAAACCCAACGCTCCCCAAAGCTCTTACTCGGTTAGAGGGTTCTGGTTCTTGGCTTGCGGCTTAGGGTCGGTGATCTAACTGCGCGGCAAGGGGAGCCAGAGGCTCGATAAAAAAGACATAAACAGATTGCCCCAGAGACATTTCGTTCGACTGCTGCTAAGGCGTCTGCTGTTGCTGCTTCCATGGCTCCTGCTGCACTTGTGAGAATTCTGTCTGATGTCATCGACACCACAGCCGATAGAATACCGGGATATTGCCAACGAGCTCCAGGACACCCTTCTTGATCCCTGTCAAACCCTATTCGAAGCGTATACAGCCATCAGACGACAAACTCCAACATCTTCTGAGAACCCTATGACATGAACAACCTGACGGAATGCTTCTGAAAACCTGACAGAACCGTGTACAACAGTTGGAAAGTTCAGTATCACCGCTTGATCTATCTAGATGCCTTTCTATCGTTCTAAGTCTACTTTAGCTGTAGTAGCCTCGCGGGCTAACAATAGGGCGATAATGTTATGTACCAATGAAACCCAGCCCGAATACAACACCTTAACCCTGAAGCCTACACTGGTTCAGGGTTTTTAGGGTGTGGGGTTTAGGGTTTACCCATTATTAGGCCCCATAGTTGTTCCTTTTGAGATTATCTTATGGGATTCTACATATGAACCCCAAGAAGGAACTACTATGGGGCCTATGGGGAGGGTGCAGGGTTTAGGGCTTAGGGCCTGAAACCCTAAACCCCATGTCAATTCAAGGCAAAGCTCTTGAGCAGCGGGACGAGGCCTCGGTCCGGGAGAAGTGCAGGATTTCGTGGGTTTGGGGCTGAGGGTGTAGAGCTCGGGGTTTCAGATTCTGAGCTGGGATATAGAGTGTGGCTCTCGTTTCGGGAAGTTTAGAGGTTAGGGTCGGGGAAGGGCTTAAAGAGCTGCGTAGAGTTTGAGGATTTGGGTGTTTAACTTGAAGAGTCTTGGGGATTGGGCCGGTTTTGTTGCACCAGTTCTAGATACCGCAATACTAGGAATTCAAGTGTGAAACCCGAAATCAAGGAAGGCAAGTCTGCACTAACACCCTGGACAGCAAACCCTGATAGACCAAGATGCTGTGCAACACCACCCGAAGGCCCCAGTCTCCAACCTTGAAACCTATCGACCTGCACCCTCACGAACCCCCCGGACATTGAAAGCTTTCTTGGAGGGGCTCAGGAGTTTCGTGCTCATGGCTTAGGTAATTAGGGGTTAGGCACAAAACGAAAAACCCCAAAGATAGAGACCCCGACCCCACTTCCGAGACACGCCCACAATGTCAGCACGAAGGCGTGCACAAAATGAGGGGCACCAACGTACAGACACACAAGTGTAGGATCCCTAATTTCAATTCTTAGATAATGTCACTCCCTTCCCCCCTCCCAACAATAAACATAGTAATAGCTAACCCCTGACCCTAAAAACAGTCCCATATCTCCAAGTGGCCGTTACTGTAGCCGTTGGTTCCTCAGTTGCTGAGTTCATAAGCCCGAAAAATTGTAAACGTTCAGCTCTGTAGCGGATCATATACTCCCGACCCCAAACCCTATTCGCTACTAAGGTTCCTCGAATGTAGGAGCCGCTGGCTCGGACGTTGGAGATGGCCACTCCGATGCCGCCGGCGGATTTGGAGATGAGAGCGCACTTCTTCCTCGGATGCATCGGAGGAGCGCCATACATAACAATACTAGTCGGTAATAATGACGTTAGCCATACTTTTGTGCATCTAAAGACGGAAATCATACTAATCATCGTACTTCATACTACTACTAGTCATGATACTAATCGCAAGAATAAGACATTGAAGGTGCAATCTTCGGGATCTCTTTGCTCAAGGCTTGGGGTCTTGTGCCCCTGGTTTGAAGTTCGTAACCTAACTATCGGCGGCAGAGACAAGGACATGCAGAAGACCAGGCGAAGTCTCAATGTGTCATAGATGCCATCGATGCTGTCCTCCTGCATCTTCAGGAGGAAGCAGGAAGACATCTGCGCGTTCGGCGTGCCCGCGTTGAAGAGGGTCGGGCTGGCATGCGTGAAGTACTTCCTGGACATGAGGTCGTAGGTCTCCAAGACGGCCTCCAGGTTACCAGCGTGGATGCCACAGGCGGCGCGCATGAGGAGGTGCTGCGGCCGCTCCACAATTTTGCCTGGGCAGTCCATCACCCCTGTGGTGTTAAAGCGGTGGGTGCAACAAAATTATCGACACAATGATTGCGTGCATATACCGCCTAAAATGGAAGATCTGAAGGGCACCAGTATGCCAAGATGCCGTTCACCTTAAGCAAGTAAGACTTCTCGAGCGTCTTGAAGCCGAAGTAGTCGTAGCCCAGATCCTGAATAAAATCAAAGACCGGAAACTGGACTACCGATGACTACCGTCTGGAGGACATCCCTTACCAGCAAACCCGTGAGAAGGACAGTCGACCATATCATACCCCAACTCAAAAACTCACAAACCCTGAAAGCTAACTAACACCTGAAACATTAATTCCGAGTGCGACAATGGTCAAAACTCTATAAGTCTATAAGCCCTCAACGTAGCCCACCCACACCCATGTCCTGAATGATTACCCGAAGGCCTTTGCACCCAACAGAAGGGCTACAAAGCCCATCAGAAAGTCCTTTAATCAGCACCCTATTGCAGTAAAGTCTCGCGGCTGTAGTCAATGCCCTCATCCAAGCGCTGGGCGTTGGCCTCACGGATTGACGCAAGTGCGAAGGTTTAGGCAACCGGGCTTCGGTAGCGTGAACCAACTTGTGTATGCCGCTGAAGGTTTGGGGCGTTGGTGTCTGGTATAAGCTCCCTGGATGCAGGGCAAGGTCTAAGGCTAAGGTGGTAGTTTCAACAAGACTTCGAAGTGGCCTCTCGATTTTTTGCTATTATCTGCTTCATGTGACTCTTACGTTACTGTTACTTACACTCCTACACTGTGTACACTCTGAAGTTCCAGTCTCGTAGACGCCCCCCAACCGAACAATTACAAACCACCCATGGCCTCAATCTCCCAAACATTTTGAGATCGGATTCAGTTTCTTGCTTTGGCTGTGACCTTGCTGGTCTGCAGGATAACGATGCTGCAAGGTGTAGTGTAGTGTAGAGTTGTGATCCGAGATCTTGCAAAAGACTTCGGTCTTGGCGTTTACACGAGCATAGCGTCTTCTTCTGGCTTGTCTGCCACATCCATTCTTGCCGTGTCTTGAACCTGCGAACCCCCAAAGCATGAAGCGTTGCAAGCCATGTAGGCCAACCTTGCAAAAAAAACTTGCAAGTAACACCGATGAGCTCGCAAGCCAATGCCCAGGCAACATCTAAAGGCTTAGGGCTACGAGGCATGGCATCGGCCTCAATGAACTCCCAAACATCCTGCGAAATCAGCGAAGCTGATCGCCCCTGAGGATCGACATAGCCATGGAGGATGCGACAGGTCTCCTCTGAGAGGTCCGTTTTGCTTCTTGCTCTTAGGGCTTAAGTTTGGGGTTGTAGGATGAGGGCTTCTGTTCTGGGCCGTTCGGGTTTAAAAGAATCAGGTTTTCAACTGGGGCTTCGTGCTTTAGGGTGTATCTTCTAGATTCCGCACAAAAGATCCCAAAGTCCGGAAACAGACGAGCTGTGTTGAAAACCCGAGACCGAAAGCAACTGTGGAAAACCCTTAACATTATAGCCCAGAGTCATAGAAGGACTCCGATGTGTTCTTGTGAAGGTTTGACACAGCGATGCGAGCTGCCAGCGTAGAGAAGTCTGGATGCTTCTGAGACATATACCTTGGATCTGCACTGCAGAGTCTTGGGGTGGCTGTGCTACGGCTGCCATGGGAATAGGACTTCATGAAAAGTCCTCATGAATCCCTTGTGCAGTGGTTTTTGCATGGTATGTACAAGCGCGAAACCGTGATCGCGAGACAACTATATACAGCAACACAGCGAATCCCAGGTACGCGCAGGTCTCCGCAGCCAAGACGTCCACTTCGGAAGTGGAGATCCCGCTGTAAAAGCCTTCGACCACCTTCCTCGTGACAACAACCGGGTCGACAAAGCGCGTATCCAGGCCATCAGTGAGCCGTCGGATGCGCCGCGTGATTGCATCAAACTTCACCTCCTGTCAGGTGCAGAGTGTTGACAAATGGATCACAGATTTACATCGGGAGCCTTCGTGTGTGTGCGTTCGCGGAAACTGTCGTAATTATACTATTTGTTGAAAGCATGCACACATACAGTGCATGCAAAACAGGTACACCGATTGCGTAGGTACATATAGCTACACATGACTGCACAAGCGAATGTTTTTTTTGTGCGCGCGCGCGTGTGTGTGTGTGTCCGTGTGTGTGTGTGTCCGTGTGTGTGTGTGTGTGTGTGTGTCTGCATCTCTTTGTTTGTAGGTGACATTAGGTGACTCTCTGCGTGCGTGCGCGCATGTCTATGATGGATGCACGCCCCCACCCAAACTGTCGGCAGATTCTTCTCTCTCGCTTTCTTTTACTCTCTTTCGTTCTGTCTCACATGAGAGGCAAAGACAGCTTTCGTAAAGCTCTGACCCGAGTACCGGACCCAAACATGCAGATGCACGGAATTCCGGAAAATACCAACACGTCTTACCCATCACATCACCTTCAAACGGGTCAACTTAAACTTTTTCGCCAGTTGAGAGACGAAGATAAGAAGGAAAGGAATGCCAGCCCTCTGCCCATGCCTGCTTCTGTCCATCACGCTTCACCACGTACATCTGTGCCATGGTTTAGGCGTGTGAGCCTGCATCAAACGCAGCCACGCAGAACCGTCAGGGTTTAGCTAATCATTATATAGGGGCCTGCATAAATTAGAGTAGGGTCTTGGCGCAATTATTGTGCAAAAACTTTAATTCCTGGAATGCCTTATAGGAGCCCCATTGGAATTTCTGAGGCTCCTCTGCTGTAGCGTTTTGGATGGTTTTCGCTTCGGCAGTGCATGCACTAGCGGACTCAGGATGGTTTGCGTCTGCAGTACAAGAACAACGGCCAAACGGATGGGCTTGCAACGAACTCGAAGAGAAGTTGGCCCAAAATCTCTTTCAACATGCCTTGCACAAAAAAACACCTGAAGATTAAGTATATTCTTGGATTTAGAACCCAGGCAAAGTCGGGAATGTGCATCTGATGGCAATGTGCAGTGCATCCCGGCCTTTCGAGTCAGTGAGTGCCGAGGGTAACGGAGCCAAACCAAACACTCGCGGAAATGCATGTCATGAGTGATGAGAACTCGGACGCCTGAAGGCTTTAGGGCCTAGGGCTTCCGTAGATTCAAGTGTTGAGAAGGCCACACGGTCCAGTCCCGGATATGTGGGATGCTCATCGAGCCTTACGACATTTGCAAAGAAACATTCCGGTGACAGACGCAACTCCACTCCAAGCCTGCTGTCTGTCAAGAGCCTGAGCCCCATCAACTTATCAGCTTCAACCCGACATGTTCCGGGGAGCCCTTGAGCATGTTGACGACCTCTCAAGAACAGCTGAGAAAACTTTTCTTCACACGTGCAATGCTCGGTGTCGAACGCAGTCTGCACGAGAGCTTTAGCAGTAGCTGCCAAGACGCATCACCGAGACGAACTCCTGTCGCTGAGCTGCTGAAGTCAGTCGATCATACTCTCTTCAAGCTTCATGCGAGGCCAGGGCGTGAGACTTCGTGCTGCCACTGTAGACCAAACACCCTGACGTCTGCATACTTGGGATCGGTCTCCTCCAGTTTCGATGTCAGCTAGGTAACCCATTGGGACATTGCTGGCTCTTTCGTGAAGATCGTCGTGACCGAAGCCTCCCAACAGGAAGCATGGGGCCCTAAAAACACAATGATGAAAGATCGAGAACGGCCTGACGCATTTCAGGCTTCAGGGAAATAAGGTCATTGTGGTGTCTGTGGGGGCGAGAGAGAGAGAGAGAGAGAGAGAGCGGGAGAGAGAGAGCGCGGGAGAGAGAGAGCGCGAGAGAGAGAGAGCGCGAGAGGGAGAGCGCGAGAGAGAGAGAGCGCGAGAGGGAGAGCGCGAGAGGGAGAGCGCGAGAGGGAGAGCGGGAGAGGGAGAGGGAGAGAGGAGAGAGGGAGGGAGGGAGAGAGGGAGAGAGGGAGAGAGGGAGAGAGGGAGAGAGGGAGGGAGAGGGAGAGGGAGGGAGGCAGGGAGCGAGAAAGAGAGATACAGATGGAACGATATCAAAACGTATGCATGCATGTCTGAGTGTATGTATGCACACATACGAACAAACAGCAAACACACATGCATAAATACAGAAATACTTCCTTACCTACCTACCTACCCTACCTACCCTACATACCCTACCTATCCTACCTACATACGCGCGTATGCACGCGCAAACACATAAAGCAACACACAAACATACACGCATCGACATGCATACTCACTTGCATGCAATGTACACACATACTATATGTGTGTATGTATATATGTACATACATAAATACAAGCACGCATGTACACTCGTAACCTGACTGGTTGGCATGGGACATGTTCCACCGGCATTTACTTGAGACGGCCACTCATGCTTTCGTTGTCCCCTGCCTCCAGTACCATCTTTGCTGGAACTTGTCACGCTCTTGCAGAGATGCCCATGAACTCGAAGTACGGCCGAGAGTCATCTCCTTCCGTGCAGCCCGCGGCTGCAGGAGAAGAGTTCGCCAGGGTCCGTGGAGGTGCTGGTTGTGGGGACTTCTTTCTCGTCGCGTCAGTACGAAATTGGGGTCTAAGACTGGGTAGCAGCGTGTGGCACATGCGCTGCAATTTAGATGTTCAGGGTTTCAGAGCACATCGTCCCAGCGCAACACCATCAGACTTCACACAGCAAAACCGCTACGACTCTAAGTGCCTGAAGTAACTGCTTTCGCAAGGTTCATGCTGCGACAATCTCAACGGCAGCTCCAAGTTTGCGCGGAACTCCAATGAACCCCGAGCACTTATGAGACAATGATTCGCAAGCCGTGATTGTAACTGTCCATCAAGCCTAGGAGTCGTATGTGTCACCGTGTTCGCTCTCTCGACTATGCTAACGTTGAAATTATGAAGTGATTGTTTCAACACTGCCACTCCCGAACGTGTCATCCTCATGATGCAAACATCAAGGCGGCTTCAGCCTTTGGGATTGGGGCTATTCGACAGGGTAGGGCTCGTACAGGGCTTGACACTTAATCCTGCCCACGCTAGGATCGCAGAAATGCCTCAAACACTTCGAAGCCCAAGTTTAGCAGTTGCGATGGTGCACATCGGCAACTTTTAAACATGAAGGAAACGCTATAGGGGTTCAACTCTCTCCACACACAAACGTAGTTTCTCCAGCAGCATGTCAAGGCAAGTACTGCACGACAAATGCAGGATAGGCCTGCTCCCTGTCGTAAACTACAAACTCTTGATGAACTTGATTGCGATGCCCCTGGATTGGCCCAGGATTCACGACAACCGAACCATGCGTACCTGTTGCACCGTCTCTGTTCGGAGGCCTCCTTGCCCCGCGTCGCGTTGCAGATGCATAGTAAGCATCACCAAGTGCCACGCGTGCTATGATCAACGTCCTTTCGCATCTGCATGCAAAGGCGGAGGTCTTGGATGTCTTGGCTGGGTGGGCCCCACATGAATATTGATGGCTTTTGCATGCAGCATCTGCAAAGTAAACGCCATCGCCATACATCCCGCGCATACAGGTCCTGTGGTCAAAGCCATGCATAACAATGGAATTTGCGTTGCTCCACGAAGTTCCATGTAAGAGTATCTTCTCGTCAACATCGTTCGCCAAGCATGCTCCGCAGTCCAAGTCGGACTGGCTTGCAGTCATCACACCTTGGCGGCAATCAAGATCAAGAGCTGCAGGATCTACATGCACACAATACTTTGCGTGGTCTTCTCTCATGGCGGCCAATCTCGCTTGATACCTGTGCCAAAGTTGAAAGTTCTCTATTCGATGGACAGACTTAACTGTCGCTGTCTGCATGCGTGAGCATGTGCTCGACTCATCCCCTGCATGACCAGATGAGCGCAGAATACAGGTGATTCTGTCGATAAGCGCTGCGTCTGCAACCTCAACGTAGAACGAGCTCAAGGTGTCGCTCTGCGTGAGCAGAGTTGCTGGCGAACTTGACCACTCAGCAGGCACCCCGGTAGAAAGGCGAATTTGTCGGACCTTCTTGGTGCTTGCATGTGTCTGGGTCATTGCTCGGAAATCAACAATGCGTTCAACTCCGCCGGCAACTATGTTGGCACTGCAGCACTGGCTGTCGCCAATGTAGGACATATAGGCCTGATGCATCTGCTCATTTCCTTCTGGAGGGAAGGCATGCCAGTGGCCTTCCATTTCGTACTGCCAAGAAAAGCTATGATTGCCAACATGTCTCTGGTGCATCTGTGCATTCGACAGCTGTTTCTCGACAGTTGACAGCTGTTCGTTGACCTCTGATAGCTGCTTCTCGACAGCTACTCTTTTTGCAAGTGCAGACTTCAGTTGTGTTTCCTTGGATCCCAAAAGAGATGTGATCTAAGATGATTGTGCTGCATTTCAAAATTACCCAAAGGGCCAAAGTACCAATAAAGTAGGTTGTTATTTTGGGGCCCCCAAACAGTTGGACCGTTTGGGCTCAAGCTATAAGCCTTGAGTTGGGCTCCGTGGCAAGCCCAGTGCCTGCATTTTAATCTTGCGACGACGAAACAAAGCTGATGAATGCGCTCAGATGCGGGAGTACCCTGCTCCTTGTCTTGTATCCCAGAGTCTCCCTGCTTGAAAACCGGTGGTCAAACCCAACTGCAGCCGCGATGCCAATACCGTCACCCGTTTCCGGGCATCTTCATGCTTCTTTTCGGCAGTGGTCCGCGCCGAATCCTTGCTTGGCTGCTCGTATCTACATCGAGTCCATGTCGTCAATGCCGAGGGAAGGATAGCGACACAAGAATGGCAACAGGCTGTGCCTGTGAATGTAGAGGACGAAGAGACAACCCTTGTTGAACCGTTGCATGACTTTCCTCAGTCCTAACACCAGCTTCTCTTCGGCTTTATTTTCATCGCTCCCACCACCGATGTCGTCCCAACTACAGCCCCTCCATATGCTCCACCTACAAAAACCTGGGAGGTGCGTCCGGTTGGTATGCAATGGCAGGCGAAAGAAGTACGTGATTTCCACCGGTACCGCACGTCTTTACATGGCCCATGCTTCTCCCGTTGATCCTGTCATGGTCGTGGTGCATTCTGAACGATGCCCAGCCCATCCCGGCCCACTATGACTGATACCTTCCGGAAGCTTTGCCGTGCTGCCAAGAATTGGCCCGCTCAAGATGGAGAACGGCAAGCTTACAAAAGAAGAGCAGAGACACTTGATAAAAGCACCTGCAGTAACATAGACCACAACATCTGGCGACCGAGACAAGATGCCTCATCATGTACAGGGGAAAGGATAGCACAGCCCTCAGATCCACTTACACATTAATTCAACTCGTGGTGCTTTCGAGTCCTCACGCAATAATATCCGCCGGGGGAGCCTGCAGGGCTCTTTGATATGTCTAAACAGAAGAGCTCTCTGAATTCAACAGCCACTTGCTCCGGGCAGGAGCCACCCATTTCTGTCTGAGACAAGAAACGGCGACTTGCATCTAAGTTTCTGAATCTTTCAGTCGTTGTGCCGTGCGTTCGCCCTCTTGTTCTGCAGCGATCCGCTTCAAATCCTTGCTTGGCGGTTGAGGTCTGTTTCGGGGTTTGAAGCATGGCAGGAATAAATGTACGGTAAATGCAAAAGATTCTGATTCTCAGCTGTATTTCAACCTCGTCCAAGCGGGCCTGGGTGTCCTGAAGCGACTTTTCCGCGGCGATCCACTTCTTTTCCTGGTTTTGGTGGCTATGTTTGCGAGCATGACCAAACAGATCGAGTGACCAACATGACTCAGCACAGGGCCCTCAAAGAGACATTTGAAGAGGGCTTTCGGGGTGCACTGTTGTCCAGCTTGATCGGAAACCTGCCAATTCGGTATGACTCAATCTACCCATTGTCATGCTGTCCGGTCTTCAGGATGGCACTATAGAGACACAATGTACATGCCGAAGTGCGGTGCCAGAGTTGGGATGGCTTCAGCCAAGCAGCGGCTTCTCGCAATAGGCGGAGTCGCTCCCTGCGCTGTTCGCGCTTAATCTTGCGCTGCTGTTTGTCGTCTTTGGTCTTCTGTCGCAGGTCCTTGCAGTTTCACCAGGTGTTCAGTATTCAACAGTATTGCCCAAGTGTAAGTACAGCCCATTAGGCACTTCGAGTTCACATGCAGGGGTACTCTAAAATCGAACAAAGAAAAGCTTCTTAGTGTCCTGGTACTTCTTTTCCGAAGCTTCCCATAGTTTCTCCATGTGCTCATACTTCTGTCTGTCACTCGTCCGCCTCTTGCTATCCGCAGCGAACATCTCCCTGAATTCGAGCAGCATTCCGTCCTTGCTTGGCTGACCAATCGCAACACAGTGCACCTGAAACTTGACCGCCCATCAATAATCAAACACTGCTGTCTGTTCTGCAACCGGATTCAGCGTCGTTCAACTGCATCTGCGAACGCTCGAATCTAAGTTGGGCGGTCTTCAGCATGTCATCCTCGCATGATCGGGTTAGATCATCAACATGTCTCCCTTCTCTCTACTCCCCTTAGCAGGTCAGCTTACAATCATGCGGGTCCCTAGGCAAGAAACCAATATGATATGCTATAGACTTTACGTGCCTGATATGAAAACCAACGCCCGGCCCTGACACCACAGTTTAACACACAAACACAAAAACGAGGACCTGGCTCGCTGCCAAGCCGCAGTCTCTTTGAACTGAACCTTCATGTCTTTATACTTCCTTCTGGTGGTGTTAAGTTTCTCTTGGATGGCCGAGAGCACTTTGAGCACCTTCTTGACTTCATTCACCAAATCATCCTGGTCCTAGCATTGCTCACTAGTCACAATCGCAGAATTCCCCGCTACTCATAGGTTTTTCAACAAAAACAAAGCGGCACCAACACCGCCTGGAATCAATGCTGGAATCGTCATCATCACTCTGGTGCCGCTTGCGCTTTCTCGCGTTCGCATTCCGCCCACTGACATCTTGCAGCATTGCAGTGGGCATGGTTTCCTTGCTCAGTCCGTGCCAAGGGGAGCTTTGCGCGTCTTCGAACAGAAATTAGCGCAATCGATTGAAACCAGGCGCGACTTTGTCGCTCTGGTGCCACTGGTGTGCCGGAGCTGCGTGGTGGGACGTTGGGTTTGGCAAATGCGAGGTTGATTCCAGTGCCCGTTCAGTCGCTAGGCTCCACTACTACAGTGCAGACAGCAAGTCCACCGATCTTGTTCGTGGTCTTACCTGCTCTTTCTCAAGGCAATTGTACCCAAGACATCTTACGACTTCCCCGAGCCTGGCTATTCCTTATTCTTGCCGCATGATGACAGCCCAGAAGCTTCGTCTTGAAGCTTGCGACTTGAGCCCGTGGCCTATTCGAGCACACGTCCTGCATGTAACTTGAGGGTTCTGTTCTGCCGTGGTGTGAGACTGGGCCTTGGGTGGGTGTCTTAACCCCAACGCCGCTGAACCCTAACCGTTTAACCCGAGGACGCCTAAACCTACAATTTAGCTAAAAGCGCAGGTTGTCAAATGTTTTCTTTCTTCTTTGATCAAGGCAGTTTGCAATCTTGCCCATTTTAGCACGTCTCAGTCTCGAATCTGATCGAGGACGAATAAGGGTTCAAGTTCAAGGTGTGCGTGCCTTATAGGTCCAAGCGCGCTTTGTGCTTAGAGAGTTGATGCAACCTAAATCCGGGAGGTGTTGCTTCACCGCTTTCTTCTGTGGCTTTCTGAAGCTTGCGATGGCCGATGGCAAACCGAGAGCATCATCAACGCTCCTTCTCCCAGACCTAACAGATGAGAAACGAACCTGAATGTCTTAGGTTCGGACATGACTGTTCTTGTGGAAACATGCTGCACGGCCTGTATTTACTGACATGAGGGAGCTCTTCTACCCTTTCTACCCTGAGAGACAGTGGTACCCAAGTTGAAGCTGTTTGGCTTATCCTATGCACGTGCCTCTGAGACCTTCTCCGGGGACGACTGCCTGACAACAGCCAGTTACTGATTCAAGGGGTTCTCCAGCTTCTATCACCGAGACCTAAGTGCAACCACCGAGTCTCTGTGCTTGGGCTCATTAAAGAAACACATGCCTCCGTGTGCTTCGAAGCACTGCCACTGTCCGTCAAAAGGGTCTTGAGACAACTCACGACTTTTACGAACTTCCCAACATCTTGAGCCCCAATTAGTACAAGCCCTGAACCCCACTACGACGTACCAAAAACACTCCCAGTGTTTGGCGTGTTAGTGCTGGGCTTGTGGCGTGGGTCAGGGCTCTAGGGAAGTCCTGAACTTGAGGGGTGAGTCGCTGAGTTTGGCAAGCCTGAGACGTGACATGAAGGCATTCTGGGCCGAACAGATGGCGGACGACCCCAACGCCCTTCACTCCGCCACTCCCCAGCCCTGGGCAAAAAGCAGGCAGCTGAACCCTAGTGCAGGAAGTATGGCCTCAAGCCAATCCAAGAAAATCGCAGAGAGCAAGAAAGGAACGCTCAACAGACTAAGATCCTTGACATACGTTGTCTTAGCAACGAACCTCCAACCAGATTTTGTCTCTTGGGGCTCGCAATCAACCTGCTGCATTGTTCAGATTTTCCCGATACTATGGCAGGGAAGACGATGTCTTCAAAAGCATCAAACAAAGCCCCCCCCCCTCTCTTCCGAAACACGAAGCAAGGAAGGCTGTAATTGGGACCTATAAAGAAGATCTAGGGTATAGCCTTCGGCAAGTGCCTGCCTCTATCCGCAATACTTGACCCCACGCATCTTGTCCGTGGATCGCGCGAGGTCCTGCATTCACAGTCTCAGAGTTTATGGCGTACATATGCACATACTATATGTACACATGTACGCACACATTATCTGGAGAGAGAGAGAGAGAGAGAGTGTGTGTGTGTGTGTGTGTGCGTGTGTATAAATCAACAAACAAGTTAACTGCCTAATACACACATAAAACAAACATAAATACATTTACAACACATGTAAATACGAGCAATATACATGTACGCATACATATAACCATGTAATAGAAATCTAACTATAAGAAAATACGAATATGAATCGCTACACAATTATGTATGTATATATACAACGTATATACATGCATACATATCTGGTTTGCTACGGATAAGGCTTTCTCCAATCTACAATTGAGAGCCTTGGGGATTTTGGGGTGTTGGGGTGTGCAGATGCTCAATTGAGTGTTCAGGAACCTGCCAAACATACAATCTCCAGGCTCGAAGCTTGAGCACTTTAGGTTGAATGTATTGGGGGCAGGTTTCCCAGCAAAGACTTCACAAATGCTTTCCAGACACACCTGATCCACCAAAAAGAAACTGAAGCTTCTGAATCTAGTGCTGAAGAGATCTCATGGAATCCTGGAAGAGCCCCGCTGAACAGGCCTAGGCAATCCATGAGAGTCTCGCGCAGAGACTCACCGAGCCACCCCAGCTGCTTTCGGGAAGAAGCGGCGGTGGCATACTTCACCAGATGAGTGGCTCTTAAAGCAAGGTTTCCAGCAGGGTCCTAACAGCAATTCCAGTCAATCCTGTCCAAGACTAGGGTCTATGCGTTGAACGGCACAAGCGACGCAACATTCCGCTGGCAAAGACTTGCCGTCCAGCTACTAAGAACAGTATATGGCATGGATCATGGATCTCTTTTTGAAGCTTGTCTGTACAGAAGCTTGTCAATGTTCCGTGCCCATGCGCCAAGTGCACCGTGCAGCGGAGTGAACACGCTAGAGGCCTACAGCTTGTTGAGTACAGTGTTTGCCTAAGTCGCCGGCTCTTACAACTTACATTTACGAACCTGTTCTGCGCTAACATATTGGGACTTCCGCTAAATAGGCAAGCATAAATGTATGCACGAGTTTGCCACAGCTTCCCCAATTCTGGGGCGCAGCTGGCTCCGTCTGTACATCGTGATTGGCAGATCGAGAGGCACTTTCCACAGCAGGCCATGTCAACTTTGTACGATTAAGCTGCTCTCCCCTAATTCAAACTGTCAAGCCCTTGCCCTTGCCAATGCTACTACCTTTACTTTTAGCTACATACTGTGACGTACTCGTACCGCAGCTCTTGTCGTGACTCCTATGCTTACTCTTACTCTTACTCTCACTGTTACTGTTGCCAATGTTCTTTCAACTAACGTTTTCTGTCACTCTTTCTCTTGATCTGCTGCTACTACAACTGCTGCTGCTACTACTACCACCACCACCACCACCACCACCACCACTACTACTACTACTACTACTACTACTACTACTACTACTACTACTACTACTACTACTACTACTACTACTACTACTACTACCAGTACTACTACTACTTTAGCACATTCGGGGATTCGGCGGGGGACTTTAGGGTTTGGATGCCCGACGAGCGCGGCCCGAGCTGCAACTACCCGAGCGAAGGCTCAGTTCGCAGCGGAGGTGAGGATCATCTCCTTCAAAGCCAGCTTCGCGTGCTTCTGCTTCCTGGGAAGGAAAGTAGGCAAGACGACAGGGTGCAGTTATTAGGGCTTTACTGGGCCCTAGGATTTGAAGTTCGGGGTCCATGGCAAAGAACAGAAATGGTTTCTGTCGCTTCTCTTGTCGGGATGGTCTCTTGACCAAGCAACACCCCCCTGAAACCAGCGTCCTATCACTTCCCAGACCTGCCCAGCTTGCAGTGCCCAGGAGTAATAAAGCTAAGCTGAGCATGGCGACAGAACCCAAAACTAAAAAGGCCGCCCCCCAGACCTTAAGTCTCTGGATCATATGATTGAAGGACCCCAAACCCGAAACCCCAAAGCTACCTAAGCCCCAACTGTAGATCCTGACCCGACCTGCAGTTCCCATCCGGATACCGCCACCGGACACCCCCTCGTCTAACTAGACCTTCTACAAACCCAAAAACCCAGGGTAGGCCTTGCAGCATGTGCTATAAAAGCGTAGGAGACTGCCAAAGAGTCAGTATTCAGAATGCTAAACAAACCCTACCCAAAAAATTCTCAAAACACAACCCATCAAGCGCCTATATACAGGAACCCGATAATTAAACCCCCGCCAAAAGAAGCCCTAACCCTTGCTGAAGGACCCCTAAAGCCCTATGAGGAGCCAAGGCTGCATGGTTAGATCGGACGGGACTCTTGGATTGCAGAAACTTCCGGGAGAAATCGCTCAAAGAGCTGGCGTCCAAACTCGGGGCCTCAAACCAAAGCTTAGGAACTTCAGGAATCGAATGTAGGGTTATGTAGGGTTCAGGGTTCTGGGGTTTAGGGTTCTACGGTTGAGAGTTCTAGGTTTTAATGCTATTTCAGGCTGTGCAGGGTTCAGGGTTTGTGGTTTAGGGTTTGAGGGTTTGGGATTTGGGGCCTTGGGTTTGGGAGGTTGGTGTGTCAGGTTTTGTATAGGGTTCTCTGGTGGAGCTTTCAATCATGTTTATCAGGGCTTGGCACAGGTTTTGTAAGGGCTGCTTTTACCAGTGTGAGGTGAAGGCCCTTCCGTGGATTCCATCAAGTGTCGGCCTCCGGATTTGCATTGAAATTAATGACAATGCTTGAAAGGTTTTCAATGGGATTGTAAAAGGGTGCAGGATCTCACCGCTGTGCGGGTGTAGGATGCCTGGCATATCGGGAGTTTGGTGTGCAGTGAAGACTTCAGAATTTCGGAGGTGTGGGCTTCGAGGTAGACAGTTAAGCCAATTGCAAGGCGAAGAAAGCTCTGGTTTCGCGATAATTAAGTGCGACTAGGACTCACGTTGCCTTGATGTCTGTGACTTGACTATTGATTCATGCAACCGAAAGAAGGGTCTACAGTGTGGGAGCGATTGCACAGTTGCCGCCTATACAGCCCATTGATTTAGGACAAGGCTGAAGGAGCACCCTCGACTAGATCGTGTAGCGTCGTATGGCCCATGATTGGCATAGTCGGCACAGTCAGCGCAAAATCTTTTCTGGTAGACGCCTGAAGCGTGCAGAAAACTTTGAAACTTTGACATACTTTGACCATTCAGCAAGATTGATTGTACGAGCTACCCCGCTCTTGTAAGAGGACCATCGCAGAATCTCAAGAACAACAACGCAACAACGAGTAACGAGAAGATGGCGCAGGCTTATGCTCGCCCAGAATCGCGGTAAGACATACTCAGCTTATCCATTAACCCGCTGTCTATGAGGACCTTGGCATTCCGACAGCTAATCATGCTTCTCATAATTTTTTATCTATCTATTTATCTCTTGCTTGCAATACGCCCAGCCCAAGCCTCTCATTTCAGAAGAAGGACCCGGGAAAGTCGAAGAATGGACTCCGCAAGCACTGAAACAGCCAAGCGTCTTGTTCAAGCACGTCCGTGAGGAGCGCTTCGGCCTTCAGCACACATCCAGAATCCTTTGGGCCTTGAGCTCCTCAGCCTGAACCTTTCTGTTTCTGCTTGCCCCACATCCTGTTGAACAGGAGGACCTCTATCCTCAAACACATCCAGCCCCAACCAGAAACCAGAAACCATCAGTCCAAAGCTCTACGAAAACCCTGAGCGCGAACGGAGCACTGACGACGTAGATCCTGGCCATCACCGAACACGCTGAGCTCCCAGGAGCCGTGCAAGTGGGATCCCCTACAGAGCCTGTTTCCCCATACCCTGCACCCCACCCGTGGATCCCCAAAACAACGAGACCATAAACCCTAACCACCCCCGAACCCGGTTTATTGAACTCAGCCTTTGTACATGACATCCCACGCTCTGGTCCCAGAAAACAAGACGCCGGTGCTGGCCGGCGTTAGGGAACCCAACGGTCTGAACGCTAGTGGTAGATCTTGCTCGAAAGCTTCAACTTCAAAACATATCAAACTTTTGCAATGGCCTACTGGTCATGGTTGGTCAGTACAAACCCGAAACTTCAAGAACACAAAACCGGCGTGACCTCAAGACCCACAAAGTTGCACAAAGCCCGAACGCGAAAATCCTGCAAACCCTAGGTGGTCCAGTTCTACGGAATTCCAACCTGCAGAAATTCTATCGCATGAAAACCATGAACCCTCAACCCTCTGCGGAATTCAAACCCCATCGCATGGCCTGATGATCGTCTGCAGCGGCCTCGGCTTGTAGGCGGCCGGCGAGGACATCTGGAGACTGCTGCGCCTGCAACGGACCACTCCAGACCCTTCGGGTCGGGTCGGAGACTTCGCACATCCAAATTTACAGTCTCAGAGGGCGCAGGATTTTCGGCTTCTTGGAGGGTCCAGCTATGGTGTGAGCTTCCAGCACTGCATTTGGGTTTAGGGTTTATAGGGGTTGAGGGTTTAGGGTTGAGAGTTTGGGGGTTTAGGGTTTATAGGTTTAGGGGTTCATTGAATATCAGTGGCCCATGATTCCTGAAATGCAACCGGGAGTCAAGAAACTTCCGGGGATGCTGTCAGGGTCTCTGAAGGGGCTTTGGACAAGTCTTTCAAGATTGAAGGGCGACCTCTCTCGCAGATTCTGGCGGGTTTAGGCTCGATTCCAAACCAGAAGACCAGGACCCTCCTTGTACCCTCAAATAGGGGTATATGGTCCAAATAAGGGGCATTTAGGGTCTAATAGAGGGTAGATGGAGGGTCTAGGGACTTGCAAGATCTGGATAATACCTCGGCCTTTGCTCGGCCAAAACTGCAGCCATCTCCTGTATGCAGCCTTCCGCAACACCTCAACTCCACCCTATAATAACTAACCCTAGACTCCAGACCCTAAAACCCTGAGATCAGACGCCGTGGAGCTGCTGTCCGGCCTTCATACGGTCTCTTTCAGCCGCGAGGTCGAGGACGCGGCTACGTAAGGACTGTGTGGAACTCAGATCCTGCTCATACCTCGGGAGCCATGCAAAGGATGAGGACAAAGGAGCCACAGCCTCAGACCAAGTTAAGAGCCGCATTCTTGGAGTTGACGACTTTCCGAATATTCTTGCCATTACGTACCAAACGATGTAGTCCCACATCTAACAGAACATACCCACATGGTCAACAACGGGGACGAGAGGAAGGGAGGCACGCACCTCTTTTCGTTGTTGTGCGGCGAGCTTGTTTGCAACGCGTCAAGGCCAGTATTGCACGACATGGGCGGGATAGGCTTGTTCGCGATCAAAAATCACGAACTCTTGATGAGCTTGGATGGGGTTGTGATGCCCCATGATCTGTCCAGGATTGACCACAACCGAACCATGCGTACCTGCTGCACCATGCCTGTTGGGAGCCCTCCTTTTGCCATACCGGGTTTCGGATGCATAGTAAGCATCGCCGAGTGCAACACGGGCGATGATCAGCGTCCTCTCGCATCGGCAGGCCAGGGTACGGGCGCTGCTGCACTGATACCCACATGAATATTGATGGCTCTTGCATGCAGCACCAGCAAAATAGACGCCATCACCGTACATCCCACGTGCACAGGTCCTGTGGTCAAAACCGTTTTCCACGATAGAATTGGCATTGTACCATGATGTGCCATGCAACAGTATCTTCTCATCCACGTCGCGTGCCAAGGGCTCCCCACAGTCCAAGTACGGCTGGCTCTCAGTCATAACATGCTCACGACCATCCAGATCAAGAGCTGCGGGCTCTGAGTGCAAGTTGTACTTGGCTCTGTCTTCCCTCATGGCACGCAGCCTCGCTTGGTAGCGTTGCCAAAGTTGGTAGTTTTCGATCCGGTGAACGGACTTCACCGTGGCGTTCTTCATCTGGGAGCATGCCGTCGATAGATCCCAAGCGTGCCCTGTCGCCCGCAGAAGGCCGCTGATCACCTCAAGCAGGGTTGCAGCTCTTACCTCGACATAGAAGGCGCTCGCATCGTCACTCTGCATCAACAACTCCGCCGCGGTACTTTCCCACTGCACAGGCACTCCGGTGACGATGCGAACATTTCGCCTTCTTCGTGTTGTTGCATGTGTTTGGGTCATCCACTCGAAATCAACGATACGCTCAACTCCACCTGCAACAATGTGTGCCTGACGACATCTGTAAGTGTCGTCGATGTATGCCAAATAAGCCTGAAGCATCTGCTCGTTTCCTTCAGGCAGAAATGGGTGCCACTGATTCTCCATCTCGTATTGCCAACATGCACCATGAGCAGTAGAAAGCTTCTGCTCCTGAATATCGAACAACTTTTGCTCTGCATTTTCTTTCTGCTTCCGTTCTTTGACGAGGGCGGACAAAGCATCTTGAAGTTTGGTCTCCTTAGCTGTGCTCAAGACAACAGTCTAACACTAATCGAGGACTTGAGGGGCGTCCACAAGGCGCAACACCCGATGTGCACACTCCTATGCACTGACACCGCCAGCGCAATACTCCTAGCGGGTAGGGTTCTATTCCCTTGGCGTTCTTCGGGCTGTCTCCTGGGGCTTAGCTCAAAGTTTAACCTTTAGGAGGGCTTCAGAAGTCTACCAAGGCCGGTGTTCTTACACAAACTGCAACCCGCCCAAAGTTGGAAGATTGCGTCCACATACAGACGAAGTAAGACCTGAGCTACTACAGGCCGCTACCCCAACCTTGCATGGACTGTACAAGCCAGGGTGCAACATCTGTGCGTTTCTTCTTCTCTGCCATCAGCTTCGCTTCAAGCAATCGTTTTTCACCCTCCCGACGCACCAGCTCCGACTCAAGCCTCTGATTTTCACCGTCTCGGGCGGCCAGCTCCTGTTGAAATTTCTGCTTTTCAATGTCCCAGGCGCCCCAGCATTGCTGGTCCTTGCACAGCCAATCTGTGGATAGAAGCACAAACCATTGCATAAGTCCAGCTGTTGTAACATGCTTACTGGCATGACAGAACTCAACGACAACCAACTTAAGTCTTGATTAAGGGCCAGGGCGCTTGTCCCGGAGCCGCTTGCACCGGAGCTGGTTGCGGCAGCAACTGGATGGGAGCCGTTTGCGCTGGAGGTGGCGGCGGCAACTGGATGGTTACACCCATGAAATTGAGGAGCATCTTGACAGATTCCTAGCAACAAAGGCGGCACATCAGGTTAGCAGTGTGGATCGTGTTTGAAACATCGTGTATCTTCAGCATCTGTCAACCTATGGTGGGTGCCGGACTGTGCAAGCGCCTGTGGCCTACGGAGCTTACAAGTTCTGTGAAAAACATCGAAGGTCGCCGATGCCCTACCCTGGATAAGCTCTAGCTCGAGCCATCATGTGGTCAAACATCGGCTAGCCGGCCTCCTGTGCTGACCTGTAAAGCTTGTTTTCGGAATGATCTTTATAGCCCCAGCTTGTAAAGTCACTGTCCGGAAGAAATCAACCACGCCACGGTTATCCTTCGGCTTGAGAATCGATTCTCCTCCCGCCGAAAAACCAAGACTCAAGCCTACACAGCTGCTCGGCTGTCAAATCACACAACTTTGGGTGGTCAAACTTAGCAACCCCCCCCCCTCTCCACTTTCTTAACAAAAGACAACACTCACGCACAGATGAGAGAAGCTGCTGCTGGATCCGTCCCTGCAGCCCCTCTTGGCGGCAAAGGAGCTCCTGAGGTTCGTTCCAATTCATGAGCGTTTCCATTTTTCGGGATTGCATGGGGGTTGTAGGGTTTTCCGGTTGGGGTTCAAAGGTTGGTCCAAGCTTAATGTTTCTTTGGCTTTTGGGGAAAGGCCTGGAAACCTAAATGCACTGAAGCCAAGTGCTTGACTCGAACTCTTTCCCAAATCCAACATCCTTGTTGAAACTCTTGAACTGCTGTGTTGCTCCATGGTCCAGATAAAGGTTTATTGGTTTCTTCTGAACCTCTTTCATTTACGTGTAAGCTACTTGTACAAGGGCTGCCGTTTGCACATCTGCGTTGAGTCAAGAAGTTATCCAAGGAATATTGTTGCCATGCACACATTCTGTCTACATCTATATCTGGATCTATGCCTTTAGCTATCTATCTGTCTATCTTTCTATCTACCCACCTACCTTTCTATCTGTATATCTCTCTATCTTCTATCTAGTCTATCTCTCTATCTACCCATCGACCTATCTATCGAACAACCGATCTGTCGAACTATCGATCCATCGATCGATCCATCTGTCTGATCTATCTATCTGTTCATCCTATACATGTATATATACATATATATATATATGTATATAGAAACATATTATACACGCATACATATACACAGCATACGCACATTTCCGTGTATCACTGCGCCCCAGCCATGTCGCAAGCCTTGCAGGAACCTGTAAAGGGGGTGATAGATAGATAGGTAGATAAACGGATAGATAGATAGATCCATGGATCGATAGTTCGATAGATCGATTGTTCGATAGATAGATAAATGGGTTTTTATATATATATATATGTAGATACAGATACAGATATAGGTATACACATAGATATAGATATAGACATAGCTATAGTTATAGATGCCGAGAAGATAGAGATTCAGACCCTGATAGACATTTAGATAAGTAGAGAGACAGAGGTAGAAAAATAACTAGCTAGGTCGACCGATGGATCGACAGATCGAGAGATAGATAGATAGATAGATAGATAGATACATAGATAGAGAGATAGACAGATAGATAGATACATAGAAAGTAGATAGAGAGAGATAGATAGATGGATAGATACATAGATAGATCGGTTGTCCTATAGGTAGATAGACAGATAGATAGATAGATAGATAGATAGATAGATAGAACCGTAGATCGATTGCATACTACTCTTGAGGGCCGACGGCCGGATCTTGCTGCACAAGCCTGTATCATGAGCGCTCTCTGAAGACACGCGAAAAACCTGCTGTTTCTGGGATGCCTCGGCTCGTTTGGCATTCTGTTGTGACAGCGCTCGCAGCTGCCCGACGTAGTCCTGGACGCCTTCGGTATCCGCAGCGGTTGAAGGGCTTTGGGTCTAGGGCTTCACTTTTTCAAGAGTTCGGAAGCAGGCTTCGTCCGAACACCATGCCCTGAAACCCCCCCGCACCTGGAAGCTCTTGGAGCACATCTCTTTGCAACACCTCATTGGCTTTGAGCTGTGCCAACTCCTCCTTGCGGCCGTGGGGATCGAAGTCGCGGGTCTCGGAAGGTTGTGGTGTTTTGGTGGTTCTACTGGCAAGACCCGCTGAGATTGCAGTGGCTTGCAACGGATCCTTCGGGGGGTGAGGCCTGGTAAGATCTCACTACATATCCAGGACATGCCTTGTTCAATGGATGCTCCAAAATCCTTACTCTAGGCCCCAGGCCAGACTTTCCAGACCCAAGACTAACCTCAGCTTTTGAAGCCTGAACTTGAACTAGACCCAAGAGTATCCTAGGAATGAAAAGGCTGCCCTTTTTGGTTTAAAGCGGCTGATAAGAGAACCTGAAGCCTACAAAAAGGGAATCAGGGGCCTACTCCAGGTCCTAGTTCCGCCCAACTTCGATCAAAAACTTCAACCTTTTTTTCCCAAACCCCGTCCTAAACCCCAAAGCCTGAACAAGGAACCCCTTCCTGCAAGAGCCCCACATAGACCAATCCGGAACCCGAGGCCGGAAGCCCAAAGGCCGTAGACTAATCCTGAAATACAGAAGCTTTAACCCTAAGGCCTTGCATGTTTACATACTCTCAAAAGACTTCCTCCGAGGCGGATATGCTGGCAGGCACCAAACAAATCCAGATCCCTAAGCCCTGAACCCTGCAAGCTATAACACTCTACGTAAACTCGAAACACTAGACCCTGACAGCCCTTTCAAGGAATGCTTAAATGGGAACCCTTAGAGGCACCCTCAGCGGTACCTTTTATGGCAACCTTAAAGTAGGTCTCCTTCTGAAGTTCCTTTTATGATAAGCTTAAGGGAGCCCTCATTAACGAAACTCAAGTATCCTTTTCCAAAAGTACGCCTTAGGGCGACCTTGCAAGCACTGGCCTGGCTCAAGTGCGCCAGGTTCGGGAAGGAGGCAGGAAGCGAGGGAGCCGGAGGGCCGACCCTTGCAGGCCTTCAGGCCGTTTCAAGTTAGGGCTTTAAGGATTCGGGATTCGGGTTCAGGGTTTCTGGGAATGTGGTTCTCGATGACAAGCCTCGGTCTCAAGATGTCAGGCCCTATGTTATGAGACTGGGACAGCTGTAAGATTGTTTTCTTGAGGAGTTTCATGCTAGCTTTGCGTGCGATAACATAACCCGCTGCTTCTTCGTAACAGTGCTTCTGGATACCACATGAGTTTGTGGCGTTTGTATGGGCCATGGAGTTTGAGGGGATCAGCGGACTCTGACCTATAACACCCCGAAGCACGCCAAAGAATTGCATGAGACTGTATATCAGCGGCCGTGTGTTTGAACCTCACACACCGCATGAAGCTTCAAGCCTCCTGCATCTCCCTATCATCATGAAGATCATTCTTGTCATCGTCAGCCTGTATAAACCATCGAAACAGGTCTACATCTAATCGTCCTCATCGTCATCCTCACTCTCATCATCACCCTGGTGTCAAGATCAGTGCCAACACCAGCCAAGGCATTTATGTATTGCCATCACCATGAGCAGAAGCATCAGCGCCACCTTCTCGTCAAGATGTTGCATCTCTTGTCTTCATCTTATTCACCGTCTTCATAATCATGACGATCATAATCACCCACGCCATGAATCTAGCAGTCTTGCGTGCTGCTCTGCCAAACCTCACTTTATGCTGCTATTTATACAGGACAGTACTGGCTTCCATGGGAAAGAGGGGGCAGCCTGTAGCTGATCATTTGCAGGCCTACGCTTCAGAAGCAACCATGTGCTTCCCGTTATATGTTTTTCACTTGACTGCCTCTCCGGTTCCAACGGTGCGGCTTCAGCAACAGGTGGCTCGACGACCAAAATCAGGGCGCTGTAGCACTTCCCCTGTCGAAAGCTGAAGCTTGCAGTTCTGGAGGTGCTTCAAGCATTGAGAAAGCAACTATTCACCATCACTGAAAGGCTTCATGGGAATTTGGCGTCGAGCTTCGAGCAGGGAAGGGGGGAAAGTTTGAGCGCGTCAAGACATCTTCACGGCAAAACGAACTTCAACACTTTGTACTATGTCTTCACCCGAAGCCCCACTTCGTACCTCAAATAAAATCAACATCTCCAGTCTCTACCTCATCGATTGCTGGAACGGCTTGTAACCTGAATCAACTGAAGCCCAAATCCTAAAGCTGAACTCGACGTCCTTAATGAACCCTAAACCCTACTTGCAGGTTCATGGGTAGTTATAAGTGGGGCTATAAGTGGGGTAACTATACTCGAAACTCATATTAGGGGGCTTATAACTACCCATGAACCCTAAGCCCTTTACCCTTATGGAATCCCTATAGATCCCTTTAAAGGGACCCTTAAAGTAACCCTTATAACTGCCCCTGAACCTCCAAGTAGCTGCCCTGAACCTTCAACTCCAACCTGGTTGTGGGACCAGAAATGGTTCATCTTGCCATCGGACACGTTGATCTTCCCAGGCTCCTGAAGAGAGTCGGTTTAGGGTTTATACAGGGTTTAGGGTTTTGGGTTTAGAATTTTAGTAGGACCCTACCCTGTTACGCTATAAGCACCTCTTGCCGACTGCTCTGAACATGGTTTCTGTGGAAGTAAGCCTGGAAATCGCTTCCGTGATGTCAGCCCGGTGTTGTGAGGAATTGTGCAGCAGATGCCCGAAAAAGTCAGAATCATTAAGTCCTAGACCCAGCATTTCGAGGCGGAAAGCGGAGGTGGCATGAAAACAAGCACCCCGAGCCCCTGCAAGCATCGAACAGCACGTGCTTGGAAGCCCTTTACTTGGGGTTGGGGTTGGGGTGCTAGACCGCTTACATCCAAAAGCTAATGCCTGTAAATCCCCTCCGAGCGGCCAAGCTCGAGTGCCCCACAAAAACGAGGCCGTCAGTGGGTGTTTGGCCGCCCGCGACGGCGTGCGCTGGAATGGGGTCACCCTTATTCCTGACTTGGTCATGGTGTCTCAAACTCACGAACCGACAATCCATCTGTTTCTCTTTGAGGGCCTTGAAGTAAAAGTAGAGTCTATAGTTTATAGTCGAGGCTATAGTATATAGCTTGGCCTTGCATGTGTGTGTGTGTGTGTAGTGCAGAAGTACCTGTATGGCGGACCTTTTTCTGTATTTGTCTCTGGATCCCCAGGATTGGCAACTTTGGTATACGCTTTGCAAGTTATAGAGTTGAAGCATGCTGAGGGTGCTGTGGCCTCTACCTTACAGCTTCAGGTGTGCACAAACTACGGCTTGAGGCGTTCAGAGTCCAAGGCTTTCGGGCTTCGAGGAACGACTGGAGCTTGTGAAGCTCAGTGTGCAGGGCTTTGGGCTTTATGCATATACGAACGTATATACATACATACATGCATGCATACATACGTACGTAGTAATGCAATGTATTTTACATACATACTGCATTCCGTCCAAGTGACATACATCGAGTATGAAGGGTGAGAGGGAGCGAGAGAGTCAGCTGTCCATGTCCAAGAACATGCATGCGTCACTTCAGTGCTTGAGTCATCCGCATAGGAATGGAAAGATACTTCAAAAAGCTCGGTCTACAAGTCGTGGAAACAAGGGCCTAAATCCCAGAAGTCCACGTCTACCAGCCCCTGAACACCGAACACTGAGTAGATCTGTTGTTTCGCCAAAAGTCAGTGCGATCCATTTGTAGACTTCCGAGCAAGTCAGGATCTCCGCATTGTAGGAATGAGACTGATGGTGGGCACGGAAGTTCCACATCTTCCCATCCTTTCGCAGGGCTGAGGGCTGAAATCCGGAACCTCGGACCCCATGCAAGTGCAGTTGGCCGTGAAAAACGGGGCCCAAAAGGACTGGCACAAGCAATGCCTTTCACCACTATGACTCTGACACACATCTCCTTTCTTGATGCTGTGTCCTTAAATCGCCATCGTCGTCGTTGTCCCACATGCTGCCATCACCATCAGCTTCATCATCATCACCACCATCATGCAGTGTCGTCATCATCATCGTCGCAGGAGGAGCAGAACCCCTAATAAGGTACCCCTAATTCTCGGAAACCCCCACATGACCCTGTGTACCGCAGACCTGAATGAACGGCTTTCGGATCCTTGGCTGCGACCCGGTCACCGAACGGTTTAGGGCTGGGGGTTTAGGAGTTAGGGTTTAGGGGTTAGGGGTTAGGGTTTAGGGTTGAGGGTTTAGGGGAGTTGAGAAGAAGAATGTACATAGATTACCTAGTGCATGTATCTGCAGGCATACACATGCAATACTACGTCGGTGCAAAACTAACATCTATGTCAATGAACTCGAGCTTGGAGGGGGTTTGGGGTGCCTTATGCTATAATCATGTGTTTATTTCCTAAACCCTAGACCCGATTTATTTCGGCCCCCCATAGTAAGTCTGCTTACGACACGGCCTTCAGGTTGATTTTGCCCACCTCGCCGTTCAGACGGCCCACCTTGTGCTTGCTACTGCAGAGTCGGAGTAACTGTTGGAATTTCAGGTTCAACTCTGAATATAGGGGCCTTAATGATTAGAATAGGGTTCTGGGGCCCATTATACATACTGTAATTACATTATAGTAAGGAAGCCCCAAAATATTAAAGGCAACTAGTTACGCCCCTATACTAAGTGTTATTTAGGGTTCAGAGGATGATGCTCCAGAGGGGTCTCAACGGTTCGTGACGGCTTTTCAGGCTCCCAGTCTTTCTGGTGGCGATTTGGGAGTTTCCGAAAATAGGGGACCGTAGTATAGTACCCTAAATAGAAGGATCCTTATTATAAGGACCCCCAGATAAGGTACCCCTAATTTTCGGAAACTCCAGTTTGAGCTTTCAGGGCTTTTCGTTCGCTTTTGAAGCTTTCGGCTCAGGCTTTCGGCGCTGACGACTGCCTTTCGATGCTGTCAGGAGCTCTGTGCACATCTTCTGGAATTGGAGAAGCAGATTTAGTCTGAGCCGACGGGGAGTTCAACCAAGCCGGCGAATTCGTTTTAGGGTTTTGGATCAGTTTCGGGTTCGGGGTTTAGAGCTTATGGTTTGAGGTTTAGTGGGGGTGGTGGGGCTCCGAGTGTAATCCCAGCACCAATAATTACTCAACCCGAACCCGTGAACTAGCAAACCCCAAACCTGAAATCCGAAAACTTCTGCAGGCCTCCAGCCCAGGCCAAAAACTTCAAAGCTTGCAGAAACATTAAGTCCTCAATAGTTTGAGCGGGATTATGTGATACATTATGGCATATACTCTTTAGTATTTATAAGTGTAGTATTTGCACGAGCTTCAGAGTTTTGACTTTAGGGATTTGGGGTCGAGCAGTTTCGGGGTTTAGGGGTTCAGGGTTTGCTAGTAGTAGTCGAGACTTTGAGCGTTTCGGGGTTCAAGGGTTTGGGGCTTCAGGGTAATATAGTGCGGTAACCATCAGGATAGGTGTTGAGTGTTGAGTGATATGGTAGCAAAATGTAATCAGGAACCCTGACGACCTAAACCCTAAACCCTAAACAAAGGGGCCTTCTAAACTTTAACAGGGAACCCCCCCAAAATAGTAGGTAAGTACCGAGACCCCTCTATTATGTCATGTAAGCTTTTAGGGGTCTCTTTGGCGAGCTTCGGGATGAGTGGTTTCAACCTGGTGCCCCCTCATCTCCTAGTTGCTGATTTCACAAAAAGGATATTATATGAGAGTTTCCGAAAATTAGGGGGCACCTTATCTTGAGGCCCTTATAATAAGGATCCTACTATTTAGGGTACTCATATTAGGGTCCCCTATATATTCGGAAACTCCCATATTTTTAAATCCCAAGAAGTGTCAAGTGTAGTGCCCTTTCCCCTGTTTGCGCTGCTTCTTGCGTTGCTTCTCAGACACAAATCACCTTCTGTGCATTGAGGTGTCTGTAAAAGGTCTTAGTTGCCGTGTCAGTACCTGGCAAACATTCACACACCACCTCCCTTCCGACCGCTTGGGCTTAACATGCTTTGGCCTGGAATTTCGTCCTCCAAGCACGCATAACCTGAATCTCTAAGGCTCTGAAAACCCAACCGTGAAGATCTAGACAAGGGCACGTAGACCATGCCATCGACACCATATGTCCCGACAGCCAGAGCATTCTCCGGCAGAGCATCGCCGCGGGAAATTGGCAGCCAAGCAGTTGCCGCCATGGCGCCCAGTGGAGTCTTGAGGATGCTCTCCCAGAGGCTCCAAAGTAGTTCCTTTTTGGGGTTACCTTATAGGATTCTAAATATGAACCCTAAAAGGAACTACTATGGAGCCTTAGGGTAACGCTTAGACTAGTACCACCGGCGGGCGAAGCGAAATGGACCAGTCTTGCTCCGGAATCATGTGCAAACAGCAGTACGAGAAACTGTACCTATAGTCTCCATTGTAGTTCCTTTTTTGGTTTAACCAAATATATGATTAGGATCTTATAAGGTAATCCCAAAAAGGAACTACAATGGAGACCGCAGGAAGTCACCGGTGAAGTTCACAGTATCCCAAACCTTTGGCCGGCAAAACAACACATGAAAGCAAAGCTGCGGCAGCAGCGCGCAAGTGGTTAAACCTGCAACCGGTCATTTCGCGCATACCGAAATCCTAAATGACATTCCGTCTTGAATTGTTGATGTTGTTTCTTTCTACGGGAAGCCCAAGAGGAACGCTATTTTCCGACGGGATGCCAACTCAATGCGTTTCTAGCCACCTCACCCATGCAGCATACTCCTGGCCGATGCATCATCGGCGAGAATCCGAGCTCTGTGGCATGAATATTCAGCCCCTACCCCATCATTAACGCTTCTTCAATCTTTTCACCTGCAGAGCCCGAACGAAGCCTTGCAAGTACACCTAACTGACCTGCCAGACTCAAGAGCATCAGTGTGCAAGTTCACACTCCGCTGACCTGGGAGTTTCCGAAAATGGGGGACCCTAACCTACTACCCTAAATAATAGGATCCTGAGAAACGGACCCCAAAATAAGGTACCCCTTTTTTCGGAAACTCCCACCTGTCGGAGTCAGGTTCATAGTTGTAGTGTCTGGTACGTGGCCATTTTCTCTTCCAAGCTATAGTCGCAGTCTCACCTTAACACCATGTACGTTGCTTTTCCTAGAAATGGCCGTTTGTCTAACGAGTATAGCATCATGCTGCGGCACCAGGCTATTCGGAAAAGTAGTGGCTCATCCATCCCTAAACTTGCAGGAAGGTCGTGCAGAAGCACGCAAGGAAAGCCCTAGAACCGAAGAACCCAAACCGAGCGCCCCAAAGCCCGGCATATAGTCGAAACCCCAAACTCCAGCATTGCCCAAGCCAGCCCAACATCAGGGTCTTCCAGGCTTGATAGTTACTAAGTTTCTCTCGGCCCACAAAAACCTGAAGCTCTACGCCCTCCTTATTCTCAACAGAACCCCCCCCCCCCCAATGTCGAAGCTTCAACCGACAAGGGCAGGTCCTCGAAAACGAAGGCGTTCCGTTGAACGACTTGCTCAGACAGCAAAGGAGCCTGTATCTGGGTCTGGGAGTTCCCAAAATCCGCCGAGGCCAGAGGCCCAGGCGTTTTGGTGGTTACCTCAGGTACCCTCCACCTAATCCTCCTCCCTGCAGCCGAAATGATTGGTGACACCCTGTTTTTGCGTTCGTTTGCCACCCCCTTGCCCGGCTTCCCCTCATTTTACCTGATTTTACCTGATTTGTCGGGCCTCCCCCCCCCCCCCCCCCCCCCCCCCCCCCCCCCCCCCCCCCCCCCCCCCCCCCCCCCCCCCCCCCCCCTCCCCCCCCCCCCCCCCCCCCCCCCCCCCCCCCCCCCCCCCCCTCCCTCCCCCTGTGCCCGTTTTCCTGGCACTTCGTATCAACAACCGTGTAAAGGTTGGGGTTTGACAGGCCGCCCTAGCATAAAAAAAACATCGACTGCCCCCTCGCCCTGCCGCTACACAGCCGACGGGCGGCGTAGCGTTAAAATTACAGTAGAAGCCAGAAAGTTGGAATATGATTATACCAACCCCTTTATGGCAAATTATAGGGGATCCTGCCATTATTCCATATTCCAACTTTCTGGAGTTCCCAAAATGAGGGTGCCCTAATTTTGTACCCTAAATAGTAAGACCCTTATTACAAGAACCCCCCCAAAAATATGGTACCCCTAACATGCCCTAAAACTAAACAGGACTCCAAGCGGGGGGGGTGTGGGTGAAGTTCAATGGGAGGTTTAGGGAAGATATGATCCCCGAACTAGAGATTTCAAGGCGTTTAGTGTTAGGTTTTTTTCATTTCGGGTTTAGGGTTTAAATCACGGCTTTGATGTATGCGTCTGAAAAACGAGCGAAGATGGAAAAAAACAACAAGATGGCCAGGTGCAACACTCGACATGAAATCCGGCTAGTGTAAGACACACTATAGTCAGAATAACTTGTAAAACCGCTCAGGTGTAGACCCAGGCTAGGAAGCCCTACGAATGCAGAATGCGTCCCATCAGCAAATGGAACACTCTTTGGACAGAAGCGAGCAATACGGAGAAGGAAAACACATTGACATACATTCCCATTGACAACTCTACCCTCAACCCTACCTTAACCTACCAAACCCTACTTTCCACATTAGGGTTCATAACAAGGATGCCCAGTAACCTAGCACAAAGACGGGCTCCCGTTTGGTATTGGGTAGGAACCTAGGACTACCAAAGGGAATAAGGGTACTACTGGGCATCCTAGATAATATGGTAGGCGACGGTAGATCCTAAACCCGAAAGACTCTCGCATCCACCCAAAGTCATGCCAGTGGCCTGCGTCCAATGCCAGTGAGGTCCAAAGTTTGCTTGGCGCCAGAGCCAGACACCTTCAAACACCCCTAAACCCTAAACTGCACACGGTTCAGGGTTCAGGACATCAGGTATAGAGCCTAGGCTAACGATCTCAGGATTTTGGTTGAAAGCCTTCATGTTGAGACCCCTATAAGGACTCGGTTTTCAGCGACTCCGGTTAAGGCCGCCGTGGCTGCCGCCTTAAACTTCCTAGCCTGCCACAAGTTTCTATTGGCTTCCGGGCTTTCGACGCAAAGCCGCCTTGCCAAGCTAAAGTTCCCGAAAACCCGAAAGTCTGAAACCCCAAACCTGAATCTCTAAGCATGTCGGCCCTGAAACCCAAAACCTGAAACTTTGAGCATTTCGGCCTTCAAATAGATGAAAACCGAAAGCACCAGCTACAGAGCAAGAGCGCGAAAGCGACGCAAGAGAAAAAGAGGAAGAGAGAGAGAGAGAGAGGCATGCATATATATATATATATATATATATGCATGCATACAAGTACATATATCTCACTACTATGTTTATGTATATGTGTATGTATGAGTGTGTGTATATATATATATATGTGTGTGTGTATATGTATATGTATATGTATCTGTATATGTATACCTATATGTATATCTGGTGTATATGCATATTTATATGTGTATCTATATGTATACGCATATGTATATGTGTATGTATATGTACATGTATGTGCATATGTATGCCAGCCCCTCGAACCCAAAGATGACCGACCCGGCCAACCAAACGCCAAAAACGAGGCCGAAGCCAGGTCGAGGCTTCTTGCATTAGGGCCTTAAGGCTGACGATGTCTGCCGTGGGCAGAGGTTTCTGGGCTGGTACAGCATCACTGCCCGGGTTCACTGGGCTCAAGTTGAAGACTGGTAGGATGTTAATATAGGGGCCTTAACAATTAGTAGGTTTTGGGGGGCCCTTTATACCATTTTAATCATACTAAGGAACCACCCAAAACAGCTTTGGAAAGGTTCTGGGGGCCCTTTCTACTGTAATCATACCAAGGAATCCCCAAGCTAGTTTTGGAATTTATTTAGGCCCCTTAAAGTAGTCCCCACGACTTCCTGCCTGGGACAGGGTTCTCTGCCGACACGACGGGCTGATCCTCGCGGGGTTTCAAGCCAAAGGATCCAGGCCAACCCTCCATGCGTTTGGTGGGGTATCATGTTCCGAGGATTTGCAATAAGGATGCTTGTATTTGGGGTCTAGATCAGGGCTCCATACTTGCTGAAAGTCGTATCTGTGTGCAAGGCGTCGAGTCCCAGATAGGCGTAAGCAGTGAGGAAGTACTAGCCAAGAGGTCATACAAGCAAACATCCAAAGTAGAATCCAGTCCGTTGGAACGCTGTTGTCCCCCTACCCGTATTTCATAGTAACTCGACATAGAGGGCTTCCAGCACAAATCATCCTTCCAAGCAACAAGTGCATGCTACGAGTTTAAATGCGCTACGGTCCGTCTCTGGGCGCCTCGTCTCACTAACCACTCATCCAAGGGTTCCGTGTTTTCCGGACCAGACAGGTCTGCAAAGGCTGGGATTTTCACAAGCTACGCAGCCGCGAAGATGCCCGAAAGCCGCACAAGAGCAAACCCCGAAACTCCCGAGCAGGATCATTAAATCCCCAACCCTCAACCCCGAAAATCCTATATAAGCCAAATTGAAGGCCCCCCCAAACCCCAAACCCGCAACCCTCAACCATCGGATGCCTCCTTCCGGGCGAGAGCTGGCCAGAGGGAAAAGGTACTCGGCCTTAAACGCCCAGTCGAGGCATGGGGTTTGTAAGGTTCCAGGGTTCAGGGGTGCAAGGTTTACGGAATGGGAATCCCGGATTGCAAGTCCCTGAACACTAAACCCTACCCTAAACCCTGAATCCTGAATCCTATATAAACATCCCTAAACCCTACACCGTGGGTATCTTCTTCCTGTGTTGTTCGGGAGACTTGTGGCGGCCGTGGGTCTAGCTTCGATCCAGGAGCTGGCTGGGTTAGGCCGTGCTTGCTCATTCGTTTATAGGGGTTTTCGGGGGTTAATGGTTTAGGGGTTTAGTGCTTATAGCGTTTAGGGGGTTTTGGGGTTCAGGGTTAAATTCAACATTGGAGTAAACTTTAAACCGCGCATGGGTCGCATGGGATCTGATGACATCTTCGGTTGGGTCGTCTACTCAGCGTCGATGGTTCTCGCGGCTGGTACTGCTTGCTCACACTGAACCAAGTAAGCCTTAATCCGTCAACCCCAACCGTAATACCCCAAATCCAAAGTTGAAGCTGAAAATACGAAACCAATAAGTTGAAGTGTAGCAGGGTGGGAAGTGCCGTGACATGGGGTTGCAGTGTCCACATCCTTCGCTTGCCCAACGTCCATGAAGGCCACCGCACGAGAAATCCAATCTCGACCCGGAAAGAAAAGAGCAGCTTTCCGCAGGCGGCCCTGATCCAAACCAGTACCTGTACACCCAAATTAAACCCGAAGCCCGAGACTCAAACCTTTCAACTGAGCCTCTGAAAAGCCTTCAACTGGACGCCCGGGCGAGCGGAAAAGCACAGGCGAAAATACCTGCCATGATCGTACGGCCGCAGGGCTTGCTACCCAGGGAGCACACACATCCCCGACTTGTTAATGAGCTCCTAGGTCCTACACCGCAGGTAAAGTTTTGGGAGGTAACTCTAAGCTGTGGTTAAGGTGCTGGGATTGGTCACTGAAATAGTGTAGGCCGGCAGGGCGCGCTTTCGAGTTCTCTCATTCTCGGTGCTCAGTGCCCTGTATAACCAACCTCTACACTACCACCACGTCCGGGTTGCCGCGGTATGAGCTGCGCTCAAAGTGCTTCGGACCCACGATGCAACGCATCATCATCATCATCATCATTATCTCAGCATCATCGTCGTCACCGTCATCATCATCGCCACTGTCATTATGATGATCGTCGTCTTCATTGTGCCGAGATCTCGGGCTTTCGACATTTTGCAGAAAGCCACAGCTGCCAGTCGGTCGCAGAGTACCTCGAAGCCATCAAGACCTTCGAACCCGCAACAGCTGCAAAGCTCGAAGCTGGCAAGGTTCACAGGCTCTAACCTTGATTTAGAACGGATTTTTTTAGGGTTCCTTATCATAGCTATAGTATACTGTCCCCCAAACCCTATTCTTATAGCTTTGATAAGCCTGCACCATAAGCCATAAGCCAGACCAAAGCCAATTACCCCAAACCCTCAAACCTAAACTCAGGCTTTAGAGTGGTCCCAAAGTTTGGCGAATCGCCTGCAGGGCGAAGTCGAACTCGTCTTCCGCTTCTTCGTTCGGGAGGTCCTTCAGGTTTAGGACTCTGGCGGTTTAGGTAATAGGTTCAGGGTTTAGGGCTTATAGGGTTTAGGGTTTAGGATTCTACGGCGTGCGCCATCTACGGTTCACGGAAATTACTGAAGAAAGGGCAATGCCTCCATCAAAGTCTACCCTGAGCCCCAAAGCTGCATAACCTATAGTGCGGAAGGGTTCGTGCAGTGCAGAATACTGTAAGCGCCGTGCAACATCCTTAGAGTAGTAGGGCTATGGGTATATCATGGTGTGATTCGAACAAGGACGGAGCCCGACGGGATATTACTTAGGCGCATGGTTTAGGGTTTGGGGTTTAGGGTATCTTGGGATAGCCAAACAGCTAAAGGTTAAGCTCTGGGATCATGGGAAATATAGGGCTCATCGTACCCCAAGAAGGTGACAGGTTACCTACTCCAGCCCTAAGCCCTAAACCCTGAACCCTAAACTTAAACCCTAAACCCTGAACCCTTACGCCTTAAAGTTCGGCCTCTGAGCGCATACCTTCCGGTGCAAGCGAGTTGAACTTTGGCAGAACAGCGGCCTCAAGCCGTGAAGGTACAATTTCGGAGTTTTAGGTGTTTCACTGTTGCAGGGTTGTGTTAGGATGCCGTTGCTTTGGCGGGGTTTAGTTCTTGTTTGATTTGTGTGATGAGGGGGTGCTTTAGTTGTTGCTCTTTTTGCATTTTGGGACTTGAGGGTTCAAGATCAGTTCGGGCCGGGGGTGCATTTGACCTCGTAGAGAAAGCTTGGTCAAGCTGCTGGGAGCCTCAAGCAAGGCGTGGAATGCAGGCTTCAAGCAGAGTTCGACGAAACCCTTCAACCCGATCAATTTGGGACTACCTGCAAGGGCTCCTGTCAAATTTTGTGGGCCGGGTTCGGTGGTGACATGAACGATAGGCCTCTACACCAAAAGCCAACCACCGGACGACAGATCGAAAACATTAGGGTTCCCAGATAGATCACAGCGCCGCAACTCCCACGCGCAACTGCAAAGTCTTAGAAGCGCTGATGTACAGGAAATTGCCTGAAGGCCTGAACCCTGAACCCTGAACCCAGCGAACCCTAAACCCTGCAACCCCTGAACCGTGCAGCCTAAGCAACGAGTCGAGCTCGCCAACACTTGCATCATGGTGGTCACGCACTCACACTCGTACAGGCCTGGAGCTACCTGCCCTAAACCCCAAACCCTGAAACCCCGCAACCCCAGACCGTATAAACCCTAAAACCCAAAAGCCTAGACCCCTAAACGCCTAAACCCTATAACCCTAGACCCTAAGCCCTGAACCCAACCATGCCGGCCTGAGGATAATTCCTTTGGAGGAAGGCAACGAGCGCCTGCGCAGCGGCGGCGCACGGCCTGGATTCGGAACAGCTTGTCGGAGTCGTGGTTTGGGGTCGAGAGTTTACGGGTTCAGGGTTTGCAGCGGCTTAGGGGTTAGGGGTTCAGGGCTTCAGGGTTTACAAGGGCTTTGGGGGTTTTGGTGTTAGGGATTTTAGGGTACAGGGCGTAGGGTCTTCTGTTGTTTGTCGGATGTAAGGTTTATAGTTTAGGGCATAAGTTAAGGTTTGGAGTTTAAGGTTTTGGGAACATCATGCTATTTTGAGTTATAAAGGGTTGCCAGACAATATTGATGATATCTGATGATTTACCATTGCTGAAAGCACTTCTCGTCCTTCAACGCAAACCGGCACTATGAGTGGTTGCCAAAACTAGGATCTAGATATCCAAGGCTTGACCTCTGCTTCTGAGGAGCAACAGGAAGTAGGGCTTTCGGACAGGAGGCACAATTCTGACGCGACCCATGTAAGCCTTTTCAAGAACATGCGAACATAAAATGCAGCATTCGACGAACAATGGAAGCTGCATCTGATACAGACCTAAATGTTGAGGCACCTGATTCAGGAACACACATGCGAGGGCCCCACTCGCCCAGGGGACCGGCAATGATGATGAACCGCAAATGAGGCGATGCCTGGCATGAGAATCATAGGGTTTAGGGTTTAGGGTTTAGGCAATACCTATACTGGTGTGGGCGCTGCTTGAGGTGGCAACCACGTCAGGCTTGAACTCTGGAGGCCCATAGACACGGTTTAGGGTTTAGGGTTTAGGGGTTTAGGGTTCAATGCAAACCTAGTAAACCCCAAAGCCCCGAAACCCTGTTGTACACAAATCCGACTGCTGATGCTCCCGCGAATGTTGCTCGCGAAAGCTCTGTGGTGGCATGGAGTTTCACCTATCACATTTCCCCTTCCAGGAATTCTGCCCGTATAACCCCTCACTAGTCTTAGTATTCATCAACCCTGAAGCCTACCTGCAGCAATGAAGACCTAGAGTCCTAAAGCATCGAACGTCAAGATCATACCCTAAGGGTCCAAGTATTCCTTAGTCATGGGTTTTTTGTAACTCAAGATCATACCCTAACGGTCCAAGTAATGTTTATTCATGGGTTTCCGGAAGACCCTTCGGCCCTGCACTGCTCAAAGTCAAACGGAAACCTTGAGGTGCGGACTGACAAGGTGGGTGGCAAAGCTTTGTAGAGAGAAAAAGCGGCAAGCGGGTAGACACCTCAGGATTGTCAGGTTTGTCAAGTTTCTATACAGGGTTTTATATGACATACTATAATAAAAACACATTGAGTGTCATATCGTATTACAAGCATATGCTATCATAGTGTGCGGTTTACTGGGGCTGTGATATTGGGGCTTTCTGTCACAGGCATCTTTGGCACACCACTGTCCTGCCTGCCACACGGAAGCCCGAAAACACTGGAAAACAAGAGGCAGCCACTGTTGAAGAATGGGAAGCACCGGAAGTGAATGACTGCCTGGGCTGTCATCCTAAAGCTATGACTCGAGCGGAATCTCGAAAGGTCCGTTCCTAAGACCATGAAGGAGATGTTTCCCGTAGCACACCATCGTATCTGACGTGTCAAGTCTTTTTGGGAACGGAGTCCACATGCAAGGTTTCTCTTCCAGCAATGCAAATGAGCCAAAGCGATGCATCTGCACAATTCCTTCAAGTAGGTTCCGAATCATAGTTCAAACATAATACACATAATGGAACATTCTTTGTTCTACGTATCTATAGCACATCGTCCAAAGCAAACTTAAATGACCTTCAACGTGCAAGTCTAGGGTTTAGGCTTCTGGCTTGCGAGGGCCCTCTGCCAGACCCTTGAAGACCTGACCCTCCGGGTCCAAGTATCTAATTATCATATACTCTCCAAAGAGTAACCGAGTAACCTACATAACTACTATCCTAAACCCTATAATATCGGGTTTAGGCTTTAGGGTTTCCATATTGTGGATCCTTTGAGCCCTTGGGGTCAAGCCTACACAGCAAGGCTTGGGAGATTCGAGTGGTCGGTCGAAGGCTACGCGGCCTGGAGCCGAAACAAAGCGCTCTCAGAGTGCGATGAAACCCTAAACCCCTAAACCCCTAAACCCTTATAAACCCTAACCCCCTAAACCCTAAACCCTTATAAACCCTAACCCCCTAAACCCCTAAACCCCTCAACCCTAAACCCTAAACCAGTTGTTGTTAGAATAACCCACCTTTCGAAGCCTCCGACACTTCTTGCTAAGATAGGAGAAGCCAGCAGATGTACGTAGAAGCAAGAAGTGGGCCCCTAAACCCTAAACTGCCCTAAACCCTAGGCCCTAGACTCGAAACCCTGAGAAGCCTAATCCAAAACAAGGCCTAAAGGGTGCAGCCGACCAACCAAGGGTGCCCCCAAGGTCTGATATCTGCTCAGGTACATCGTGGGGTTGAAGATATCTCATCACAGCCTTCTCACACGCAGAGCTTTCGGCTTCAGGGGAATCAATGCATCAGGGTTTGGGATCTGCGTTATTGTAAGGCTTTAGCTTTTGGTTCAATGCCTTAGGGTTTGGGGTTCAACGCTTTGGGGTTGAAGGGTTTTTTGCGGCTTTCGGGTTCAGCGTGTTTAGGTGGGACTATGATGCGTGATCGTACTGACTCTGCCTGACTTTGGGCATTTCGGCAAATCTCGGCTTTGCAGACGGGCAGACAAGCACTGAGTTCGAGTGACCGTGGTGGGCTGGAGCATCGGCTTTGAGGGATGGGGGATGAAAGATTCGAAAGTGGCATTACGATGATGATGGGTAGCTATGGTACTAAACATTGGGGCAGTGGTTGTATGATTGGTTGCTGTTGCCGAAAGCTTGGGGCGTATGGCTAAAGTAAGGGTTGTTGCCTAGGGTCAACGAGAATGTTGAGTTTGAAGTTCCGGATCGCAGTGAAGGATAGACTTTGGGAAACGCCAAGAGACTCTGCGGCGCTCGAGTTTTCAAGATTTGGAAGCCGTGAACATGGAGCCGCTGTTAAGCTCAAGGCTTTGAGGGCCTCTGCAGCACGCACAACAAGCCTGGATGCGGCTACCAACACCCAGAAGGTTCTTGACACACGCCCCGTGGAATCGATCCAAACTAGTAGGAGAACGCAGCAGCTGGGGTATTTCTCTGGAGCTTCATGCAACCAAATCCCGAATCGCATGCCATACTTTCAAGTCACCGAGCCCTCTTATAGTCCCTATACATAAACTAGAATAGCCCACTATTAAATCCCAATTCTAGTTATTAAGGCTTATTAAGGCTCCTATACATCGCATTCTCTGACCGTCAAGCCCAGAGCAAGCGCCTCCTCCCCACCGCTCTGGTGGAGGGCGCGCCGCGTCTCATCCTAGACAAAATCGCTTAGGGTTAGTAGGGTTGACTTACCCATAGGCCCATAGTAAATAGTTTCTTTTGGATTGCCTTATGGGCTTCTACAAAGGAACCCCAAAAATGGGAACTACCGTAAAATCCCTGGGGCCTATGGGTAGGTTATGTCTGGAGTCCTCGAGGTAGCTTCCCGGACCCCCCATCCCCCTTTCAATAGAGCCCTCATGGTCCCTAATAGCGGGTGTTTAGGGTATATTAGGAAGGGGAGACACGGGTTTAGGACCATGCTGTTTGGATCTCCTGGGCGAAAATCAGCACCGGGAGTTCTGCCACGTCCCAAGCTACCCGAACTCCAAGGCTACGACCCACAAGCATATCCTGCAAATGCAAATTTCCACCAGCTCACATGCTACCTATCTCGTGCCAACCATCAGGGGTCGTGCGGTTCCGGGCGCTTGAAACCGATAGAAATACTCGCCGTACTCGCCTGGTAATTCGGTTCATGGAACAATATCCGGAAATCGTGCAAGCTGTTGCGTCCGTCTGAAACCTAGGGACTACGTGCTCTACCGGGGGACAAAGCTCCAGCCTCAATCCGGCCCTGCCACTCAGGTCCTATGCCCGCTGATACCTGCTCTGATCCCCACAAGTTAGGGCTTAGGGCTTAGGGTTTATAGGGTCCGCCAACGACATTACACCGTTACAGGACATCTAGGGTACAATATGCAAGGCTTCAGATTCAGAAGCTCTGTTGCAGGGCCCGGATTAGAAGCTGCCCCCACCCTGTAATAGTGACTATAAGGATTATATTAGGGCCCTATTTTTTTCCTATTATACCACTATTAAAGGGTGGGGGCCCCTTCTAATCCTGGATCTATCTATTTGATCCGAGTGGCCCTCACTAACTCGAGCATAGGTCCTCTGTACCAAGCACCGAGGCCTGGGCCCAGGTTTCCAGGAACCCAGAGATTCCAAGATCCTTAATTAAGGAATATACCTTAAACTATAGTAGGATCCTTAATATGATTTAGGGAATATTCCCTAATTAAGGGATATTGGAGTTTCCAGGAACTCCAAAGGCTTGGGCTGAGCGTTTCGGGTACAGGGTACCAAGCCCTACATTTTTGTAGTTTCTTATTATAAGCCCTAATATGAAATTTATAGGGACCCTACAGGAAGGTAGGTTCTGGTGGGTTAAGGTACAGTACAGGCTTCTGAGATTCAATCCCTGTGGGCAGGGATTGGGAGTATCTTCTGAGTAGTGATGTCTGACACACAAACTCCCCTACACCCTAGAACTGATAGAAGGTCTGCACCCAGTGCTTCTTTTTGATCCCAGCCCTCGGTACATCTGAAAGGGGTAGAAATATGTGTGGTTTTCTGACTCCGGGTATCTTTCTGCATTCGGGCTCTCCGCGTGCGTGTAACATGTGGTTTTCTGACTCTGGCTATCTTTCTGTGTTCGGGGTCTCCGCGTGCGTGCCAGGAGGGCAAGGGGCCGTTGCACTCCTCAACCCTGAACCCCCAACCACCCCCCCCCCCCCCCCCCCCCCCCCAAAAAAAAATCCCAAAACCCTACACCCCAAACCCTCAACCCTAAACCCCTAAACCCTTAACCGTAAAGCGCAGAGGCAGCTGCAGAGCGACGACTTGAACGGAAAACCCTGTATTCATGACTGCACTAGGAGCCTTAATAACTTTAAACACAAAAAAGGCTTTGGCTAGATGAGAGGAATTACAGTAAGCTTGAGGGGTTTGGGGTACATCATAGTACAATGTAAATCTCAAGGAACTAGAAAGGTATCTTCGTGACTAGGCCCGTATTTGGCAGCTTCAGCCTGAGATTGAGAGCATACGACGCTGTGTACCTCAGTTTCGAAGTACTGTGCACTTACCCTAAATCCCCAAACTCGAGACCCTGAGGCAAGCAAAGCTATTGGACCCCCTAAAGTCCTGAAGCCCTCTATGGAGCCCAAACCGTAAAGCCTAAAGCGTAAATCCCAAATCCCAAACACTAAGCCACAAATTCCGAACCCGAAATCCTGAAATCCCGGGTCTTTTTGGCCGCAGGTGGGGTTTGGGATCCGGCAAGTATGTGGCCAGCGCCAGTGGTGGTCCTGGCTTCTGCAAGGATCTCTGTGTAGAAGGGCTCCAAAACTCAAGGATGGGAGTTCCGGTCGCTAGGGGTTTCAGTGGTAAGAGTTTTTGCGATTTGGTGGTTTAGGGCTTAGGCATGAAAAACAGTCTTAGTACTTAGCCCCCAGTATGTGGGTTGCTTTGAAGTAGGCGTCGCTAGATAATCTCTAGTCTGAGACCCCGGGCGCAAACCGCCACTTGACGATTCCCCAGGTGCCAAGAGGCAGCCACGTGGTTCATTTAAGAAAGAAGGCTCCGCGTACTCAGACTCCCCCAAGTACCTATGTACATGAATTTCTGTAATGCCCAAATAAAAAGCGAACCAGCCACATGCACTTTTGTGAGTCCAGCACTTGCACTTTCTAAACCGTCAACCTCCCACCCAAGCGGGTGTTGCACCGTTGACTTAGGAGTTTGGATCTAGGCTATGAGGAATCCCACGCTTGTCGGCTAAAGGGCAGCGAAGAATCTAGACTTGAAGTCGCGGCTTCAGAACCCAAGACTGTTCCACCGGCTTTGTACAGAGACCTTGACCCTCAAAACCAAACTCCTAACACCCAGGCGCGAACCCGTAAATCTGCACCCAAATGCCAGCAAAGGCCGAGATGCGAGCCTTTCCCTCAGGACAGGCACGGCAGGCCAGGGACAGCTCTTCGGTGGCATTGTCTCAGCAGGGGCTGTCTCACATGACACCCCAAACCCTGAACGATCCAGACATCAAGAGATCAGAAATGAAATGGGGCTTTAATTCTTACGAGCATTTTCAGAAGGACAGGCTATAAGATCTCCATAGTTTATTGTCTACACATACAGGCAAGCCCTCAGCAAGCACAGATACGCTCATCAAAACCTGCAGAGAATCCCCAACCTGACATGAAGCCCTTAACGATTCAATGAAATGAACGGTCCAAGCACAGTTCTTTGGACAACTTGACATGGTTTTCATCAAGCCACTCAGGGTAAAGCGGCCCTAAATCTACGCAAGTGAGAGAAAGAAACAGAGAGCGAGAGCGCGAGCGAGAGAGACAGATAGAGAGATAGAGAGAGAGAGAGAGAGAGACAGAGAGAGAGTGAGAGAGACAGAGAGCGAGAGAGAGAGAGACAGAGAGCGAGAGAGAGAGAGAGACAGAGAGCCAGAGAGAGAGAGAGAGAGAGAGAGACAGAGAAAGAGAGAGAGAGAGAGAGAGAAAAAAAAAAAGAGACAGACAAACAGAGACAGAGAGACAGAGAGAGCGAGAGAAAGTGCGGATCGACAGACGGTTCGTGATACACGTGCCCCTGTGACCCATACCCTAAATCAGCCAGAAACTCAATATTACCAACAACTACACCCCAACGTTGTGAACTGCAGTTTGCTTCATCTGAAGACCGCGATCTCCAAAGCCGCAGACTGAAGCTCCTCCTCCCAAACCAACGGTTTAGGGTTTAGGGTTTTCATACCAAACCAATTGCCACACTCGATTTTGGAGCCCGAACAAGTGGGGATATTAGTCCTTGGGCGGGGTTCCTTCATAATGGAAACCCTACGCTAATTTTATAGAGGACCTTATAAGGGACCATATAATGGACACTGGCCTAAACGCTTGAGAGTTCGCCGAGTTAAGGGGGGCCCCGACTGCAGGGTATCGTGTGGGCTGCATGATTCACACTATTCCACGGGTAAAAGGAGGGACCCTTAGTAAGGACCCCTAGGTATATACCCTTAATATAGCCATTATATACCCATTATATAGCCCTAACCCCTCATCTCGCAGTGAATGAAGGCGACAGCAGCGGGGACTCAATCCCTGACTTTCTGAAGCTCCCACACTCTGGGCTTGAATTCAGGGTTTAAAGGCCTCAGTCTGCCACCAACTCTATATAAGGCCTTAAGAAAAGAGACCCTGACCCACACCTTGGATCCTACTGCGTCCTACGGGAAGGAGGCAGAGAACCCGACCCATAGCCGGGCCATGCCACCTGCGCGGCAGCCAGTTAATGAAGCGGCCGGCCTGGGACAGTGGCGGTGACCGGCTCAGATGCTATGGCATTGTTGAGTTAGGGTTCCGCATTCTGGCTTGTTTGGTTCAAGATTCGGGGTTGCAGAGTTGGTACCGAAGCCGAAGCCCGAAAATGCCTTACTGACCGAAAAAGCAAGTCCAACCCTCCGCTCCACAAGCCAATCTCAAAGACCTGCACGCCAACATCCTGAAACCTGAAAGCCCCAGCTTCAAAGCCTTTAAACCCTAAGCACCAAGGCGTCTGCAGAATTGCGGCCGCTGGTCGTGGTGAACACGGCGCCGACCTGGCTCTTAGTCTTCAGAGCCGGGTTCAACATGCCGTAAAAGCGCAAACTATATCTACACACTATATTTTGTTTTTGTATGTATAATGATAATAATGATGATAATGATGATGATAATACTAACAATAATACAATATATATATATATATACATACATATACATATATACACACACACCCGTAGATCTACATATCTGTAGACCTATATATCTATATATATCTGCAGTATACACAGCAGAATACTACATAAACATGGCTACATAACCATAAGCCTATATATCCGTCTATCTTTACATGTATGTATGTATGTATGTATGTATATATATATGTGTATATATATATATATATATATATATATGGTGCAGCGCTGCTAGGCCCCCCCTCCCCCCCCCACCCCATGGTATCCCCCCCTCCCCCCCTGTGGATCGCTGTGGTGTGGGCTCCTCCCTCCCCTCCCCCATGTGGTTGCGGTCAGCTGTGCCCCCTTCCATAGCTATTGCTGGTTGGGCGTCCGGCTGCTAAGGGCTTTGGCCTTAGGATGTGATACAGTTCGACTGGACTCCGACCTGCCCTGAGCTCCAAAGCCAATGACAGAGATGAATATTCTGGTTATGATAATGACCACCAAGATGGTGGTCATGATCCCCATCCGCACTCTCCTCCGGTCCCTTGCTCAAGAGTCCCGAATGAAAATCATTCAAATTCGTGCTCAAACTTACTTTTAACGAACCCAACCGCAATTTGGCCTGGAATGACAACGGTCGATACAGTTTTCGCAAGAGCATCACAAGCCAAACACGATTTTCACACTAAATAAAGCAATGAGCATGCGGTGCCGAAGCCCAGAGCAACACAAGAGCAAAGGTACCACCAACAGCCACACTGGGAATAGCACATCAACATCATTGGGCACATCATCATCGCCATCATTCTCATCTGTATGTCGAAGGGGAGGGGAAGGGGAAGGGGAAGGGGCCCTGTGGTTCTCTGTCTTGTGGTTCTATGGATTGTTGGTTACCCCTCCCACTCTCCCCGTTTGCTAAGGAGAGGTATGTTTTGGGGGGGAGTTGCGTGGATGACTATTTGCTGGGACGAGAAGCCTGGCCTGGGCAAGGGGGGGGGGGGCATACCATGGGGGGGCCTGCGACGCGGCAACGCGGCACTATATATATATATATATATATATATATATATATACGTGTGTGTGTGTCATTTGCTGTATATCTTGAAGTCTTGAGACCAATTTATCTGTATATCCACCCATCTATCTATCTATCAACCTATCTGTGTATATGTATATCTGCATTCATGGGTCTAATGTAGGAATCCGTCTAAGAAAGCCTGCCCTAAGCATGCTAATGATCAGCGAACTCTTGCATATCCTCTAGGCGGAAATATACCCACATTGCACGGGTCCATAACAGTTAGAATCGGGTTCGGTGAACTAGTAATATGTATGTATATATATATGTTTGTTGAAGGATCCCTGAGGGACAAGATTTGTTCGAGGCTTGGCCTCCCAACCCTCGGGCTTGCTCTAAAGGGGATTCCTGACCTTCCAACTCTGAACCCAAAACCCATCACAACTCTGAAACTCGGGGTTCTAAACAGCCGAGACGCCCTCAACCCTGATCTTGGAATAAAACCCTCTAGCCTATAAGCTCCGACATCGCAAGAAGTGAAATCCTTGCGGGCGCATACCAGCTGTGCACGGTAGGAGTAAGGCTGAAAACTCGACATCACATTGTCCTACAGGGCCTTGCAAGGGTCTGCCTTTCGGCCATTATAATGCCCCCGAAGTAAGCTTACAACAGTTTAGGGTCCAACGCTCCAAGACTTAAACCCTTGCGCACGCCTAAGCCCTCGAACCCCAGACTCCAGACGCTGAATTCATGGGCCGATGGCTCCAAACCCTCGAATGCTAAACACTCAACCAAGACCAAGCCGCCATGGCTGCCAATCCCCGAGCCTGTCAATGCCAGCGGTCAGGGCTCAGAGCTCCGGGTTTACAGCACGTTGGGTATGCTGCTGTGGTTGAAGGAGGTTCAAGAACAAGGCCTGGCATTTGTGCTCGGGATTTTGGGCTCAGACGCTTTGGGGGACATACTCAATATTCACCGGACGCAGAAGGTGTCTACCTCATATGCCTTCGTTGTGGCAAAACCCTCACCTTGCTTCCATGCTCCCCCAGCAATACTAATAAGAGCCCGGGCTTGGGTTGAAACTTCCTGTCGGCTTTGATTTCCAAGCACTTGCAATGCAATCTCATGTGCTCCTGCATTCCTCTCAGCGCTTCATCCCTAGCCCTTTAAACCTTGCTCTAGAATTACAGCCAGACAAGGTTACGCGCCATGAATCGAACCGCGCGATAGCAGGGGTCGGCAAAAGTAAAACGACGAATCTGCTTCAGCAATATTTTTTGGGGAAACAGCCTTGCGCACCAGCTCAAGTTTTCGGGCCATTTGTTCTTCATCGCTTCAGCTTTGGTGTTTTTTTGCCGAGGCGAAGAGTGTCCGCCAGCATGTCCTTGCGGCTTTCACCGATAACATGTGTTTTAGGACTTCGGTCGAGGCTTCGGCTTGCGGGCTTCGGTGTTGCCATGCCTTTTTTGTCTCCGGGGGGCGGAGACTGTACGTAAAGTGCACTTTGTGCTTTTACTACGGTGAAACCACAAGTATTGCTGTGACAGAAGCACTTCAGGGGAAGGCAACGGACGCATGCGAACAACACATTTTGCGTTGCTCCTTCAGCGTGTCAGTGTTTTACATTTCGTGAAAAAGGGAACTCTCCTCGAGCGGTGAGCGCATTTTGGGTCTTTTGTAAACGCTTTTTGTTGGGGGAGGGACATGTTGAGAGTGTCCAGTGCCGAATTTAGAGTTCAAGTCTTTGGGCTCGTACAGCTCCGCCAGGGCTTGGGATGTCCGGTTTAATCCTTGAGTTTGTGGGCTTGCGCTGCTTCGCGTATGCTTGGGATGTTGGCGTTAAGTTTGAGGGTTTGGGCTTGCACGCATAGGAATCCTAAACGATCATAGCATGCAAAGTCTTGATGGAGCACACTACGGCTTTTAGGAGTTGGGAAAGCCTCAAAGCCTCGTGGTGCGATACTATTGGGATGCAAGCTCGAACACAAGGCTTGCCTTTTTGCCCTCGAAATAGACGATGCATAAACTAACATGGTAGCGGTATACCAAGAGCGTCAAGAACTGCAGACGCCTCCACAGTCAGCAACGGCGTCGTCTAATCATGGAGCATTCCGGGTGGCATGGTTTTGCCAAACCAAGGTTGCAGGACTTTCCGGGCTGTGGGTTACAACGAGCTTTGGGGTTCAAAGGCTGGGAGGTCACCGCGAACTTTGAACGTACGAATCGGTGTCAGTGTTTCGGTGCATCGGCATGGTGGAGGACGAATGCATAGATGCCGATCTTGTTCCTGCACAATGCGGCATAATGCGGCAAGCGTTCAATCGAACAAGCCAAAATTTCTGTTTGCGAATGTGTACGGATGGCATCATATTTCAATAGCTTCTGAAAGCTTGCTTGTCCATCTGGCAAACTTCGGCAATGCAAACAAATGATCTCCACAAACACTGGCTATCCCACTTTCTACCTCCACTGTCCAGCATTCTTGAAGTCTAAGTGATGTTTGGTACGCCTCCAAGCTCTCTCTTGCGTCTTTGCCCCACAAGACAACATTGACATGCCCGGCTGCCCATTCATGTTGTTGCATTACCACGAAGCCCTGTCCCGAACACATGAAAGTATGATGGGTAGCAGGCCAAAGTTCAGGCATGTTCCGCAAGCATGGCACCAACAGTGGGAAGTCTGGAGCAGCTACCCTTTGTGGCCAGTTCTGTTTCGGAGAAGGTGGCTGCCACCCCAAGCCGAAACCCTTTTAATCCAGAACTGCGGGTTGCGTAGTGAAGAGCAAGTCTCTGACAGTGGCACCTGTAGACGGAAGGTAAGACCACAAATGGCTGATAGTACACTACTGCCGCATCATACGGCTTAGCTTCGCCTGTAGCTGCTTCAGGATGCTACATTCTAGAAGAGTATCATATCTGGTGTTCTGAGAAAGTCACAGTCTTATGACCTCCAAACCCTCTGTTAGACGGATTAACGCATCGGGCCAAGTGCCTATACACAGCATCTAGTTGTGGCGCAAGCCAAGAACTCATGCAAGGCCACAGGACAAACCACATCGGAGCCGTGAGGGACACTTAAAATCCCCTGAGCCCATAGCAGCCCCACAGCCGACATTGCCCAGCCATCTTACCAAGTAAGCCAGAGCGTGCAGGCTCACCGGGCCCACAAAAATCTTAAACCCCAAACTCCGATACGCTGAGAATGGGGCTCCGACTTCAGGACTAAATGGGCCACGGGGTTCCCGGGCTTTCTGTGTCGGGCTTAGCGGCTCCGGTTCCTGAGCTGCCATGCTGACAGAACCGACAAACCCTACATGCCAAAGCCCAGAACTGTCACAAGCCTGAGCCCTGCAAACCCTGATCCCTCGAAATCTTAAATCCTACACCCCTAACGCTCATCGGGATAAACCCTACGCCCTCTAAGCCCCGAACCCTTAACCCCTAAGACCCGCCTGCCAGTAGACGGAGAGGCTGTTCCCGATGAGCTTCATTTTGGTGGGCACTGGTCCTTCAAGGCTCAAAACTTGGGGCTTCGGGTTTAAGGGCTTGCGGTTTAAGGGTTCTGGCGAGCGTCTTTACGGGTTAAGGACCCAAGGTAGGGCAGGCCGTCCTTCAATAGAGTTTCGGGGAATACTACGCCGTTGTCCGGAAGCGTTCGAAGAGAGCATGCAAATCTCAAAAAAGGATTACCTCAAGACAAGGCTTGGGTTGCAAGAACTGTTCCGCGCATTGCTTGTGGGTACGCAGGGCACAGCCTTATAGCTACCAACTGCCGTAGTGCAATTTTTTGCACCAGTGGCCAATATTTTATCCAAAGCAGTGGTACCTGTCGCAATCTGCAACATTCCACGAAATCTGCCACGGAGGCTTCTTCCTCTCGATTAGCTTAAGAGTGCTTGACGAGATGGATTCGTCCCACACCCCGATCCCCACCCCGACGTCCTTAGTGCGAATCCCCAATCCCATTACCCACACCCCCTAAACCCTAAAGTCCTGAGGCCCTAAACTTGAAACCTTCAACTCCAAACCTTGAACAGGGACTTCGATACACCCTCGCCGACCATACACTTGGACCCAGTGCGACACCTTCTTGTTCTGCAGATCTTTCCAGGAAGTTTAGCTGAGAAAACCCCGCTGTGGCACTCGGACAGATGGTTTAGGGCTCAGTGGTTTAGGGTAAAGCGTCTAGTGTTCAGGGCCAGGGTTGCTTGTACAAGGTTAGGGTTTAGGGTAAGGCTTACGGGATGTAAATGAGCGATTCTGTGACGTTGGACAACATGCCCAGCATGGATTCCAGTTCATGCGCGTCGCAGGCACGTTTTATCAAGTGCCATTGGAAAAATCGACCCCCAGCAGTCAAAACCCTAAACCTACATCATAAACCCGAAACCTTAAAACCAAAAACCATAAAACAGAAAACCTCCACACCAGGACTCCCCAATGGCCCTTTAATGGAGCCCTTATGGCCCTTAATAGTGGGTATGTGGGGTATATTAGAGAGTAGTTGGGGGGTCTAGGCAGTTCCTGATCGTGTGGCTAACGTAGTCCTTCGATCTCTCCAGCGATCGGCCGACGGATGCCTGGCTTGGTAGTGTAGGAACCTGATTAAGAAACCCTGGGCCCTATAACCCCCCATATAGCAGGATTCATATACGGAACCCGAATAAAGGCCCAAGGTTTCTTAATCAGGTTCCTACATTATACTAAACTGCATACTCCTAACTCAATATCTACGGTTCGAGGCTGAGGTCCCATAGTAGTTCCGTTTTGGGATCACCTTAAAATATGAATCCCAAAAAGGAACTACTATGGGGCCTATGGGTAGTTTTGGGTAGTTTTGCGATCCTTCGGGCGGCTTGTGTCTGCTGCCTGTGTTGCACATCTGCGCCCTTATATACCCTTCGAGTAGGTCTGTGCACCCTCCACCCCAAACCCCAGCACCCAAAAGGCTGGCGAATTCGACACTTCTACATACTCTGCCTTTAATTTCATCTGCAACTCGAATGCTCGCAGATATGCCACAAAACCCGTTTCACATCAACAGCGGCATGCTGCAGATTCACGATTTGCTTCCAGGCCATCACTATTAGGAACATGTTTTGCTGGCGGGATCATGGGCTTTAAACCTCGAGCCGTCAGATAGTCACTCTCTTACCACCCTAAACCCTAAACCCCTAAACCCTAAACCCTAAACCGCCGCTCATGTCCTAAACCGTAAGGGTCCAGGCACCTAAAATTATCATCGTCACAGCCTCCCCCAAGCACCAACCCACACACCTACTGCCTTAAACCCAAAGGCCTGTAACTAGTGGGCAACCGTGAGCTTGAGGGGGCATCGTATGCGGGCTTGCCTGAACCGGTAACCCGGAACCCGGTTTAGGTTTTAGGGTTTCGGGCTTCTGATCATCATGCCTCAAAACTGAGACCCTGAAACCCCCTATCTTCCAATTTCCAGTCACGAAGCTCCTGCCTTTCAAGATCTAAACCCCTAAAGTTCAATCCCTGATCCCCTTTTGATCTCTGAGCTCTAAACGTTTAAAGGTCTTGAGCCCTTGACCCTGAATCCCAGTATGAAGTCAACACCTCTAAACCCGTTGATCCGCCTGGCGTTGCAGTGTCGGCCTGTGCTGCCCCGGACTTCTGTGAGGTTTACTGCTTTATACCCACAGAGGCTCCAAAGTAGTTCCTTTTTGGGGTTACCTTATAGGATTCTAAATATGAACCCTTAAAAGGAACTACTATGGAGCCTTAGGGTAGAGGGATAAGGAGGTTCACAGCTGTAGGAGTGCGGTGTCCCAGGTTTAAGGCTTGCGGATATCAGCGCAGAAACTGATGCCACACTATGTAGGGACTCCCCGTGTCTCTGCACACATGCCGGCATACAGGCGGATCGGCATTGAGCAATTTCTCATGTTTGGACGTACGGGTCAGCCAAGGATGAAGACATTTTTTTGTTTGCCATCCTGTTCACTCCGACGTCCCGTCACTTCTAGTGGATGAACCTTACTTCGAGGCCCGGCCCTAACATCCTAACCTTCATTCAGAAAAATGTGGGGTGCTATGAAATACTTGAACATAGAATCGTTTAATAATTTGCTTCAATCTACGAAAGCCTGCTTTGGGTTGATGCTGTACTTCCGGAGATATGGATTTAGGGCCAATCGGCCAAAACTTCCTGAGACGTCTCTGCTCTGTCATGAGTTTAGGGCTTAGGGGTCAGGGTTTAGGGGTTTCGAACTTAGGGTTTAGTCGAAACGCTTCGGGCTTAAGTGCGGATTCCGGCTGGACTTATATCTGCCTCCTTGACATTTGTCACGGGGGTCCGCAATTATTTAAGGTTCACGTCACTCCCTCTCTCGATTCCCTGAACCCTGGACCCTGAAACCCCAACTTTTCATTTTCGGAGACTCTGATGTCAGGACTGACGAAGGAGTTTAGAGCTCTTGCAGGAGCTTAGTTGCTGAGTTCATAAGCCCCAAAAAGTGTATACTTTCAGTTTTCTAGTGGGTAATATTAACCCAAAAAGTGTAAAGTGTATCCACTCGGCTACTCCGAGAGATGCGAGCTGCTACAACTCCAAGCTTCAAAGGAAGGCCCAAGGGAGTTGATGTCCAAGGCACGGTTTAGGGTTTAAGTTTACAAGTATAGTAGAAGCCAGAAAGTTGGAACATAATTGGCCTCATACCCTCAAGGTAAAGTCGAGGGGATCCCCAGCATTTATCATCCTAAATCCATGTTCCAACTTTCTGGGGTTTACAAGTAATCGGGTTGGAGGAAACTTCGCAACTGCAGAGCGTCGATGACAAGAGCAAGCACTGAAACACCTAAACCCAAACCTAGACCCCTAAACCCTAAACTCCCAACCCCTAAACCATAGACCCTGAACCAACTATAGTAGAAGCCTAAAAGTTGGAAACTCTATAGCCTCAATCCTTAAGAGTAATGTATGGGGAATCCCAGCACGATTTGGCCTGTTTCCAGCTTTGTGGCCTAGAGGCTCCTAAACTAGGATGCCCAGTAGTACCCTTATTCCCTTTTTGTAGTCCTAGGTTCCTTATAAAGTTACCCAATACCAAAAAGAGAGGCCTTTTTGTTCTTAGGTTACTGGGTATCCTAGTAAACCTCCACCCCGGCACTGGATGGTGCCTCGAGGGCAGAGATTTGCTGGGATTGGGTCACCTCAGGGCCTCGGCCCCGATCACAGGGATGCTGTTCATGGGGTGTTCGGTTTAGGGTTTAGGGTGTAGGGTTTCCTCTAGCCCAAAACCCCCCAAAAACCTACCGTTTTAGGGTTCCTTGTTATGGTTTGTTTAGATTAATTCCTTGGGGAGGTAGGTTTTTGGGCTACAGGCACGTTCAGGGGTCTGTGGCTGAGGGTTTCGGATTTCGGGTTTCAGATAGCCCCGGTAGTAGGCGGAAGCTCGGCATGATACTTTCTGTTCGGACAGCTGCCTTCCCGTCTGGATTCTGTGCCTCAGAATCGAGCCTCTGAGATACAATCACTGGTCACAATCCTGAAAAGACATACTATAAACGTAGAGCCGAAGGCCTTCACCCCCAAACCCAACACCTCCGACGAGCAACCTGAACCCTGAAATCCATGCAGAACGACTTTGAATCTGAGAAGATAGTGACCTGGCAGACTTCAATCGCCATTTTTTGGAATTTTCAATAAAATATACCTGAACCCTATGAGTTGTCATAAGGCCCGCCCCCCAAAAAAATATACAGGCCCCCAGTTGGGCCGGAAAGTGTGCAAGGCTTGGGACCTAACTTTTCGGGTTCGGGGCTTCTGCATGGGGCCTTCTTGGCTTCGGTTGTGGTTTGGCTTCATTGGGATTTCGGGGGCCTGTCGGGTGTGATGCTCAGCTTCGCAAGGATGTACCAAAGCATGCCAGTGGAAGAAGCCACAAGGAAACCATGAAATGTGTAGCATCGCGTGCCCGGCCCCAGTCATCCTAGATCTGAGAGATAGGCAAAGCGAGTAAAACCTCTCGGCGAGAGGTGGCTTGCCACCACCATTCCTGCCCCGAGAGCAGGTTGTCACGTATCCCTGCTCGTTGTAGTTATCAGGGGTTAAGATTGTCGCTTTTGCACTCAGAAAAGGGATCCTGGTTTCAAACTTTTCCGGTGGCCTCTAATCCCGAACCCCTAACATGAACAGAGGGCCACTCCCAGTTTGAAGCCCTAAAAGAGGTTTTATGCTTCGGTGCTGTTTGTCTCTGCCGTCACGGCGATCCTGCTCCTGCTCTTGCTTCAGGCGGCTTAGAATGCCAACCCCCCCAAAAAAACCGCCCGACCAGCGTGAACTCCTAACTTGCAGATAACATGAGGGCCTATAAAGCAGTGGGTAATGCTGTTGCCTAGGGTTTTTTTTCTGAATAATCGTAGTCTTCGAAACCCAAGTTACATTACCAAGGCTCCGATGTGAATTGAGACCCTAAACCCTAAACCCTAAACCCTGAACCCTAAACCCTAAACCCTAAACCCTAAACCCTGAACCCTAAACCCTAAACCCTAAACCCTAAACCCTAAACCCTAAACCCTAAACCGGTGCAATTCTCCTGGCCTGCTCCGGGTTAAGGCAGCGACGACGGCATCTGACCCACCCGCACCAGGATCCTCAAAGTGCTCAGGTTTAGGGTTTCAGGGTTTAGGGTTTAGGGCTTCAGGGTCTACTTGGAGGTTATTATAAGTTATAAGAGGGGCCATAAGTAGGATAACTATAGTTATAACCCATATTAGGGGACTAAGTAGGATAACTATAGTTCTAACCCATACTAGGGGGACTTATAGCCCCACTTATAGCTACGCATGAACCTCCAAGTAGGGTTTTCAGGCTTCAGGTTGAGGGACTATGGTCTGGGTTTAGGGTTTGAGGATTTTACCGTCCAGGGGCAAGGTTTCGGGCATCAGGGTTTACCTATGCAAGTCATCGAAGATCCAAATGCTCAAACAAGACACAAGATACTCCAGGGGTTTCGGATTTAGGGGTTTAGGGTTTAGGGGTTTAGGGCAGTCTCTAAACTTTTCTTCACGCATACGAGCACTCTCAAAGTGTAGATGACCAGCCGCCCGAAACGCGTCAATTACTGGTTTAAGGTTTGTGCTCAAGAACATGGCCAGTGCTGGTCACCTTTTGGCAGCAAGGCTGCAACAATTTATGGGGCCTTAACAATTAGACTAGGGTGTCGGGGCATGCTAGGCAAAAACAGTTTCAAATCATCAGCATACTACTGAAAATTGCCACCCCTATGTTGCATGATGTGTCTTTCCAGATGCTTGATTGATCGCCCCGTGTCGACATGGGCAGATCCAAGCAAGTCTTGCACCGTTGGCAGGGCAATCTGGTGTTTGGTTGAGGTTGGGTTCTCACTGCTTTTTGTCGGGCTCAGTGCCTTTTATGCCGCAATGTAGGGTTGAAATAGGGCTTCGGAAAAGTTTTACGACCTAAAGAGTTCTCCATCTTGGCCGAGGTGGCGATTTCTCGGTTTTCCGGGTCGCGGCTTTCCCCTGAAAACTAAAGCCCACCAAAGCTAGAGTCGTAGGCGCAAAGCCGGACAACGCACCCTGATATGCGGACCGTAGCGATCAGATTAAGAATACTTTGAGATATAAAGTTACTGCAAATAAGCCCGGGAACCCCGCGGAGACGCATTCATCCCTTCTTCTGTTGCTTCATGGTTATGAACTGCGAGCTCCCAAACCCAACAGCTCAGACTACACTGACTACACAAAAAGAAACCGTTTGGTTCCTTCTGTATGTAGTAATAGTATATGTACGTGTATATGCATGTGTATATGCATATGTGTAGATGTATGTGCATATGTGTATATGTGTATGGAATATGTGTATGTATGTGTATATGTACATACACACGCACACACTCAAGGTGGATTTATGGCTGGGGACTCTGTGAGGCTTATGCTGCTTACTTGAGGTTGCAGCTGCCTTAGCGTTCAAGATCTCGTGCATCTGTGATACTCAGAAGGCCTTCTAGGAGTTTGCTTGCAGGGCTTAGTTGTCATTGTCTCGGTTTGTGGCTCTATGTTTAGGGTTTAGGGCCCAGACTTTGGGGTTCAGGTTTTATACAGTTTATTCCGAAACCACCTCGAACCTGACGAGGCCGCCCAGTCCGCCACACGCTACAGAAACCAACAGCTTTTGAAGCTTTGGGTCTCAGCGGTTCTGAATTGGGAGTGTAGGGATGCTTCGGTAATTGGATTCGGGATCGTAGGGTTAGGGGCTGAGGTTAGGGTTTGCAGATTCTTGGTTTAAGATCGAGTGCTTTTCGGGTTTGTGGTCCCAGGGACGGTCCTCTGCCTCGGCAGTGTAGACCGCGGTCCAAAATCTCCTTGGCATTTTGGGGGCCTCATTAATTAGCATAGGGTTTGGGGACTGTTGTCGGCATACTTCGGACTGTCGGGGGATACTTGCTAGTAAGACCAAGGACAAGATCATCCTTTTTCCGCACATAGCTCTGCACTGCCCCCAGAAATAGACTCTGAACCCCAAACGCATCTAAACGCCATGTAAACACCGAGTTTCTGCACCCATGGCCCACCGTCTAAAAAACAAAACGAAACTCAGGTGCCCCCCACCACGTCTTTACCCCAGAATCTCCGACACCCTCAGCAACGTTGACTAAAAGCCTTGGCGGGTTTTGTAGGCTCAAATGGGACTAGGGCTTCAGAGTCTTGCTTGCTGTTTGGGGTTGAAAGTTTAAAATTACTATATTACTATATTCTCATATAATTATATTCTGATATTATTATATTGTTATATTCTTATATACTTACATAATGCGATAGGCCCATGCTGCAGAAACCATAATCCCAACACCACCGTTACATCTTCCCGTCTTGAGTACAGACACAACAGCGAACGAAACCAAGCCCAAACAAGTCTTCCAAAGAGGTCTCTCCGGAACCCTCAAAAGGACGGCTAATCGGGAGAGCTTGGGAGCAGGCTTGTACTGTGCGAAGAAGCTCGCCTGCGGGGATGCAAGGACTTGGGGTGTTAGGGGCTTTAAAGGGTTTAGGGCTTAGGGTAGAGGGTTTCCAGGTCTGGGGTACAAGGTATAGGATCTGGTACCAGTATGTAATTACACGATGCAGGGATTTAAAAGGGCCTTCAGGCTTTTTGAGGTTTAGGGTTAGGGATGGCGGGACTTAAAGCTTTGGGACACAGGGGTGTTCAGGCTTTAGGCTTTATGGTTTAGATCTGGGGATGAAGGGACTTTAGGGTTTTGCGGTTTATGGTTCAGTTAGGGTTTGGTTTTGGCATGAAGAGACTTAAGCGCTTAGCTGATTTCCAGGGTTGAAGGCTTGGGGCTTGGGATGAAGCGACTTAGGCCAGAGACAGCTCACTGCACAGCTTAAGTGGAAGGGTAAGTTTAGGATTTGGGACAAGGGGACTTAGGTATCGGTTTCAGGGTTTAGGGCTTGTGTGCGGGGGGTTGGAGTCAAAGGGTCTCGGAGTTTTCTGGAGTTACAAGGCCTTACTTAAACTGCGTAAACTTCAGTCCAAGGTGTTGCAAACCAGGCACAGAAGCCAAAACACCGACGGTTTAGGGTTTAGGGTTTGGGGTGAATAAGCGGCTACATCTTAAATAATTGATTCCCATATCTCCACCCTCAGCCCCACAAGCCAAGCCCTGCCAACAAGCGCTGCATTTAAACCCTACATAAACCCTAAACCCTTAACCCCAAACTCTAACCCGATTATAGAATATCATGAGTTGTATATTGTATATTCGTAGTATGTGTACATATATATATACACACACACCTAATCATATGTGTATACATATATATATATATATATATGTATATATACACATATTTATACACACACACACACACGCACACATAATATGCCCCCCCCCCCTTCTACCACTCGCGAGCTGAAGCGCCTCAAGCTCCGCCAGGCCCCAGCCCTCGAGCACAGCCTTCCAAGGGCACAGAGCCAGCCATGGGCAAAAACTTGGGAGGTCCATGGGTAGTTATAAGGGTTCCTTTTCAGGGAGTTTTAAAGGGATCTATGGGGATTCTATGAGGGTTTAGGGTTTAGGGGGTTTACCGCTTAGGGGTTTAGGGTTTAGGGGTTTAGGGGGTTTAGGATTTAGGGGTTTAGGGTTTAGGGTTGATGATATAATGTAGTTATAAGGGTTCCTTTAAGGGCCCCTTTAACGGCTATAGGGATTCTATAAGGGTATAGGGTTTAGGGTTCATGGGTAGTTATAAGTGGGGTTATAAGTAGGACAACTATAGCTATAACCCATATTAGGGGACTTAGAACCCCACTTATAACTGCCCATGAACCTCCAGGGAAGTTTTGTTTAGGAGGTCTGGGGTTGCCTTTTCCGCCATTCTGGGTTGAGGTCGGTGGGTCTCGGGTTTAGGGGTTCTGGATTTCGGGTTTAAGAATTCAGGGCTTAGAGGTTTGAGGTTTAGGGTCAAGGGGTCAGGAGTTTAGGAGATGTCTTGGTGTATTCTTAGGTTTGCCAGGACCGTAACTTGGCCTCACCGATCCTAAACCCTTTTAAACCACTAAATCACTAAATCCTCAAGCCGCAAACCTCTAAACCTTAAACCTTGCCGTATAAGGCTCCTTGAGATGTTCGCGCATGGCATTGAATTTGGGGTTGGGGGTGTTCGCCGAAACGGCAGCAATCCTTAAGCTCCCTAAGCCTTAAACCGTCACACCCAGAGCCCTAAAAGGCAAGACCGACCCCTTCATGAGACACAGACAGGCTAGCTCGGGCCCCCGGGTGCATTAGGGGTTTAGGGTTTAGGGATCAGGGTTTAGGGTTTAGGGTTTAGGGTTTAGGGATCAAGAAATTATGAACGTGATGGTCAAACCGGAAAGGCGTGGATCCCGAGGTGCGAAACCTTATACTCGAAACCCCAAACCCTGAAGTAGGCAAGCCGAGAGGAAGAGATAGGCTTGATTCCGACTTCCGTTTTCCTGTGGCCTTTCGGCCTCTCCACAGGCAAAGATAGGGAGTTCGAAAATTTGGCCCAAGAGCATGATACAAAACACAAGAACAGGACCGGAAAGCCACAGAAGCCATGCCCCGCACGTAAACCCTACACCTGAAGCCCGAATCTCGCTAAACCGCTAAACTCTCCATCGCCTCAGGATCCTCGTGCGGTAGTGCAACATTCAAGATCCATGCCTTGGTTGAAGACAGCGACTGTGCGGAGTCTCAACCCTAACCCTAGAGCTCTAAGACCTTGATCCTGCAAGAACCTCCTGTTTTGTGGGCTCTGACCATAAACTCTAATATGGACTCTATATGCGGACCCTGCCAAAAAGTAGGTTCTGGTAGGTTCAAGCAAAACCCAATACTATTGACTCTAATCCCTGCAGGGTTTCGGAAGCTTTTCCGCTCCTCGGGACAAAAACCACAGAGGAGCGCTTGAGGCAAACTGTCTAGGATTGTAATCTAGGGCTCCCCATCGTTCATGCATGCTTGCCGGTTTAGGGTTCAGGGTTTAGGGATTAGGGTTTAACGCTTCTTTGCAAGGAGCTCTGGTTAATCCGGTCAGGTTTGGGAGTCGAGCGCTGTGAGTACAGAATCCTCAGGCCAAGAACACAAGCCTGAACCGTGAACTATGCCCAGACCCCCTTCGGAGGATCCAAGAAGTAGATCTCTTAATGGGGGGGGTTCCTTTAAGGGTCCCTTTAAGGGCCTATAGGGTTTTAGGGTTTAGGGCTCAGGGGAGGATCCAAAAAGTAGGTTAGCATGGTGAGATCAGGTTGACAGTGTGCGGAGCTCGGGATCAGCTTGAGTCTGATCTTGCTCTTTACGGCTCCCCTGGTGCTTGTGCTAGGAACGAAAAACGGTAGTCCCAATATCAAAAAGCTTAAACCCTAAAGCCTTCCAAAAACACAACAACTAAACCCTAAACCTAAACAAATCTTGTGACAATCTACATTTCGGAGCCACATGTCCGACCCTCTCACCAAGTCGGTTTAAAAGCTGCAGCCCTCCAGAAGCCCCTTGAAATTCTGGAAGGAATCAGAGAACCGGAGCAAGCCTTCCCTTGCACATCGCTTATAGTTCTCTCATCTTATCCGGGGGTTGTGGCTGTAATGAAACCCTAAGCCTTGAACCTAAACCCCTACTTGGAGGTTCATGGGTAGTTATAAGCGGGGTTATAACCAGGATAACTATACTCATAACCCTAGTTAGGGGACTTATATCCTCAGTTATAACTACCCCTGAACCTCCAAGTAAGGAAACCACACCCTAAACCCTGGACCCTAAACCCTAAACCCCTAAACCCTAAACCCCTAAACCCCTAAACCCTAAACCCCTAAACCCTAAACCCCTAAACCCCTAAACCCTAAACCCTAAACCCCTAAACCCCTAAACCCTAAACCCCTAAGGGGCCGTAGACTGGAAGCCCACGGGCCTTCACGGTGTTGAAGAGGACGTGGACCTCCATGGCATCTGCTAAGTCCGACTCCAGTGGCACCTGGTCGCATCCGTTTAGGGTTTAGGGTTTAGGGGTTTAGGGGTTTAGGGTTTAGGGGTTTAGGGGTTTAGGGGTGTAGGGGTTAGGGGTTTAGGGTTTAGGGTTTAAGGGTTAAGGGTTTAGGGGTTTACGGGTTTAGGGGTTTAGGGGTTAGGGGTTTAGGGTTTAGGGTTTAAGGGTTAAGGGTTTAGGGGGTTTAGGGGTGTAGGGGTTAGGGGTTTAAGGGTTCAGGGTCTAGGGTTTAGGGTCTAGGGTTTGCCAGTGAAATCCTGGTGCTGCTCCTCTCATTCATGAATGACTGGACACGCAGCATTCTGATCAAGGAAAAGAGCCGATTGACGTCCATAGATTGTGCTGTTCGCCGCGCCATACGGACACTGTCTCTCAGCGAACTCCCAAAGCAGCCAGCTTGTGTGCGACCGGCTACCACCCAACTACGTTGCTGCCTGCATGGTAGCGGAGCCCGTGAAGGGCTCGTGAGCATTCGATCCAGGGACCAGTCTGCCAAGCGTTCGCCCTTGGCAGAAGATGGCGGCAAGCGGAGGCTTGGGCAACCGTAACAAAGACGGCGTGCCCATCTGGGATGGTGAAGCGGCAAGCTTCAACGATTTTGAGGAGGCATGCTTGATGTATGAGCAGTCAGTGGCCAGAGAGAAGAGGTACCTGACAGGTCCCAAGATACTGGCAGAGCTGACTGGCTCAGCGAGACGACTAGTGGCGGGCAAGAGCGCCACCTGGCTCTCGTATAGCGGAGGAGTACAGACCCTGCTCGGACATCTGCGATCATGTTTGGGGCGACCGCAGATCTCGGAGCTTAGTGACTACCTCAACCGCTACTTCAAGCATAGCAAGAGACGCCAGCAAGAGTCTATCAATGACTACGTGACCCGGAAGTGCGAGATCTACCTACGAGCACAACAAGCACTTCGGCGTGTAGCACCCTTCCAGCAACCTTCGAAGACTCCGAAGGAAAGTGCTACCTCATGGCCTCGAGCTTGGACCGGTTCCCGAAGGAACAGCTATGATTCCCAAGGTGAGCCAAGGACAACTGAGGCCCGGACAGAAGTTCAAAGCGCGGCACCTGTGGTGGGGAACGCTACTGCGGCGCCTGATGAGGAGGCAGACGAACCGGAGGACCAAGCCGAGACCTGGGGCTGGGAATCTTACCAGCCTACTACGAGAAGCTGGAGCGAGGGATGGTCTGGACAGAGCTACTACTACGGCTCCTGGGGCTCATGGAACCCCTGGAGTAGTGGCAGTTCCTGGAGTGCTCATGACTGGCACTCCAGCCGATCCGAGCCTGTGGAGGAAGTGATGCCAGAACTTCTTCCCGACTACGTCCAAGGATGGTATCTTCTTCAAGATGCAGGACTCACAACACAAGAGAAGAATGTGGTGCAGACGGCGCTGCAAGGAGACTTCAGTCTCCAACGTGTGGCTCAGGAACTGAGGAACCAATGGTCGGGCAATGAGCTACTTCGTCGAGAACCTGCCGGACGCCAAGGAGGCTACTTGGGGGAGTACCGGGACGATGAGGAGGATGAGGAAGGCGAGGACCAGGAGAACGTGGACGTGACCTTCGAGGACCTGAACCCCGAGGACCAGGAGCTTTGGACCGAGGCCGAAGGTGACGTACAAGGAGCCATGGCGGCGATGCACCAAGCACGTCGCACCCTGCGAGACGCACGTGCCCGCCAGACCAGTGTGAGATTGTCACGCCAGTACTACAATCCCGGTCGGAAAGGTGCTGGTCGCGGGAAGCAATCTCAGGGCAGCCGCGATGACTCAGGAATGACCTGTTTGCGATGTGGAAAAGAAGGCCACCGAGTGGCTAACTGTCCACATCCACCTGTCTCCCAGGCAAACACCAAGCCGGAAGCGACTTCATCCTTCATTTGCTTCAATGATGTTGCGGTGGAGGCCTACGCTATGGAAGTCACGACCACGGCCGACGCGGTGAAACTGGGAAAAGCAGTTGTGGATGGTGGGGCCACAAGGACTCTGGCCTCGATCGCGGCTATGGAAGCGATTATGAAGATCAACAAGCAAAAGCGTGGCGACACCCGGCTCGCAGAGTTAGACATGGAAGAGAGGCCAGTGTTTGGGTTCGGCAATGGATCCGAGAACCGCTGTGCCTCCACGGCTCAGCTGGCGATTCAGGCGAATCAACAACCAGGACGCCTACGCGTACACTGCCTTGATCACGGAGATGGCCCACTGTTGCTCTCAGTCGACTCTCTGAGGAACTTAGGAGCCATCATAGATTTTGAACATGATTTGATTTGTTTTAGGAAGCTGGATCCGACACGGCTGGTGAAAGTCGAGCGCTCGGCTACCGGTCACCAGCTGCTAGACATGACCGAAGACTGGTACAGGGATTCAGTCGGCACTCAGCAAGCAGTGCCCAGCCTAGCCGATTTCGTCGAGGGCTAGGGACAGCTCCTCCATCTCTCCCGTCCCGTGGGGAAAATGGAGGTCAATAGTGCAACGGGACCTGTCGGCAGTTTGCAAGTGGAAGCTGCTGATGTAATTCATGCAGAGATCAGGAACCAAGGGAATAAGAGTAGGAAACCTAGGGGTAAAGTTTCTTTCGCTTCTCCCTGTGAGAGTGCCTGCTGCGGTGCAAACTCTGATGCTTCGTCCAGGAACGCATGTGTCAGTACTGTGAGAGGCCATTCAGCTTCAAGCAGTTCCTTGCCCCGCTCGTCCTGTCCAACTTCTGGACCACCAGCGCGCCATGTACAAGATGACAAAGGCCCAGCTGACCGAGGAGCTCTACAAGTACGGAGAACATCCGGCCAAGTCATGGACCAAGGTGGAGATCCGTGCCAGGCTGCTCGAACTACAGGGCCGAGATGTGGAACAGACGCAGCGCGAGATGAACTCGACAACGCTCGAGATGATGACGAGGGAAATGCGGAAATCGACCAAAACCAAGAGCATGCTGGTCACCTACTGCACCAACGAGCTGGAGATGGAGTTGACTGGCAACGAGACGAAACCGCAACTGGAGATGAAGGCCATGAAGGTGATCCTCCAGAAAGCCCCGGCCGAGGCTCGCGACATTGTGGGGTTCGGCCGTCACGGGGAGATGCGCTACATCGACATCCAGACGGACTACAAGGAGTATGCCAGGTGGGTGATGCAGACGGCCCGCGAGGGGCCGAACGACTGCGATCCCCGTCTTCGTCGCCTTGCGACGTGGTTGGAGACGCATCCACCAACCGCCGGAGGCCAGGACCAACAGGCCCTGACAACATGGAGAGAGCCCCCAACAGCAAAGGGCTACAGCTCCCGTCGACCTTCGAGTACAGCAGCTCCACCGGCTCCCAAAGGAATGGCTCGTCCTACCGGACCCCTCTTGATCGAGAAGAACCAGGGCGCCGAGTCCAGCACGTCCTCTCCCGAGGTGATTGCCGATGCGGACAAGAAGTTGGCGGACCAGGCCAAGAAGATGGAAGAGATGGCAGCGATGTTGGCACAGATGCAGGAGGAGATGAATGCGATGAAGTCAGAGCCGCCGCGGAAGCAGGCGATCCAATCCGACGACGACAGCATGACCGACCGCTCCTTCGTGGCGATCAAAGCCCGTTCTCCAAGGACCGGGAACTGAGTGTTGCCAGTGAGCCTAGCGAACCAAGTTCTAGCCAGGACCGCCCCTCCAGTAAGAGTGTTCCCTTAGGTGAACATAAGGCTCGTAATCTGGATGAGGCTGCTAGTAGAGTTGTTCCGGAGATCTTCCAGGCCCTGGCGGGATATGATCGGCCTGTTTTGATGGAGTGTGGCGACCATTCCAACAGCAATCTTGCTCAGAGGATTTGCGAACTGACCAAAAACCCTGAAGCTGCTGTTGTCTGCGGTAAGTGGAACGGATGCGACTTAGGGACCAGTGAAGGCCTCAAGCTCCAACTGAGTAGGATCAGGCTCGAAAGACCCCAACATGTGTGGATGAACCCGGCGTGTAAAGGTTACTGTCCCTACCAAAACATGAACATGAAGGACCCCCAACAAAAGGCCCAAATCCTCAAGCAGCGGGAAGAAGATGTGCGAACCCTGGTAGGTGCTGCCTGTGTGATTGCCTTATGTATACAGAGCGGTGTTCATGTTACGGTGGAACTGTCTGAGCGCAATCAAGCTTGGCGGTTACCTGTGTGCCAGCAGTTTGCCACGAAGTACAACATGTTGTCTGCAGTCACCAAGGGATGCGCTGTCAACCTGAGAGACGTTCATGAGCATAAGCTAGTTCAAAAGGGATGGCGAATCATGACAACCAACAAGCGCCTGGCTCAAGACATGTCGTTACCATGTAGATGTGACAAACAGTACAAACATGGTAATTGCCAAGGAAGGACGCTGATAGGACCAAGCAAGTACACCACCGAGTATGTCGCCCGAGCGGTACGAGCAGTCACTCAGGAATTGTCCCACCAAGGGACACTACAGGAGTGCGCAGGGATGTCGCAACTTTTAGAGGGCTTTGGAGAAGGAGAGTTCTGTACATGTGGAGAGGCGACAGGTATGAGGATTCCAGTTGCGTGTGCGAGTTGCCTTCGGGGAAGAGTCGAGATGGGTTCAGAGAGCACGGCGGAAACCGGTGCAGAGGCTTCAGGGCTTGAAGGATTCGGAAACGAGTTGGAAGACCCTCAGGAGGCCCTTGTGTGTAGTTCCGAGGTAACAAGAAGCCTTGAGTCCCAGGCCCAGGCTCTCCTCCAGAACACCAACTTCCAGCACGAAGCTTGTAGACAACTCCTGAAGCAGCTCCCCTTCAAGCCTTCCAAGCAACACCGAGGCCCCATTCGCGAAACCAAGCCACGCTACATTGCTTTCGGACTGTATTCCCACGGAAACCATTATGGCGTCACGAAACACAGCCAAGCCTTTCCCAGTGTTTGTAGGTATGTGTTGCGCTATCTTCAACATTGGAGCCCTGAAGTTGTGCACTGTACCTCTTTTGTCGTCAACGATAATTGTCACTTAGAGCTTCACAAGGATGTGCACAACCTTCCCGAAAGCCCCAACTATGTAGTAGGACTCGGAAACTACCAAGAAGGGGAGTTGTGGGTGGAACATTCAGAAGGGGACGCTTCTGAGGGAGTTTCCAGTAAGCGACTTCTGAAGGGACATTGGGTTCAGGGCCAAAAGTTGGATGTGTTTCAGAAGATTCAGAAGTTTTCCGGTAGGAAGTGGCATGGTACTCAGAATTGGAAAGGCGATAGGATGACGGTGAGTGCCTACAGTAGCAGGGGTTGGATACAGGTTGATGAAGGCCTCAAAGAGCACCTCCGAAGCTTAGGATTCCCAGGCCCTCCACAGGAGACTGTTCAGTCAGCGCATGTGCTTCGTAGCGGCAAAGCATGGAATGGACCCCTCAAGGCCCAGAACAACAAGCAAGATGAAGCCATCAAGAAAAAGCTGTACCTCCTTCATGCTGCAACTGGCCATGGAAGCATTCGACACATGGTAGAGGCTCTGAAGCGTAGGAACGCGAGTCCCAAGGTCCTTGAGCTTGCAAAGTCCTTTAGATGTACCGTGTGTGATGAGAAGCGGAAAGTGCAACCCCGACAAGTGGCTTCATTGGAGCCGCTTCCCCCAAAGTTTCATACTTTGACGTGCGATATAGGGCATTGGCATCATCCTACCTCAGGAGAACAACAGAACTTTATGGTGATTGTGGATGAGGGATCCCGATTCAAGATGGCTAAGATCCTCACCAAAGGTAAAGCTCAAGCGCCCAACGCCGTTACCTGCCTGAATTTCCTCAATGAAGGATGGATCCAGACTTTCGGACGACCAAAGACTTTGAGGCTCGATCCAGCAGGAAGTTTTCGGGCGCAAGCTGTAGAAGGGTTTTGTGATCGCCATAGTATCTACTTAGACATCATTCCTGGAGAAGCACATTGGCAGATCGGAGTGGCTGAGCAAGCCATTCAGGGAATCAAACAACTGATGTCAAAGATGAGCCAGACAGACAAAGATCTGGGACCAGAGGAGCTACTGAGTATCGCTGTGTCGGTGTTCAATCAAAGAGAAATGGTCCGTGGATTCTCTCCTACACAACATATTCTGGGACACAGCCCCGATGTTACAGGGAGCCATGTGAATGTTTTGCAAGCTGTGGCACCCGAACCGGTGCTCAATCGTCCCCTGGAGGATTTTGCAAGGGAAGCCCGATTGCGCGCGGAAGCAGAAAAGGGTCTGGCAGAATGGATGGCAGAGCAGCGCATTCAGAGGGCTCTGCATTCTCGAGCACGACCTACACAGGCATACCAGCCCGGCGATCTGGTGTATTTCTGGAGGACACAAGAGTCCAACAAAAGCAAGAAACATCCTGGAACCAACCAAGGACGGTTCCTTGGCCCGGCTCGTGTGCTGGCCATGGAGTCTCGAGCAGATGAGGCAGGGCACAGTCGCGCAGGCCATGCCATCTGGTGTGTTCGCGGAAGGAGGCTCATTAAGTGCAGTCCTGAGCAACTGCGACCAGCAAGCCAGAGGGAGGAGCTGGTAGAGGCACTGACGGAACACCAGCAAACTCCGTGGACTTTTACGCGTCTGGCGGAAGAAGTCGGCGGAAACCAGCATGAAGATATCAGCGCAGAGATTCCCACCACCGAGGAATGGCGGAGGGCACAACATCCTGAACAAGAGGTCCAACCGACACGGCGCCGACTGTCGACCAAGCGTCCCGCGGCCGCACTGCACCCAGAGGACCAAGAGATGGAGCCAGCTGAGGCCACCGGCTCCAGCCAACCCAGCAATGTGCGACGAGTGGGTCAAGCAGAACCCGACTGGGACCTACATGTCAACGCGCAATACTGGTGGGAGAAGGTTCCCCAGTCAGCCTGGATAGCTGAACACACCAGTTTCTGGACCGACGAGAGTGCCGCGGTGGAAGTGGAAATCCCACTCCCAGAGAGCCGGCGAGGCTTGGAACAAGCCTCTCGCGACCTACACGGCTACTTTGTTGGGGCCTTCAAGCGGAAGGCCATTGAGGTGAGCGAGCGTCGCTTATCTCCAAAAGTTCCAAGGAGCCAAGAGCATTGAGGTGAAGAACTTCATAGCGGCCAAAGCCTTTGAAGCCTTACCTGAAGGAGTGAGGCCCAACAAAGAACAGGCAGTGGGTATGCGTTGGATTCTCACATGGAAAATGAAAGAAGACGGGAGCCTTAAACCCAAGGCACGAGCCGTGCTACTTGGATACCAAGACCCTGGATATGAACATCGTGCAACTACGGCTCCAGTCATGACTCGTCAGACCAGACAGCTAATGTTGCAACTCTGTGCTAACAAAGGTTGGCGGCTGAGAAAAGGCGATGTGAGTGGAGCATTCCTTCAAGGCCGCGAATATCCTTCCGAGCTCTACTGTCTCCCTTGCGACGAGATCTGCGAGGCCATGGGACTGCCCACGGGCTCAATCACTAGGTTGCGGCGTGCGTGTTATGGTTTAGTTGATGCGCCTCTTGAATGGTACAAGACAGTCGCCGAGTTCTTGGAGAGCATAGGATTTGAACGCTTGTGGTCTGATTCGTGCGCTTGGATGTGGCGAAAAGATGGCCAGGTTCGAGGCATGATCTCTGGACATGTTGATGATTTCATGTTCGGTGGTGATGATGAAGATGTTGAATGGCAGGCGATGCTGAAGAAGATCCAAGAACGGTTTAAATGGGGAGATTGGGATCAGGATTCCTTTGTCCAATGTGGGGTTCAAGTGGAGGCCTGTGAGCAGGGTTTTCGGCTTTCTCAACCCAAATACGTGGATAACATTGACATGATACATGTGAGCTCGTCACGAAAGAAGGCCCGGAAAGCCCCCACTACGGATCATGAGAAAACAAAATTAAGAGCACTTCTTGGAGGACTGAGCTGGCACGCGCAACAAGTTGCCCCACACGTTTCGGCCTCCGTTGGACTGTTGCTCTCTGAGGTCAATCAGTCCACAGTGGACACGTTGGTGAAAGCCAATCTCTTACTTGAGCAGGTGAAGCAGCGCAAGGATCATGCTATGCTAATCACTAGACAGTCTTCTGAGATGCACTTCTTCGCTTGGGTGGATGCTTCGGATAGGAACCGCATTGATGGGGGAAGCACCCAGGGAATCTTCATAGGAGCCTCCACCGGTGACCTCATGAAAGGAGAGGTCTGTCCTATAAGCCCCATATCGTGGCACTCTACACGCATCGACAGGTCCTGCCGTAGCCCAGGTGCAGCTGAGACAGCTGCCGCCGTGAATGGAGAAGACGCCTTGTACTACATCCGCTACCAGTGGAGCGAAATGATGTACGGTCAGGTAGATCTACGACAACCTGATCAAGTAGTTGGTCGCGTACCAGGATGTGTCGTGACCGATTCCAGGAACGTATACGACAAGCTCAACACAGCCACGCTGAGCATCAATGGGGCAGAGAAACGATCCAACATCGAGCTCTTGAGCCTCAAAGAGTCCCAAGGATCCACCGGTGTTGCCATCAGATGGGTACACTCAGAAGCCCAGCTCGCCAATGCACTCACCAAAACAGGCGAGCACAAAGAACTGGAGCTTTACTATCGCATGCAGCACCAGTGGCGCATAGTGGAGGACGAGAACATGCGTTCAGCCCGGAAGCGCAAGTCAGAAGGGCTTGCACCTCTTCAGGACTCTAGGGAGAAGTTAAAGAAAGAAGTTGAAACCGTTCCTGATCTCTTCTAGTTGCGGGGGAGGGGGGCATGCCAGTGAAATCCTGGTGCTGCTCCTCTCATTCATGAATGACTGGACACGCAGCATTCTGATCAAGGAAAAGAGCCGATTGACGTCCATAGATTGTGCTGTTCGCCGCGCCATACGGACACTGTCTCTCAGCGAACTCCCAAAGCAGCCAGCTTGTGTGCGACCGGCTACCACCCAACTACGTTGCTGCCTGCAGGGTTTAGGGTTAGTTTCCTGGACCGCCCCGAACCCTGCAACAAAGCATGTCATGAATGCAGAACCCTGAACCTCGAAAAGCCCTTGCAAACCTTACACACTGATCCGACAAACAGATCCTGTGACGTCAAGCTTCGCCGTGCTACCCTGCTAGTAGAAAGACCTGAATAATTGACACAGCGATGTGGTCAAAATTACAGGTTTGTTTTTGACATTTTGGGTTCGGCGTTGAGGAAATCCATGGAACAAAATCTAGTGACCCCAGCCTGTGTAGCAGGTACTTGGGGGCATTGCGCGGCTTTTTCCTGCATGACTTTGGAATGGTTGGACTCTAACCTAGCTCCGAAACCTTAAGCCGCACATCCTAAACCATCAGTTCCAAAATCCAAATAGCAGTTTCAGATAATTGGGAACCCATCTTGGACCCCATAAAACATAGAATCCTTAATACCACCACTTCCCCCACAAATCCTTAGCCTCAAGCACCCACACCCAAAACATGACGTCCCAAGACCGACAGAAATCGAACTCCCCTAGTGTATCCGATCGGCACCCGCATAGCTCGCTCCAGGTGCACCAGCATCAGTCGTAGAGCCATGGTCGGGCCTTGTCGGGTTAGGGCTTCGGGGTTGCGATGTTTTGCGGTTGAAGGTTTCGAACCCTAAATTTCGGGTTTAGTGTTAGGGTGATTGGGCTCTCCGCCAGGGGGAGGGGGCAGGATTAGGCGTGCGAGTTTAGGGCGACGGGCTGTAGGATGTTTTCGGGTCCGAAACCCGATTGCCTCGGTAGGGTTGTCTCTTAACAGGGCGAGAGTCAGCTTGCGACCTCAGGGTCAGAGTGGGAGCAACTGTTGATGAGATAAATCCTGAATTACCTTAAGGACCCTAAACTATGGGAATTATGCTATATGCCTTATTATGGGTAATGCAGGTTTTATATCATCAACAGAAGAAGGTGCAGAATCCGAATCTTAAACGCTGAAAGGATTTTAAGGCTGCAGGAAGAGGATTCAGGGCCAAGGGTTCAGGGTTTCGGGGCCTATGCGATTCAGGGCTTATAAGGCTTGGGCCTATACCCCTGAGCCGGGTTCACGATGTAAGCGAATCATGCCCAGTTGTCGCAACGTGCCGCACCAAGCCTTACTGAGGACCCTAAACCCTAGACCGAGGATAGTAGCATTCAATTCCATGCTGGTGTAGTAGTTTTCGTAATGGCCGAAAGGATCGGCTTAGGCTTTCCACCCGGAACACTAATGCATTGGCTTTCGCCGCCAAGGGAGCGAGGTGACCTTACAACGGTGGCCATTGGTAAGTATGATAGGAGCCGAAATCATTACCAATTCTGTTCCTTACCGGTTGCTTAGTTATGCTGGCGTATGCCCCGAACCCTGTTCCAAGACCCCTTGGTGCCCATGAATTTACGGTCTCAACCGGTCGGCACCATTTTTCACTCACTTCGCACTGGTTTGCACTATGACAGAGAGTCTTTGCCATGGCGAAAGAGGTCAAACAGGGTGGTCAAGTCATGCAGTCGACCGTTAGTTCTGCTGCCACCTGAGACCATGACGGTTGAGTCTGTTCTGACTTATGGGCCTTTTTCCTGGCATCCGAAGCTGGAATAGTGAGTAACAAGGAAGATCGGGACCCCAGGCGTTATTGGCTGTAGGCGGGTGCCAAGAGAGGGTTCCACAGGTCAGAATGACCAGCAACTTGCGAGCTTTCGATCATCGGGCGGCGGATGGGTGCTGGATCGGCCTTTTCAGACTTCTAGCCTCCACAAGTCTTTCAGTCAATCCACAAATGAGTTTAAGGGCTCCTTGGGAACATCGGGTGGTTTGGATGACGGACTGTTCCGTTCCATGAGTACCGCATATGCGAAGGCAGGCCAGGAGGACATAGGTCTGGGGCATTGAGTGATGCACACAGACCAAGCCCAAAGGCACTAAAACTATGCAAACCCCACACCCTACAAGCCCAACACCCTAATCCCCACACTCCAGATGCTCATTTCATACTTGGTTATCACAAAATCATTACAGCTGAATCCTGAACTCCTAACAGCCCAAACCCCTAGACAGCCAAACTCCTAAACCCGTCGATCAATTTGACCCGAAAAACACGAATTGCGGTGGGAATTCTCGTAAGAACCTAACTCTAATACCTGGGCATTTTCTGGTCTTTGATTTAGACTTGTTAGACGCGCAGACATGTGTGGGTTTATACGTATATACAGATAAACGCACACACAAACACACATTGTTGGCAACACAGAGAAATACTCTGCATTACAGCTGGTGTCGGTAGAGTACAGCTGTATCACAGTTCATATCACAACACGGTTATACTGTGCTCGACCAAACAAATTATGTTCTGTGTTGTTACATGGCATGATGTGATATTGTATGTTATACTACATATTGAACAAACTACATTCATGCTATACGTTATAGAGAGAGTTATTTGCTGCAAATTGTTACAATACACATCTACACACACGCTATATATATATATATATATATGTATGTATGTATGGATATTTATATACACACATGTCTGTACATGTACACAATACACGTACATACATACATACATACATACGTACGTACATACGTACATACATAAATACATACACACACAAACATACATACATACATGCAAAATAAAACAACTGTTAGATGAGTATACAAATAGATACACACACACTGTACATTGTACAGTAGTAACTGCATATGGTACATGTTTCTTATTCGGTCGGACAAACAGAACGTTACATTCAGTTTGGCTATATGGTATTTGTTACAGAAAAAGGAAGTTGTATAGCAGTACAGTACATATATGATATGATGCGATAAGCTATTAGGGTCTTTCCTGTTCGAGTCTTATCTATTGCAGACTTTTCTGCCATCCTCTATCGAGTATGCTTCACATATGATGACATCATAACCAATTCTAGCTATACTGTGCTATGCATATGTGGAGGCATCAAATGAAATTCGAAAAGGCCACAGCGCCGATGCTGCACTTGCAGGTCGTTGGTAGAATTTGGTCTTGAACTCACTTGCCACCTGCCAGTATTTTCGGGAATGAAGGTTTATGCGCAGGTCGGTCTAGGGTCGAGTTTTCAGAAGCGAACTAGACAGCTGGTGCAGAATCGATGCCGCCCGAAGGAAGATTGATTTGCCGGGACCCCTGGCACGAGTGGATTGTGCTGCGATCCCCTCATTTGCAAGAAAGGAATTCAGGCAAGCGACTTGTTGAATCAGCCAGTAACGTTACAGGTGTATCTGCCCGTCGCGCTAAACCATATGCCCTAAATCCTAAACCAAGAGAACAAATAGACAAAATCCTCCCGCCCCGGTGAGCGAAAAGGGTAACGTAGCTTGCCTCTTCCTGAGACGACCAGTCCCTGAGCAAAGGAAATATAAGGGCCTGCATAACAAGAATAGGGTTCCCTTGAAAAGGTCTTTAATACAGGGCTACTATACGGGTTCTATACAGGCACTATGATATAGGGGCCTTTATAATTAGAATAGGGTTTGGTGCATATTATGCTGTAGTTATAATAAGGAACCCCCAAAATATTATTGCCAATTATTGAGGCCCCTATATTATCCTTTGCAAAGGCAGTAGCTGGAGTCGCAGCTGGAAGTCGCAGAACTCGGACTACGCTCGGGGTGTTCAGGTTTAGGATCTAGGCTTTTAGAGGGTTTTGGGTTTAGGGGTTTAAGGTTTAGGATCGAGTCTAGAGGAAGGCGTCACTGCACCGCCATCTGAATGGCCATGCCCACTGTCATGGAGATCTCGCCTAGCCCTAGCACACTCGAGAACTCATTATGGATATTTTTGTGAACATACTTGTTGTGATTGATATGACTATGACTAGCCATAGGCTCCAAAGTAGTTCCTTTTTGGGACTACCTTATAGGATCTACGTATGAACCCCCAAAGAGGAACTACTATGGGGCCTATGACTATGACTATTAATGTTAACATAGCCCGCCCATTCAGGCCCCGTCAGCACCACAATCTCGTTACGACGCATCTCAGCAACCACATCAATGCAGCACCTTCAACCATAAATCCTCAAACCAAAGGCTCTGTGAGTGCCGTGTAACTTTGGACCAGCTCTCTACATAGTTATTTTGCACCGAGAGAGAGTAGCTTTTGCAAGCCACTCATCTGTGGGTCTGATGAAGCTCCAAGGGACCCAACAATTACATTGGTGATCGTGACCTTCCTTCTTGTCACTGTCATTGCATATCTACTTGCCCGGTTTTTCAGGGAGCCTGTATAGGTGAGGCAGTGCTGTAAGTTTGCATCCTGAAAGTGTCATAGTGTTGACCTGCACGGATGAAAGATGCACACTTGATCCGATGCCTTGGAGCGAACCCACTTCAACTGCTTTTGCTAGTGACAGTGGTGGCCCAGGCGTTAGTAGCTATGGCTGGGGTTCGTCGTCGTGGCGACCTTACGCCGCGTTGCAATTGGACATGCAGGCTGAAACCACCGAAAATCAACCCGAAACCTGGTCTTGGTATGGATGAGGCTGGTTCAAAAAATAGACTCCTAATGTAGCATGAAAAATCTTCTCCCAGCTGCTGGACTCTGGAACTATTTGAAAAGAGATCTCAACCCGGAGTTCTCTCGAGTCTCTGGTTGAGATGAGCATGCAATCGCTCACGAGTTCATCTTCCGCCCCAATTGTGACCGGCATCCTCCTCGTCCAACCTAGGAGCTTGCAGTTCCCAGATCAAGCCGAAACCCAGAAATTGAAAAAATTGCTCCGAGCCCTCCCTTTCTTACAGCAAATCTCCGAGGTAGAAAGCCCCTACAGACTGAGCCAGGTCTTCAAGTGGACACCTAGCGCACCCCCACCTCGGTGCAACTCTCCATTATTAAGTTTCTTTTACAATTGAAAAATATTCAGCGCGTAGCATAGATTCAATTGGATTTGGTGGCTTTGCACGAAACTGCACACGTGTACACATCATACATATACATATATATATATATATGTATGTAAATGTATGCGGGTGTACATATATATATATATATACACATGTACATGTATAGATATAACGACGAATACACGTGCATAACTCTGTACAGTATAGTGAACACATGTGCAGCTACGGACTCAAAGCCACCTAAAAGCATGTTGATAAACATACTTCGTACATCCACCAGAAATCCACAAGCATCCATATGTATATCTATATACATATATATACATATATATATATATATGTATGGCTCGACGGTAACACGTGGTGCAGGTTGAGAATGACCAATGCAACTGAGCCCCATGTACGCAAACGCATACTATAGACCTACCTACCGACATACCTACCTACCCTACCTACCCTACCTACCCTACCTACCCTACCTAAACTACCTAAACTACCTAAACTACCTACCCTACCTACCCTACCTACCCTACCTACTACCTACCTGCCTGCCTGCCTACTTACATGCCTACCTGGAAAACACACAGAAAAATATATACTTACACCAACATACGTGATCATACATAGAAGCCCGAGAAAGCAACGTAGTTGTCATGTACATATGTACCTGGACATTCAGTTGTACTTCTATGGTTACGTCTATGCAGCATGTGACATGCAATGTGTGACCTGTAGAATGCAGCAGCATGTAACACGCAGCATGTAATATGCAAAATGTATGCTATGTATGATTGTTTATGTGAAATGTGCACATGCATATGAATGTAAGCTCGTAAATATTTCACATGCATGAATATGTTGTACATACAAACGTGAGTGTACGTATCAGGGTATTTATGTAGAACACAAACATGCAACCACCATACGACTGTTCATGTGCATATATGCACATGCATGTATGCATGTCTGTATTCTGTATGCATGTGTTTATGTCTGTGCATGCAATCACGCATGCCTGCGCGTGTGTTTTTGTCCGGCTTTACCTGCGGCAAGTGCATACAAATAGAAACAAGTAAATACAGTAACTCGGTACATACAGAACTAGAGAAAAACTATGTACATATATAAGTAGTTAGTATATATATATATATATATACACACACATACATAAATGTATGTATATATATATATATATATATATGTATAGGAAGTTAGTACATACATGCACAGAGAGAGAGAGACATGCAGATGTATATATATATATATATGCATAGGGACAACGGACAGAGAGATAGATAGACAGAGGTACAGATAGACAGATCGATAGATAGATGTGCGAGTGTCTGCGTATGTGACCGTAACACATATCCGACATATCTTTTGTATGCTACTAGAGTCTAATGGCTGTGCAAAGACCAGCACTGGTGTGCTCTCGAAAATGACTGTGCGACAGTGCGACAGAACATGAACCTACACCTGCAAATGCCCGTAGATACACAACACTGCATGCGTCGACGTTTAAAGCGAACTGACATACATGTATTTAAGGTGATACATACTATACACATTTTGGACACAGAGCACTAGGAAAGCTGGAAGACCGGCACCATAAGACAGCGGGCAATTTCAGGTAGCCTATCTTCCTTGCCAAGCTGCTAATCGCCAAGCGAGTGTCAGCAAAACTGGACAACTGCTAAGCAGGAGGAAGCACCACGGCGGGGGGCGGGAAGCGCAGTACGGCTTGGAGCCGCTGCGCACGTTGAACGAGTTGGACAGCATACTCCTCGTGTCGACATCGCGATTGGGCCGCAGTTGTGAACACTCCACTCCCTTAAAGTGTGAATTCCTACTAAACGGAGTTCTTACTTGAGGCGCCAAGCGATGGTGTAGTTTAAGGAACAGAAGCCGAGGTCTAGAAGGATGGCCTCTGCCACTGCAAAGGATGCGTGCTCGTCCGTGGCGACAAGCCGTCCTTGCCGTGTTGGTTTAGGGTTTAGGGTTTAGGGGGTTTGGGGTTTAGGCTTTAGGGGTTTAGGGTTTAGGGTTTAGGGGTTTAGGGTCTAGGGTTTAGGGGTTTACGGACTGGTTTAGGGATTCGGGTTTCTTTGCATCACATGCATACAGCTACACGGATGCAAGCAAAATAGAACATCGGATGTTCGGATGTCAACTTGGACATAGCATTCTTAACACTAAACCCTAAACCCCTGTTCATTGACTTAACTAGGAGTATTGGAGCTAGTTCAATCGAAAGCAGCATCTGAATGAAAAAGATTAGTGGGTCATCCGAAGCCTCTCCAGGACCAGTTTTCAACGTAAACCCCCAAAAGCCCCGAAGCCTGAACCCAAAATCCTAGGTCCTAGGTCCAAGGTTCGGGTCATTGACCGCTGCAATAAGGGTAGCCCTTTCTGGGGAACTAAGGGCAGGGGAATTTGTCACAGGTAGCCCGAAAGCCTAGCAAGATCCGCCAAAACAGGTGTGCATGTGTGTACCCCGAACCCAAAACAGAAGAACTCAACATCAAGTCCCGACAGATTCGAAGGGCTGTTTTGGGATATAGTTTTGGGGCGTAGGGCTGAGGGTGTAGGGATAGAGTAGAATCAACCGTGAGGGAGTATGAGGGGTGATTACTATCTGAGGGAGGCTACCTGACCCCGAACATCACCCACAAACCCCAGCGGTCTGAATTTTTAAAACAGAAGATGAATGAGTACTGGAAGGGTTACAATAAGGTGTACGAAATGGGTTGCTGTACGGGGTACTACAAGGGGACACCAAGAGCAGAAGATGCATATGCAACTCGAGCTAACAATTCCGTGGAGCGAAAGACGACCAAGACACTACAAACCAGCGAAACCCTAAACCCGCAAACCCCCGACCATAGGGTTTAGGGTTTAGGGACCATAAGAAGAGCCTGCTCCTTTCCAAAACGCGGGTGGACAGCTGTGACGCCGAACAACGGGTGGCATCTTCTTGGGCTGCAGAAAAGTTCTGCAATAGCAAATCTCCGCCTTGAGCGCCCAGGTTCAGCGCTGTAGGACCCAGGGTTTAGGGCTTAGGGGTCACTGTAGGATTTTTGGTCGGGTTTGAGCGTCAGGGTTTTACGGTTGAGAGACTGGGGTTTGTGCAAGCTGCCCTCGTATGCTGCTGTAGCTGGCTCAGCCACGAAGCTAATGTACAAAGGCTCACCGAAACGGACCAGCTTTGATGAGGAGGAGCTTGCTGTCATTCGGAAACAGACGAAATGACAGGGTTTCACCAGTATCGTAGAGTTATAGGGCTGAAGTGTTGCAGGGTCATCTCACCACCCCAAGACGACAAGAAGCTGACCCTTTCGCAGAGGTCCATGCCCAAACGCTTCTTCACTCTCTAGACCTACTGCCGGGTTCAGGTGTAAGGTGCAGGGTGTCGGCTAGTGCTGCGTGGCTTTGCGGACTCGTCTCCTGACACATTCGGGACTGAAACATGTATTATGAGTTGCTGGACCAATTTGGATCCCGACCTAGGCCTTACAATCAATATAGTACCTTGTTTTGATAATCGGCAAGCAATGGCTACTGGACTCTTCACTCTTAAACTAAGGCACAAAGTCTTTAGGTAGCCCAAAACCATCAGCAAATCCCTGCAGGGTCCATACACCCCAAGCCCAAAAGCCTGCACTCGCCTGCACACTACATCTTGGTAGCCGGAAGCCCTAAGCCCTGAACCCGAGAGATGATACTTGGAGGTTGATGGGCAGTTATAAAGTGGGCTCATAAGTAGGGTAACGGTACTTATAACTCATACTAGGGGACTAGTAACCCTACTTATGACTACCCATGAACCTCCAAGTATCCTCTAAATGCACCCCTAAAACATCCAGCTGAGGCTCCTCCATGGAAATATAGTTGAGCACGCAGAAGTCCGGTGCTTCAGGCATGTCCTAATTGCCCATATGGCGTGTCTGGGACAGAAAGTATTTGAGCCAGGTGGTCAGCATTCCGGTGAAGCACCTTGCATTTGAGGCTTGCGGGACTTAGGTTTGGGGGCTCCGGTGTTGAAGGGTATGCGGAAGTATTGAATTTGCACTGGCATGCTGGCAACCTGCCTTCGAATTTGTTGACTTGACTTGACCATTATTGAAATGCGGCTGAGATGCTCGAACAATTGTTGAATGTGGTCGGGGTTTCGTGGTCACAGCTTATCTTCAGCATGTCCATCCTACCCTGCTGTATCCTGAGCTACTACCGCAATGTGGGTCACATAGATCAAACACGACACGAGCCTAAACTTCTTTTGATTCTATGTACAGGCCTAGGATCTGACAAGCTTTGAGCTTCCTAGAGCCCGTACGCTCAAATGGGGGCAAATGGTTGCTATTCTATAGGGAGAGTTTAGGCTACTTATTATTGGCATGGATGTATCACTTACCGCAACAGGTAATGTGCCGTGCTAGCAATGACAATCCGCAACCTGAAAATCGACACATGCCACTAACTGAAAACCACGAACTACAAACTCCGGGCAGGGCAAAGACGTCAGCTAACGCCTCGAAAAAGCGACTTCGCGCTCAACCCCCACAGGGCGCCACCCTTAACCCTTGAATCCTTGACGTCACGGGAAACCCCACCAACATATGGGAGTTTCCGAAAACAGGGGGCCCTAATATAGTGCCCTAAATAGTAGGCTCCTTATTATCAGGTACCCCTAATTTTCGGAAACTCCCATATGCATTGAAAGGTGCACTCGTCCGGGCGAGCCCTAATCTTCGAAAGCCCTAGAGCGCTGCACCCTAAAAACCGCTAAACCCTAAATCCTAACTAAACTACCCATAGGCCCCATACAGTAGTAGCTCCTTTTTGGGGCTCACATGTAGAGTCCTACAAGGTAATCCCAGAAAGGAACTACTATGGGGCCTATGGGTAGGCCCGAACCTCGAACCGTAGGTCCGCAATTCCTGGGCCTCAATAACACTAGTCACTAGAACAGCAGACCGCAAACAGGAAAACATGTAAAGCCTCCACAAAACCCATTCAATCGCGTCTATGATTGGAAAGAAAGAAAAGAGAGCAAAACCACTAAAACCCTAAGCCCTGTACGCTAAACCCTATATACCCTAAACCCTTTATACCCTGAACCCTAGACCCTATGCCCTAAGCCCTAAACCCCCAAAAATCACGAGCCCTAACCTTTGGCCATCCGGCTGAGGCGAGAGCAAAAGCTGACCAAATGCTGCAGGACCTGGCGATTGGGAGCTTTCGTATGGGCTCCTTTTATAGGAACCCATAAGAGTTCTACAAGAACTCTACAGGAGGTCCATAAGGGCTCTTTTAAAGGATTCTATAAGAGTTCTACAAGAACCCCACAGGAGGTCCATAAGGCCCACAAGGGCCCCTTCAAAGGATTCTAGAAGAGATCTATAAGGATTTAAAAAGGTTTAGGAGCCTTATTTGTTGAGTAGCATAGTGCTTCGGGTACAGTAGACTATAATCGTACATTGCACTTTAGTCTTGATGGGGACTGTAAGGTGTATATGGGGGGCGTCCATGAATCAAATAGTGACTTGCGAGTATACTGTATACTATATACTACTTTCAGCTGCTATGGGCGATGTCCCTCCCGTTGGCGATGCCAGCGATTTCTCGTCTGGCTTAAAACGCGAGCCCTATATAGTGTACTAACTAGTTGCCCGTAGTCAGTCGTAACCCAGACCTCTTCTTAACTATGGAATCTGGAACTGGGGGTGCTGGCCTTCGGCGGCTGGGTCTTCACAAACCATGAGGTTCGGGCGTATAGGGGTTAAAGATTTGAGGCTTGGAGGCTCAAGTGTTGGGCTTAATGCTTAAGGTTGCAGGCTTGTGACAGGTACGAGCTCCGGGCTTTACAGATGTAAAGCCCTATATAAAAAGTCCCGGCGATTGTTGATGCAGACTTTCCGGTATCATAAGCGGGTCAAGAACGCCTGCTGCTCATATCGTCGAAGAGGCATGCAGGCGCAATGAGCTTTGAACACCCCAAGCATACCAAATGTTGAGGACCACAACCCATCAAGCAGTATCAGTGGTGCGCTACATTGCTACATCTTGTTCCTTCAAGGAAACACAAGACTGAATGATCGAAAATCCCCAAGCCCAAAACCCTAAAACCCCAAACCCTAAAACACGAAACCCTAAACCTTAAAACCCTAAACCCCTAAACCCCTAACCCCTTGGTGTTTCTTGAGAGTCGAAGATCACTCAGCTCAGTCCGCCGCCGGCACGTCCTTGAGGGTCTTGGCCGCGATCTCCTCCGTTCCGGTGGGGGGTCGGTGCGAGTGCATAGAAGGCTTTGGGGCTCATATTCATTACACAAAGGCCCCAAAGTAGTTCCTTTTTGGGGATTACCTTATAGGATTCTATATACAAACCCCAAAAAGGAACTACTTTGGGGCTCATACTCATTACCCAAAGGCCCTCAAAGTAGTTCGTTTTGGGGGTTCATATATAGAACCCTACAGGGTAATCCCCACAAAAGAACTACTATGGGGCCTCTGGGTAGAGCATGCCTGAACAAAAGCGTGTTCTTGCTTTGTGAGAGCGCCTATGTAATCATTCAAACATGTCCACGCCAGCTCCGCGCATGTGACACGTTGGCTGCACTTAGGGCTTCACATAGGGACCAAAGACATTGATTTGATGGTTCAGCTTTGGACTTGAGCTTCATCAAACTGAGTGCCGCGGTTTCGGCTGTCTGTCTTCGGTATTTGCAGTTATATGCCCCCACCTTGCAGCGAGTACGGTTCGTGTGAGAAGCTAGGTGCTCTAAACCCGAAGCCATGAAGTAGTGGGCAACCATGATTCGATCGATCCTCCGGACGAAGAAAAGTTAGGAATTGATGCTGAGAGTATGCTGGTTTGTCATAATTCTAACCATCCTCTGCAAGAGTTTTTTGCGCACGATCGTTCTTTACGTTCTACAGGGGCCTGGACCAGGGAAAGGGAAGAAAGAGCCCCAAAGCATGTCGAAGAAGCTCTGCGGACTCCCAGTTCTCCACACGACCTCAACGGTTCCACCTTCAGGTGTCTAACCCTAAACTCGAAACCCCTGAACCCGAGCCCCAAGCATAAACCCTCAACCCTGAACCCTAACCCCGAACCCTGGGCCCCAAACCCGAAGCCCTTAATTTTTGATCGAAGAGTCCCGCCTTTTCCTCGCGCTCGTTCATGCGGTCTGCCACTAGGAAGTCAGCACCTGGGAAGTTTGTGAGAAAGAAGGGCATACCGTAGTTAGGGTTCAAGCTTTCAGGTTTCTACATGTAGGAACCTGATTAAGAAACGCTGGGTCTTTATTAGGACTCTACATTTGTATGGATCCTAATATTCTGGGGTTAGAGGAGCGGGGTTCCGAGATCAGGGTCCTACATGATCAACCAGGATATTCATTAGCAGGATCTTGCTGATGGCGTCCATATTGAACAGTGCCCCTCATTTTCTGAAACTCTCGGCTAGGTCTGTCAGATGAGCTGTTTCATATTCTGAACAATGTACAAACTCTGGAGAATCAAATGTCCCTAGGAATGCTAGGATTGATAATGCACCACATCATTATGCATTGCAAGGGAGACGAGAAGCACGTGTTCGTGGGCCTTAATCCCTACAGTAAGCAGATCTGATCTCATAATAAGGACCTAATAAAGCCTTTTTAAGGAAGTATAGTCCCCCCTAAGGGTCCCAAGGGTAAGTGCTGCCTCCTGTCATTCGTTAAAGTTTAACCTCTGAAGAAACCGTGCCCTCGGGGGTCTTTCCGCGAGACAGGAACTCGGGTATCTTATTTGGTTACAACTTACAACAGCACATATAATGCATGCCTCTGTTGTCGAACTCAAGAAAGGTTGAACACTTGGATATAGAAGACAAGCTAGTTTCGGGTATCCCATGCTAGGGCCGACAGAGAGCTTCTGGGGCTTCCAGCGGTTCGGCTGCCCATAGAAGCGTATAAACACAAAAAGCTCAACCGAGAGCCCCAACCCGGCATCCCGAATCAAATCCTAAACTACGCTGCGCTCACCTCAAATCCGGTTAGGCCCCCTGCGGAACCAGCCATCTATGTCCACCCGCTCGCAGAAGGACTGCATCTCTGACAGGCTGGCGAAGCGTTGGCGCCTGATTTGATGCACGCTTTCGGCGGAATGACGATAGGACACTATAGGATATATGGAGTCACGAAAACTGTGCTGCAGTGTGGGGCTGGGAGGTTGGGGGGAATGCGGGGTTTGGGAGGCTTCGGGTATAGGGGTTTCGGAAGGATGTACCCTCGTAGTACGACATACTACTCATCAAACCGCTACTGTGATGCTCATTGGTACTTACGCTTTTGATTCTCGAGATTTCTCCTCGGATAAGATTCACAATGCTCAAACATAATCATTATGTAGGGGCCCGAACAATTACCAATACTATTTTGGTGGTTCCTTATTGCAAGTGTAGTATAACGGGCCCGATTCTAATTGCGTAGGCCCCTGTTCTATAGAACCCTACTATGGATATTTTATAAAGAAAGCCCGTTAACCATCCCTTTAAGGGAACCCTGCTCTCATTGTTAAGGCCCCTGTATTACCTTGGCTCAAGGACCCTAACCCCAAATCCTATACCCTGAACCCCTAAACCCTAAACCAGAACCCTATTATAGATCCCTTATAGAGCCGTAAATTTTAGGGATCCCTTTAAAGGAACCCTGTTCTGATTATTGAAGCCCCTAAACCCTAAATCGTACACCCTGAACCCCGCAACCTAAACCCTAAGACCCGACACCCTGAATCATGAAACCTAAACCCTGGCCCCCCTTAATGGTATACTATAGATCCCTGATAGAGCCTTCTAGGGATCCCTGTAAAGGAACCCTATTCTAACCCCAGGAGTCCCCATAGTAGCCGGACCATGAACCTGCCATCCAAGAGGATCGCCGCTGCCCTGGGAGGCAAGGAAGAGTCGTCTTGCCTCGGGTAGGGAGAGGGTTCGAGGCTTTAGGGCTTTTGGGGTTATTTTTGGGGGTTTAGGATTTAGGGTTTTAGGGTTTTAGGGTTTTAGGGTTTAAGGCTTTAGGGCTTTAGGGTTTAGGGCTTAAGGTTTTTGTTAGGGCTTTAGGGTTAAGGGATTTAGGGCTTTAGGGTTTAAGGGTGTTGGGTTTTGGATTTCAGGGCTTCAGGGTTTTGGGTTTAGAGTTTAGGATTTAAGGGATTTATTACCAGGACCCCCCAAGGCCCTTTAATAGAGCCTAGTAGTGGGTATTTGGAGGGTATGTTGGAGGGTAGTTGGGGGGTGCTGGTAGAAGGGCCTCAACGATTAGAACCGGATTTTGGTGGTCTAAAACAGTTAAAACTAATAGCTGAATGAGTTTACGGGGTTGGGGCTTGTGTGCCCAGGGTTAGCGCCGCAAGAGCGTGACTCTTGGCAGAGGTCAAGTAAGTAAGCAGCGCATTGACAGCCCTGCGATTTGTATGGTTTTCCTGACGCTTTGAAGCAAGCGGCCTTTGTTGAAACATAGACCTGCCAATTTTTTGCTAAATTACTGCAGATCCCTTATGTCACGGATGTGGTGCGCTTGCTTGTCATGGCAGGGTCGATGCCTTTAGCATCCGGCTCATGTGGTTGAGCTACATGCTCTTGTCAATTTTCCCAGTAAGTGCTGCTCTAACTCTCCTAAGCTAAGAAAACACTTTCGGTATGGAGATTGTGCTGTGTCGGAAACTCCACAGGGTGCAAGCTGGATGCGCAATCGTCTAGATAAGCACTCTTCTAAACTAAGAAGACAACCGAAGCTGTGGAGTTTGTGCTGCGGCA
>CAJNDT010005445.1:387652-435152 GCA_905221615.1 Symbiodinium sp. CCMP2592 | reverse complement strand
TCTTGATCGATGAGTGATGGTCTCCAGGGGCCAGGCATCTGGAATTCCCCGGCCCCCCGCCCTGGAAACCAATACCACCTCACTTGCACTAGTCCATGAGCACTGGACAATCGCAAGAAACCACAAAGGATGCATTGCCCGCGGAGTGGGCCCCTTCGCTACTGAGCTTTAAACAGCAGCATCTAATCACATCATCCGATGGTCTTGTCAAGAAAGCCGCTACAGTCCTACCGTATACCCCTATACCCTGCAAGTTTGACCCTAACCCTCGGCTGCAATCCAGCAAAGTGCTTTTCAGATGTCGACTTTGGTTGCGAGCCCCGGGATAAACGCCACCGACTTTTGTAGGCCCGGTAAGCCGAAACCCTCCAATCCAATGTACCGGGACCAACCCCGAAACCACCACTCAACCCACCCATGAAAACCCTGAACCGTCCCTGCTCCGCTCACCTAAAGCGGAAGCTGCTAGGTTCAGACATGCTCAGGACTAATTGGGCATGCTTCAATCCTGATCCGCCCCCCCTAGATCCTACACCTTACATCCCGTAAGTAAACCGTAAACCCTAGCACCTTAGCCCCGGAACCCTAAACCCTATAAGCCCTGAACCGTAACTCCTAAACCCTTGAACCCTAAACCGCCCTAGCCTTGGCAAAGCGAAGACAGACCATCGATCGCCATGCTCATTCCAGGGCCCAAGAATGCCAACAGCCCAAAATCGTACATGTAAGCACCCGCGGCCATAAATGATACAAAAAGTTTGACTTCGGGGTACTTTAGTGCTTTATAAACCCTGGCCTTTGATTCCCCAAACCCCCAGACCCAAAACACCGTCCTCCTAAACCTACCTCAAGATTTGCTCTGATTCAGACAACCCAAGGTCTACGAAGACTTGGAGCGGTTAGCTTTGCGAGTTTAGGGTTGAGGAGGTGGTGCGTCCAGGAGGATTCAAGATCGAGCTCGGGGTGTCGCTTCGTGGTTTAGGCTGAAACCGTACAGTTCCACAACCGCGAGCCCGAATCGGCTGCCATGACTTCGGGTTTAGGCATCACAGGGGTGGGGCTTTGAGGATTTCTTGGTGGGTGCCAAGCTCGCCGGTGCGGCGGTGAGTTGCGGCAAAGCTGGATGACAATCATACATATAATAAAATAGATGAATGATTTAAATATAAATAAATATATATACACACACACACATATATTTCTCTTTTATATTTGCTATTCAAATTCTTGTCCGTCTATTGTTATCATTGCTGCTTTACAGGAGGCTTCGGGAGGGGAGCCGGGCGATCACTGGCGCTGGATGCTTTAGTCCAAGGGTAAAAGGAGGGACCCTTAAGAAGGACCCCTAGGTATATACCCTTGATATAGCTATTAAAAACCATTTTATAGCCCATTATAGGGTAAGGGTCCCCATTAAGGGTCCCTCCTTTTCCCCTTTGATTTAGGGGTGCCAGGCGTGTGGTGAGGCCCCGACCGCCGAGGCTCACAGCTGGAAGAGTGGGCCATGAGGGTTTAGGGTTGAGGGTTCAGGGTTTTTGGGGTTTAGGGTTTAGGGTTCAGGGTTTAGGGTTCAGGGTTTATGGTGTGGCAGGCGAAATCGCGCGCTCGGGTGTGAAGCACCCCCGGCCCGCGCGCTCACGTTGCACCCCGGCCACCCAAACTATACTCTATTAGGGTTTAAGGTTTATTTTTGCACCCATGTGGTTTAGGCAACGGCTGGGAGTAGCCTCGGCCCTTTTCGGGCCTTCGGCATGGCAGAGCCGGCTCGGCCCTTCAAGCTTATCGTTTGACAGCTTTGGAAAATCTAGATTTTAGAGCTGGTTGTCTTTTTCCGAAAAAAAAACAAGCGCGACTAAATATTGAAAACCGGAAACTTAAGAGCAGCCACACGAAAAGAAAGGAGGGGGGACCTCGAGATTCGCAACCGGCCTTGTCTAAAAGGCACATTTTATGAACAGAATTTGTCACTTGAAAACCACCAGCAAAAATCCAAACTTCCGGCGGCCCGCTGTTGTGTGAGGAGTCCGGCATGTCCGGAGGGTCAGGGGTGTCCGGGGGTGTAAGCCGGTGTCCGGGATGGGTCCGGCCCCCCAGACCCTAAATCCTAAATCCTAAGCGCGACTAAATATTGAAAACCGGAAGCTTAAGAGCAGCCACACGAAAAGAAAGGAGGGGACCTCGAGATTCGCAACCGGCCTTGTCTAAAAGGCACATTTTATGAACAGAGTTTGTCACTTGAAAATCACCAGCAAAAATCCAAATTTCCGGAGGCTAAATCCTAAATCCTAAATACTAAACCCGAAATCCTAAATCCTAAACCCTAAATCCTGACCTAAAAAAGGGGGACCAAAGCAAATGGGTCACGGTTTGGGGTTATTATATAGCTACGCTAGAGGTGGTCCCGATACGGCAGTCCCTCATTTCGATGGGCTTTACACCGTTGACCTGTGCAGGTCAGACCGGGGAGGCTTTACCCTCCCCTCTCCGCGTCCCGCTCTTTTCGTAGGGCCGCTCGGGCTGTTAGGCCCTCGGCCAGAGCGCTCGGGGCCTGTCGTTCGACGGTTTCGGCACCTCGCTTAGTTTAGGGGTTGGGGTTTAGGGTTTAGGGTTCAGGGTTTAGGGTTTAGGGTTTAGGGTCTAGGGTTTCAGGGTTTAGGGGTTTAGGCTATAAAAGTGAAAGACGGAGGATCGAGACAGCTAGCTGGCATCGAAACACAAGCCAGCAAACGGGGCGGTGTGGGTTGCTCTCTCATCCGATGACAGCAGAAAGGTAAAGGCCCCCCCCTAGGGCCGTGAGGGTTTTTGGCTCAGAAAAGAAACGCAGAGCTTGGAAACTACCTATAGTCTCCATTGTAGTTCCTCTTTGGGATTACCTTATAAGATCCTAATCATATATTTGGTTAAACCAAAAAAGGGAACTACAATGGAGACTATAGGTAATAGCCTGAAGACTCGAAGGTTGGGCTTTGGCGGCTCAAACTGTTGCAAAGAGGTTTTCCCAGATGCGCCTGTTCAGAAGAGCTAAACATGGGAGTTTCCGAAAATGAGGGGTACCGCAATTTTGGGGTTCTTATAATGCGGATCCTACTATTTAGGGTGCTAAATTAGGGTCCCCTATTTTCGGAAACCCCACATACCTCACTTTTATTAGCAAGGAGGCAGAAGTTCGGAGCGACTGGGGGTCTGCTTCTTCAGGGTTTAAAGAGGGCTTCGAGGATAAGGAACCCCCAAGATAGTATTTGGTAATTATTTAGGCCCCTACAGCATTTTTCTGGGGCAGATATTGGTGCTTGGAGCCTTTAAACGATTCTTGCAACTACAGCCTTCGAGACAGGAAATGGAGGACGTTTTGGAGCCAATAGCAACGCATCGCAACGCGTTGCCGCCGCCATTCCCCACATCAACTGCCACCTTCTGCAAGCTTGAAGGGGCATTCGGCTTACCCAAAGGCTCCAAAGTAGTTCCTTTTTGGGATTACCTTATAGGATTCTAAATACGAACCCCAAAAAGGAACTACTATGGAGCCTCTAGGTAGGTTGAAAGGGTTTAGGTCTTTAGCCTTGGCTTCGATCGAGGGTTCTCATACATTTCAACGAGGAACGTCGAGGGACCCAATGGCCTGAATTCGAGGGGTCATGGCCCCAACGAACGAACGATAGGGGCGAGGTTTTGGGGCAAATGGTCTGGCCAAATTTGATATTGTAGAACCCTCTGTGTTGGCATTGGATTCTCAAAGTCCCTATATTACTCTCGATCCCATCCCCTCCGAATCCGATACATCTTCCTGGAGGATCTGCGTCCATCGTGAATTAGTTGTATCTTGGAAAGACTGTGTGTTGGAGTATTGAGGCCTCCGGAAAGCTAGCAGCAGTATCAGCGAAGCCGACCCAGAGGACAAGCCACACACAAAAAGACTTGATTGCTATACAAGACCCGGAAGCGATAACGAAACATACGACAAACTAACACGCCGACGAGGAAGATAGTGAAGATGGCGGTAAAGACAAAACAAATATCATGGTGACACTAATTCTGGCGTGTCTGGTTCTCATGAGCCGCAAACCTCCCACCCACCCACACACACACAGACAGAGACAGAGACACGGAGATTTTGAGTCCAGCTGAGGGAGCCGCCCGCTTGCTGCTTGAGGAGCTGCCTCGGGGTCAGGTGTCGGGAAGGCTAAAGTGCCTTCGTGTTTCGTTTATATCGGTCTATAGGATTCGCACAGGGTTTAGGGCTCAGACCATCCGCTGTTAACCCTTTTGTGGAGGTTGAGAGTCAGCACTTGCCCTAGGCTCTTGTACCTGGCTACAGGCCAAGATACGTCGCCAATTGTCGTGGCGAAGTCGGAGGCTGGCGAAGGATGATATGTGCTGGTATGGCCGCCGGTATGGCCTACAGTTTGCCTCCAGGAGAGGAGGACGATGAGCTGCAAGCTTTTCTCAAGCTTCGCCTTTGGACCTGTGGTAATGTAGGAGCCTGATTAAGACAAGACTAAGAAATCTTGGGCCTTTATATGAAACCTACTGTTTTGGGGTTATGGGCCCAGAGTTGGTTTCTTAATCAGATTCCTACATTACCATGATCCTGCCTGGGGAGTCTTGGTGTTGCTGGAGTGTACCCGAGAGCCTGGGCCAAACCCTGTGACGCCCCAGCCACTCGTCAAACGCCAGCTGCTTTAAAAATGCTTGTGTCGTTCTACATCTGCGCCGTGGAGTCGCCGCTCATCAAGTCGCTGTGAAGTTTTCTCAGCATCAATTACTGTGACTACAACAGCTTTCTCATTCCCACTGTCACTACAAGTGCCATCATCATAACAAATGTCATCATCATCATCAGAAGCATCAGCATATGCATATGCTTTCTCGTTGTTTCGTGTCTGAATGTCGAATTGAAGGGCATAAAAATCCAAAATAAGCTTGCCAAGAACTCGGTAGAACTGCCTGAGTCCGGCTCCCCGGAGAGATTTGAACACCCGGCCCCTAAGATTGAACCCCACTGTGCCGCATTTCTTCGAACCTCACCCCTACATCGAAAGACTTGGTGTGGCACGAAATGATTACGCTTGATCTATGTACGGCTTCGGGTTTCGGGTTTGGGGGTCCTGGGATTTGGATTTGATTCGAGCATGTTTCGTGGAGGGCTGTGCGAATGAACCTCCTCCCCCCCGCAACAAACTCACGACTGTAGCGACAGCCAAGAGAGGCACGCTGCTGCTGCAGCCATTAAAGCTCGGGGATCGGACGTGGACCTCGTGGGACAAAATGCAGCACAAGGGTCGTTATATGGCTCCTTCGAGGCTTCTGGTTTAGGCATCTCATTGTGTTTTGCGTAAGTGCTCTAGTTGACTGGTCATTCTGTTCAGATGGCTCAAGAGAATTGTCGCAGTGTGAGTGTTCAAGAGGAGGGTTTCGCTGTGCAGGCAAACACTGATTCCCGTCCTAATGTCAATAACGAAGCGTCAATGTTAGAGAAGGAATGACAACAAGAACCACTATGGTAACATTCTCAGAAATTAGAACAGCGCAGCATTTGTCCTCTGGTTCGGTATGACTGCCCAGTTTGGATTTACACAGTGTGCAGTGCCCTTTAGCGGCGCTCGTGCCGTTCAGGGTTTAGGGCAAACAAGGCTTTGCCTCCTCTGCAGCGACTACAGACCGTGCGGTTTCGGGTTTAGGGCCCAGCACCTAGAAAGCCTCCGTCAAAAAGGAAACCGTCATCAAACCGCGGAGAAACAAGAAATACCAATCCCAGCAGTGGCCTTACTGAAAGCATGTTTCGAGTCGGCATTTCGGCGACTCGGGGGCCTGTAGTTCCACAAAAAGCCTACAAACAGAACGGACGCAGAAAGCCAAATGCTCGTTCTTCACGCCCCCCAACTAAGTTCGAGCTCTCCGACGAATCATCTGAGAGCAGCACAAGCCATTCACCTCGCCTGGGGGCCAGGTGGGTCTAGGCTTCACGGCTTAAGGTTTAAGGTTTATAGGGTTGAAAGTTAAAGGTTTAGGGTTTAGGGTCTGGAGTTCCATGAAGCATATAGTATTAGGTTCGGGGGGCAGGGTCTAAGGTTTCGGTAATCCGGGTTTTGTAACCGTCGGTGAAATCTTGGTTCTGTGACACAGCCAGACCAGGGACCGGCACGAAGACTGCGCCAGGCCGACCGTTCGTCGAAACCGCGCGTTCCGCTTACGGTACTTGGTGTTATACGTAGTTGCCCATAGGCCCCATACATAGTAGTTCCTTTTTGGGGTTCATACGTAGAATCCTATAAGGCAATCCTAAAAGAACTCTACCATGGTGGGGCCTGTGGGTACAGTATAGTCAGACAGGGACTGCAAGGGGGTGTGCGCAGAAATCCTCTCAGCATCGGAGAGCAAGTGCCCACCTCAGCCCGAAATCCACCGAACACCGGAGTGGATGAAAGCAACAAACGTCATATGAAACTCAATCCGCAAAAATGCATCCACCTCCAGGAGGGTGCAAAGACAGACCGAAAGACCAAGAATTAGGGCGTTTGGGGTTTAAGGTTTGGGGCTTCAGGGTTCGAGGGTAGATCTTCTCATTTCCCAGTAAAAAGCAGTCGCTACTTTAGGACTCCAAAACACTTCCTCCCACCTCTTCCCTAAGCCGAGCCTCCCCAAAAAAACCCTCAAAGGCCCTTAACCCTTGTCAAGGCGACGGAAGGTTCCCCAGACAAGCCCCAACACGTAATTAAATACGCAACTCACCCCAAGCCCTAAAGCCTAAACCCAAAACTGAGTAGCCTCTCAGAGGACCCGCTGGGGCCGCTTGTCGCATCTGGACGAGGAAACGGGTGTTACTGGCTTCTAGGGTCATTCAAGAGATCGTCTGAAGGGTGAATTGAAAAGTTCCTACACATGGGTCCTGTCGCAGGTGCTAAGCGGGCTGCTGTCTTGGAAAGACTTGTGGAGAAGTTTTCTAAAGCGCTCAGACTTTGAACGGGGCTTTGGGGTTCAGGGTTTCCGGGGGATCAGCGGCTTAAGGTTTAGGGGCGTTGTTGGGGGCTTCTGGGAGGTAGATGTAGGGTTTGGGATCACCTGACCTGGATCTGGTCTTGTGAACACGAGGGCTTCGTCAAGCGGACTTCCGATTAAAGGTACCAATAGTTTTCCGAAACCCCCATTTAACAAAGACCCATGCCTTTTCACCTTTTTGTTGGGTGCATGCTCCAGTAAACCGGAGTTCAGAGGAGACCCGACGTCCTGCATCCTCTCCAAATCCAGGCCATTCCCTCTTCAACTTAGGTCAACCCAATAAGAAGAAGTCGAATAACAATGCCCCACATGTAGACCAAATCAGGTATGGAAGCTACATTCTCTCCCAGCGGCCTACCCAGAATAATATAGGAACTTGATTAAGATACCCTATAGGCCTATAACATAGTAGGCTTCATAAAAGGAACCCTAATAAAGGTCCGAGGTTTCTTAATCAGGTTCCTACATTACAGGATCCCAGTGGATGGCCTACTTAGAGGAAAGCCACGGCCTGCTGAGGCGGCAAACCTGAAGGAGGCCTGAGCTGAGCGGCTTAGCGGTTAAAAAACATACCGCTCGAGTAGGCTAGTTCGTTGAACATCCGAGCTGTCAATGTCGCTCCGAAGAGACATCGGCGATCACCGGTTCGCGTGATTTTGTCCCATAGAGTTCGGAAGAACACGTTCCGTAGAGATTTGGCTACCAACTGGGTATGCAATCCAACCAGATCAGGGTGAGGTGGGCTGGGATCTGGCTTCTCTCTATCAAAAAGACATCAGGAGTCAGGAGAAGGTCGAGGGCTCAGCGTTTTCCAACATGGGCTTTGGAAGGATTATACGGGGTGTTAGAAATATTATTTTCGCTGGTTGCTTGAGTACTGGGCTACAAATCACGTTGGGGTTTAGAACTCAGGGGTTCGAGGTGTCGTGGAAGCAGCAGGCGCAGCAGCAGCACCACCAACCAGGAGGAGCAGTAGCAGTTGTCGTTGTCGTCGTAGAGTATTTTTTGTTGTTGTCGTGGCTGCAGCATAGCAGTAGCAGCAGCAGGAGCAGGAAGAACGGATTAGCAGGAGGAGGAGGAGGAGGAGGAGGAGGAGGAGCCGGGGCAGTGCGATGGTGTTAAATGGTGGTGGTACAGTAGTACGAGGAGGAGGAGGCGGAGAATGAGAAGGAGGATGAGGAAGAAGAGGAGGAATAGAAGTCGGAGGGAGGAGTGGCAGTGGCAGTAATTTGTCGGAGTAATTTGTCGGAGCAGCCGTAACGTAGTAGTAGTAGTAGTAGTAGTAGTAGTAGTAGTAGTAGTCGTCGTCGTAGTAGTAGTCGTAGTAGTAGTAGTAGTAGTGGTGGTAGTAGTAGTAGTAGTAGTAGGAGTAGTACTAGTAGTAGGTGTAGTACTAGTAGTACTAGTAGACTAGTAGTAGTAGTAGTAGTAGTAGTAGTAGTAGTAGTAGTAGTAGTAGTAGTAGTAGTAGTAGTAGTAGTAGTAGTAGTAGTAGTAGTAGTAGTAGTAGTAGTACTAGTACTAGTAGTACTAGTACTAGTACTAGTACTAGTACTAGTACTAGTACTAGTACTTAGTAGCAGGAGCAGCAGCAGCAGCAGCAGCAGCGGCAGCAGCGGCAGCGGAGAGGCACCCAGGCTTGGCCATGGCCGAGGGGGTCAGTGGTGATCTGCAGACAATGCAACCTCCAAGTCATTGAAAGGTCCACCGCTTGCTGCATGCCTGCAGTACTTCTTGGCGAATCCGACTCCGTCATCTGCGCAGGCGCCGAGCGAGCTCTGGTTTTCTGGTGGTCGACACTGCGCAGGAATGATGCGGTTGCAGTGACAACCCGGACAGCCCTAGTTACCAGTTAACCCAAGTCTTACAAGCCCTAAATTTCCTAAACCCTAAACCGTAAACCCTGTCAAAAGCCTTCCTCCGGCCTCCCCCTAAGCCCTGCCTCCTTGAGAGTCCGCAGAATTTCCGGCGACCAAAGGCCGGCAGAGCTGCAAAGGCGGCTGCTTTAACATACTCTAATCTACTTTAATATATTAGTATATACTATGATATACTATATAATATCCTAAAACATGTACTATAAGCTTTTGCAAGACACAGCACACAGCCTACAACGTTGTTGAGTGCTGAGGATCTACCTCACCCCGCCCCCACCTGCCCCCCTGGCCACTAAACCCTAAACCCTAAAGCGAAATCATTGGTCACTTTGAGGCAAGAGCAGCGGCTTTGGTGGAGCTGCCTTTTGCACGCCCTGAGCCGGCAAGGGAAAGGTTACGTGTGCCGTGTCGGGCTCCGGCCTAGGGTTTAGAGCTGGGGGTGCCTGCATTTCCGTTGTGAGCTATGTCTGGGGCCTGCTGCCGCCGATTCGGCCTGAGAGCTGGGTTGGAAACTCCCACAAACTGATCCACTCATCGTGTTGCGGAAAGGTTGTTCCAAAGGTCCTGCCCCGCGATCCACTGCTGGAGCATATTCTGATGTAGTGGATAAAACCTTATTGCCAGATCTTCCGTTCACGGTCCCTGAGATGGAAGGGCATCGGTCCACGCTCGTACCACTTGTAAGCGACATTCCAGACTTTGAACCGTAAGCTGGTCTTTTCGTTTTGCGGTAGGGCCTACTTGGGGCTGGTGCTTCGGATTGAGGGTCTACTCGAGGCTACCAGTCTTGTCTTTAGGCCTTAGGGCCCACTTCGGTTTTAGGATCTTGGGCTTCCATCGTAAAAGATGACTTACTTCTGTTATGGGATCGAAAGGTGGATGGGACTAATCCTCCACTAAAACAGTGAGCTCGACTGGAGACTGCTCCAAGTGGAGCTGCTGAAACCTACTATATAATACTAAATCCTAAATCCTAAGCCTCAGGATTCCTAAAACCCTGAAATCCTAAACCCGAAATCCGAAACCCTTCATCCAAAATCTTAAACCCCAAAGTCCCAAGGTCACCTGAACTCTTGCGGCCCAGGGGACTCCAGGGATGACTCCAGGCGGCGCTGGCCTTTGAACTCTTCTCGAAGGCTTCAGGATTTCGTGTCTAAGTCTAGGATTTCAGGGTTTCAGGATTTCTGGTTTTGGGCTTCGGATTTCTGGTTTAGGGTTTCGGATTGAGGTCTTAAGGTTTCGGGCTTAGGCTTTAGAACTAAGGCTAAGGGCTCCGGCTTTGGCGCTTACGACTTGGCCTGGCTTGGAGCGTAGGGTCTTTCGCGTGTCCTTCACGACTCCGGGAGCCATAAGATGAGGTTTAGTTTGGGTTTAGGGGTTTAGGGGTTTAGGGGTTAGGGGTTTAGGGGTTAGGGGTTTTGGGTTTAGGGGTTTAAGGGTTTAGGGGTTTAGGGGTTAGGGGTTTAGGGGTTAGGTGTTTAGGGTTTAGGGGTTTAGGGTTAGGGCTTTAGGGGTTTAGGGTTTAGGGGTTTAGGGTTTAGGGGTTTAGGGGGTTAGGGCTTTAGGGGTTTAGGGTTTAGGGGTTTAGGGGTTTAGGGTTTTAGGGGTTTAGGGGGTAGGGTTTAGGGGTTTAGGGGGTAGGGTTTAGGGCTTAAGGTTTAGGGTCTAGGGTTAAAAATTTAGGGCTTAGGGTGTAGGGTTGAGGGTTTAGGGCCTCTATCCTTCAAGGAACCCCTGATGAACCCCTACAGAAATCCCGGAAGGAACCCTACAAACACAAAGACCCCAAAACCCAAAAGCCCATGAGGGTGCAGGGAGCTTGCCGACGCGATTGGCTCGAGGCTTAGGTTATTAGAGCTGTGGGCTGCTGATGCAAATGGGGGTTTCCGACAATAGGGGACCCTAATATAGTACCCTAAATAGTAGGATCCTTATTATAAGGACCCCCAATAAGGTAACCCTAATTTTCGGAAACCCCTAAATCATGCATGTGGCCGATAATCGTGGCGGATTTTGATGTTGATGGAGGTGGTGAGCCTTGTGGGAGTGGTGGTGCAAGCATTGAGTGCAGTAGTCACCGTGGTGATCGGGAGTTTCCGAAAATTTGGGATACCTTATTTGGGGTCCTTATAATAAGGATCCTACTCTTTAGGGTACTATATTAGGGTCCCCTATTTTCGGGAACTCCCATATTGTTTCGGGATCATGTTTAAGTTTTGCTCCAGGTCCGATCCAAGTCGCCGCGCCTGTCAACATGTCTAGTTCTAATTACCATTCAAACTTACAGAAAGCCACATCAGAAAACGTGTAAACCTTGCAATGTGGAGCAGCTGCATGAAGCGAACCTGATGCCTAAACCCTAATACCGAATCGGCCCGAACAATTAAAGGAAACAAACCCTTAACCAACCATCAAACACTAAACCCTAAACCTATAATGCCTAAACCCACAGGCCCTAAAAGCACATCTTCTGATGTGCCTTCGATCCTCGAAGGCCGTGGGAGACTTTCGGCAGCTCTGAGTTCTAGGATTACGCTTACACAAGCAAGGTATCTTCAAGCCCCGGCTTAGAGTATGTAGCGGGAAGAGAGCCTCAAATGTAGCTTCAAGATACACTTACACATGCCCATGTACACACATGGATCTAGATATCCGTTCATGAGCCGTGTACACATCCAGACGCGCACCCCAGGGAATGCAACGTCCCAGGCCCCGTGCCTATACCCTGAACCTGTTGGAATTTAGACGGGTTTGTACCTCAGAATCTACCCAGAGGCTCCAAAGTAGTTTCTTTCTGGGTTACCTTATAGGATTCTAAATATGAACCCTAAAAAGGAACTACTATGGAGCCTCAGGGCAATGAGGGTTTAAACATCTTCGGCCCCAGACGGCAGTGAAGCGGATCCCGGCGGCGGCCCTTGCATCCCTCGTCCCGGAAGTGCCTGGAGGTTCTACGTTCAATTTGTCTTCGGTTTCTCAGTCATAATGCCCTAGATAAGGACGATAGAGCTCGAAACATCCAGGTCCTAAGCTTTAAAATGCGACCCTAGACCCCCAAATCGAACCTCAAAGTTCAAGATACAACCACATGCTCTGTACTAAGGTCTATGGTCCGAGATTGGCCAAAACCAAAGCCTGACCAATACCGCAAACCCAGAAATCCTCAACGATAGGGATGCTACTATTTCGTGTTGCTTCGCGCTGCATACACCTTTGTTTACATGGGCCCCATCTCTTGTTTTCTAATTACTCGCAGGAAGAAGGGATACAGGTCGGAGGGCAGAGCGGGGAGGAGGCTCCTAACGAAGGCGTGGGTTCGACAAGAATAAACAAGGGCTGCTGTAAGGCGTCTTAACAACGGTCCCAAGGGCTTTTGGATGGGAGCTTAGAGTTCTCGGGTTTGAGATTTAGGGCAGTAAGGGGTTTTGGGTTTAAGAGAGTTGGAGACAAGTGTTCGGGGGACAGCGAGGGTGTAGGAAGGTCTCTGGGCTGAGGAGACTGAGGATACGGGGAGTAAGGACCGACTCTGTGCCTAACCTGCAACAGCTAAACCACCGAGAGGCCCCACAGTAGTTCCTTTTCGGGATTACCTCATAAGATTCTAAATATGAGCCCCAAAAAGGAACTACTTTGGGGCCTTAGGGCAAGCTAAACAAAATCTCTGCACCACGTTGCGTTCTTACATTTTCCAGGGTTATGCCTTGATACTTGAAGGTGGAAGTCTCAGGTTAGGGGCGATGTGTCCACCCCATGCTGAACGGGTTGTGGCTTGGGTGTTCAGGGAATTTAAACTTCGGATGCATCTATAGGCTGTAGGGTGAGGGCTGGATAGGTTGATGACACCTCTGAAGAGCACCTCATGTACCATGAACACAAACAAACCAAACTTTGGAGCCACAGCGAAAATCACTGCTAGGGAACCGAAACTTTGGGATTGGAGGTGTGATGTACGCTTAACGTCTATAGACGTTTTGTTAAGGAAAAGAAACTGCGGATTTGTGGGTGCTGCGTGCCCAACATCTCAAGGTAAGAATGTGCCCAGCCAACGTCGTTGTGATCGAAAGTCTGGTTCCGAACCAAAGCGGTGCATGACATCTACACACGGCTCATTGCGGTGCAGAACTTTTCAATACACACTGACTTTCCCGGGAAGCGTCACAAAGCTTGAAAGCCCAGTTGCAGCTGGTTGCTGAACCATCATTCCTGGCTGCCTGAGTATGAAGTAGGAAGGCTGCAGGCTTAGGGTCGTTGTTTCACCGGCCGTATGTCAGGTTCGTCGTAATTAATGATACTGCTCTGAGAGTGACAGTGAACATGCTTCAACTTACTAGTCGAGCTGGTACAGCTGTATTTTTTGTGATCATGACCGTCACGATCAGCAGCTACAACTGCTGCCACCTCTGTTCGTACGATTGGTACTATCGATTCTTCGATTCTGCCACCACTGCCACTACTCTTCCCAACACGTTGATGATGGCCCTTGCAATGATCCTGGCATGCATGATGATGGTCATGATGGCGGCACGACGATGAGTCTGATGCTGCCGCAGCAAGCTGGAGAAAGTCTTCTCTTGGTGGAAGCATAATCGTAGCCCATTCTGAATGGCTGCCGTGGCTGCTAGCCGACATGCAGGACAAGATGCGGATCCCTAAACCCGAAAACCTGGAATCCTAAGCGGTAATCAACCCCAAACCCTGAACCCTACACCCTGAACCCGAAACCCTGAACAGAACACTAAACCTTTGCCCTAAACCCAGAATCAGTTGGAGAGTGGTGAGTTGAGAGCGAACACTCGGAACCCGACCCCCAGCGGTCTTTGAGACTCACGAGAGTCCCCGCAAATATAATCCAATATAGAGGCCCCAAATTTTGGGAGTATGTGATATTATCATGAGAACTCTACGAAATAGTACTGGCACTCACACATGCTTCTATGTTACCCCGAAAGTGCTTTCTAAGACTCCCACATCATTCCTTGCATGCCGAACATCATCGGCACACATGGAGCGAACTGTGCAAGAGGGGTCCTGCCACGAGCACTGGAAATTGGGGTGCTACGGGATTGTTATCACCCGCGCTATTCAAAGCTAGGGTGCGGGGTTTAGGGGCTCAACTAAAGTCGAGGGCTTCGTAAATGTTGACGTTGTATTCCTGACTCCCGACTGTGCTCTGCGTAACTACCGATGGCTAGATGTAGACTGGTTCCTCGGATTGCTCACAATGAAGACCTTCTGGCTCTGTTAAGCTCATAGACTCACAGCTACTGCTGTCGCCGTAATCCAAGCAATCCGAGTCCTTGCTTTGTTAATACTTTGCTTGTGAGGCCTACGTAGATTCTGATGGCACGGTGCTGCTTGTTCAACCAACCTGGCGTTGCTGACAAAAACGTGTATCACGGTTGGATTTGATCTGAGGAAGCTTAGACGTCAACTATGTCTTCTCCTCAACAGCACACACTCATGAGGCGCGACAGTGCCTAATGCCTAATGGCTTTGATACGTTGGCGACTTGCTAAGACCCTCAACCCTCAACCTTAAATCCAGAGCCCTAATACAGGGGCCTTAATAATGCCGTTTTGGGGGCCCTATTCTAATTCATAAGGCCCCTTTTCGAACCGGATTATAGAACCCTAAAGAGCCCTTGAGCGATCCTTTAATTAAAGGAACCCTATTCTAGATATTAAGGCCCCTGTATTACGCTTCCATGCCGGGCGGGCCCTGCAAAGGCGGCTGGGCCCTGAAACATTCTCTCGGCTTGCATTGCGAGCATCTGCCTGGGACTACCCAAAGGCCCCAAAGTAGTTCCTCTTTGGGGGTTCATATAGAATCCTCTCGGGTAATCTCCAAAAGGAACTACTATGGGGCCTCTGGGTAGCTTAGGGCTTCGGGGCTTTGCGGATTTGGGCTTTTAGTGCTTGAGGCTCAAGGGTTTTTGGCCCTTTGAAAGTAATTAAGGGGCTTAGTGTTTGAGGCTTTAGGGCTTTGGGTTTGAGGGCTTCGCGCTTGGGGCTTTGAGGGTGTGGGTTTGCAGCGTTTTCGGTGTTTTAGGGGTTTTGGGGCTCAGGGTATGGGGCTTAGGGATTATAAGGCTGCAGCTCCCATGGACATAAGTTTGGGATAGCTGCAGATCAGCGAGAACCAAGGACCTTGAGGCCTATCACCCCGAGCCATGTGCGATTTCTCAAAGCAGAGAATGCTCTCTGTAGAAGTCCTTTTATAATATGGATCCGAGGATCTTACTCTTAGGAATCTGTAGATGTTGGGCCCCTTGTTTCTGAAAGCGCTACATCCTCCTGGAAAGCCGAACTTGAAACCTGAATGCTAGCCCGCACGCATGGAACAAATGATACTCCGAGACAATGGAATCTCAAGCCTACACCCCTGAAAGCTAACCCAAACAAGCCTAACCCGACATGTTTAAATCCCATAACCCCACCCCCACAGACCCTAAACCCTAAACCAATCCAATCCTCAAGCACTGACTCGTCATCATCGGATCCTATATAAACGCTAAACCTTACACCCTACACCCTATGAACAGAACCGGGGCTCAACACGACGCCATATTACGGAGCCGAACCGAAACATCCGAAAGCATCAAAGGGTTAAGGGAGCTCAATGTTGCGGGCTTCTGGTTTCAAGTTCCAAGCCTAGTCTTCGAAGCATTGGGCTTTGCGGCTTCGGGTCCGTGGTGTTGCTTGTGTGTTTTTTTCTAGATATGTGTGTGTGTGTGTGTGTTTTGTTGTGTTCATGGGTGAGGGTGGGATGGGGGGGTTATGCTATACCCATGGTCTCTACGAAACAGATCTGCGAGCACTGGGCCCTCTGCGTGTAAACAAGCAAAGTATCGTACAGTAAGGCCAAGGAGCGTGCTTAAGGTGAAGCGAAGTGACGTCAGGTGACATGAAGTACCAGTGCACTGATGCAAAGTAAGTAAGTAGGTAAGTAAGTAAGTAAGTAAGCAAGTAAGGAAGTGCGTAGTATGTAATTATGTATGTATGTCTGCCTGTCGGTCTGTCGCTGTTTGTCTCTCTCTTGGTCTGTCCTGTCGGTCTGTCTGTCGGTCTCTCAGTCTGTCTGCATGCATGCATGCAGACATTCACAAGTCCATGTACGTACGTAGGAAGGTAGGTAGGCAGGTCAGCAGGTAGGTATACATGTATGACCATGTGCATGTGCATGAATATGTGCATCTGCATGTGTGTCTGTTTGCATATACATATACACGAACATAGAAACATACATACACGTATACAGAATGATAAGATCCAAAAAACAATTACATGTGAAGCAGGAGAACGGGAGTAATAAGTCCGCTTCTTGTGCATGCTTATGCATAACCATGCACGTACACATGCACTTGAGATCAGGCCTGTGCAAATGAAGCACAGAGCGAAGCTCCACGAGTGAATTCGGCACAAAGTGAATGGGTTGTGATGTATGCAACATCATGCGGGCAGCCCGGCCAGGTGCAGTCATACAGATGTGCACCAACACAACTGGTGCCTAGGAGCACATACAATACAACACATGTCAATATTCTGCTAGCCTGAGATCGCTCAGATTGTTTCCTCGTCTTCTGTTTCCTTCCGTTTGCTGTTGCTCCTAATGCTCGTCTGAGATAGGACCCTAGTAGAATCTGGGAAAAGGTCTGACAATGGAGTCGAGCGGCTGCTGCTGCTGCTGCTGCTGTTGCTGCTGAAGTCGCAAGGCCTGCTGCTGCTGGAGCTCAACCTCGGTTCGGGCTTTTAAAACCACGGTTTAGGGTTTAGGGTTTAGGGTAACTTTAGCGAGGTAGGGTTTTAAAGGCAAGGCTTGAGGGAATTAGGGGGTCACGGCTGATAGGCAGTAGGAAGTCACGTCTGTGGGTCTTAGAGTTGATGGTCGAAGCTTGTAGCGAGCAGGTTCTGGGGTGGAAGATTGGAGGATTATAAGGATAAGCGAAGACTCAGGTTATTGTAATGTCCGAGGATGCAGGAAGGGGGCAGAACGCCCTAAACCCTAAAACCCTTACCCTGATACTCACCTTGCTACGGGAATCGGATGACGGATTCCATTTCTGCTTGCGTTTTGCAATCAATCTTACTTTCCAGTCCGTCGAGCCCCTCACGCCTGCAGCGTCAAAGAACACGTTCAGAGGCGGAACAGCAACCAGTCGAAAGAACCACAGCAGACTCTTCGCTTAAGCTTCTAAGGCTTACCCAAACGCCCCAAAGTAGTTCCTTTTGGGGGTTCATATATAGAATCCTATAGGGTAATTAGTCCCAAAAAGGAACTACTATGGGGCCTGTGGGTAGCTCAGCAGCAGGGGGTTTAAGGGTTTAAGGTTTAAGAGAAAGATGCTTATTTTGCCAAAACAGTCAGTAACCTAAACTGGATTCCAGCCTAAGACACAACCCCTGAACCCTACGACCCGGATGATTCAGGTTTAGGGACTTTTTTGAGGGCCTATTTCTGCTCCAGCCGAGGTCATAGAGATAAACCTGAGGGTTTAGAGCGAATGGTTTAAGCTGCAACGCAGAGGCTGAGACAAAAAAAACATGGAAGTCTGCATAACAAACCTTACGTTGATCCTTGGCGGAACGAGTCCAACTGTTTGAGCAGACGGACAGGGTGACGGTGAAGGTAGTCAGTCTGTATCCTACCCTATATTGTCTAGTCATGCAGTGTCATGCGTACGTGAAAGAGTATTCACAAGACCGAGGACAGACAGTTGAGGTTCCTATATATTGGGTCTTCAGTGTTAAGTCATCACAACACGACTGACTGGTACGCTCACTGCACCAGTACTTTCTGACAAGTCATGACTCAATTATGACTTCCCGAGATATTGTTCTCCTAGGGATTCGGGAGCCCGAGCCGTATTCCGGAGCCTGCATACTTGAGTGTTCGTGCCGAGCGTTCTTACCAGTTCAAGCATGTATGATGCTCTCTGCGACGCAGCTGCCAGGACCACTTCGACAATGGCTTTTTCGTTTGTGGAGGGTGGGTTAGGATGGGGTACATTGTTGCATCATGCTAAAGTAATGAGGGAGACCTCAAGAACACAACTGCCATATTATATGCGACTACTCTCTTGGTTCCCAGATAGCTTTAAGCTAGCGACTACTAGAAAAGCACAAGTGGTCCCTGGTCCCCAGGCCTGGGCATGCAAGTACTATCTGGGGTGGTCGTCTCGACTTTAGGGCTCAGGGTTTCGGGCTTTTTCAGGACGTGGTAGAGTTAGGTTAGGTTGTTGGGGTTTCGGGCTTGTGGTCTAGGGTCTTCGACTGGAGGGGCTTGGGGGTGAGGGTTTATTTAGGGTCTGGCTGGTAAGCATTCCTGTAACGGTGGAACGGGCTGATTTCCAGAACTGCTACTTGGAGGTTCATGGGTAGTTATTAGTAGGGTTATAAATAGAGTAACTATACTTTTAACTCATATTAGGGGACTTATAACCCTACTTATAACTACCCCTGGACCTCCAAGTAGGACACCTGTCAAGCTTAGACGTGCCAACCTTGACGTAGAGCTGCACGGGGCGCAGGCTGCTTTGATGGGGGGCATACCCGGCCACTCCGCACCACGCCCAAACTGCTGTACCCTTCAAAGAACCAAAAATACTTCCGAATCCTGACACTTAAACTAAACACTGAAGCCTAGAGATCAGCAGCAAACTCCCAGCACTGAGTATGACATTCTAAGCCTAAACCACAAAATCCTAAACAATGCTCCATAGAACCCTTATATAGACACCCGAAGCCCCCAAACCAGAACTGAGCCTCCTTAAAAGACCTTTTGCAGGCCGTGAGCCTGCTGCGCTTGTTGCTGAGATCGCCTCTCTTTTTCTGCAGCCTCCTTGGCGGCACGCCTCGGCTAGCGTTTGGGGTTTGATGCCGACGGTCTAATTGCGGCTGAAGGGTTGTTTGTCCGTCCATTTTCTTTAGGTTTCGCAGGTTTGTGGCTTTGGGAGTTAACACGAGGAAGGTGGAAGTAGAGCAACAAAAGTGCGAAGCCTGGTCATGCTTGCAGGCACGATCAGCCCTACGTCCCGACATGCGAGAGCGTGCAGCTACAAATGCCACCCGCGCACACACACACACACAGGATTCTCTTGTTGGTATCTGCCGTTAGCAGCTACTTCGTAATTGCTGCTGCTGCTGCTAACATGGTTGGCACGATTCCCCTATCCCCACATACTACACCCCAACCAATCATAAACCCTATAATCCTAAGCCCAAACCTAAACTCCCCTGAACCCTAAACCCTGTCATTGAAAGAACATTGATTTCAGTTCTTTCGCGGTGTCTGTGCGAAGCTTCAAACGAGCAGAACACCCCTGTATTGCGGACTGTCGCGTTTTGGAGTGGGGGTTTAGGGTTTAGGGGATTTTGTTTAGGGGGGTTAAGGGTTCTGGGTTAATTAGGGATTAGGCTTAGAACCAGTCCTACGCACCGCTGCAAGGCCCAGTCATGGCTTTCTTGTTTCTTATGAGAATGAGGATGCCACGTAAGGAACCCCGCATCTATACTAATTATTGCAATTAAGCCCCGCAAACCTGCACAGCATTTATTCCATCATCTGGCAGTGTTCCTAAACTTCCAACGCTTGCTGTCCAGAATGCTCCTTGCGCTCATCCTCGCGTTGGCGCTCACGCTCGAGCTCCTCGACGACGAGGCTTCTTATACGACAGGCAACACGGCTGAGAACGACACTTGTTCATCATGGCACTCCTCCACGTCTTATTGCTCCTGGACTGTATCATCATCCTGGATCTTGCTGTCCTCCTCTTCGTCGTCGTCATCATCATCATCATCACCATCACCATTGTTACGATAATCGTCAGAGCAGTCACTACCCGCATCATCTCCATGCACATGCGCGGCCCATCCTAGTTCGTCTCCTCGTCAGCAGGAAGTAAAGACAAAAAACATATATATATATATATATATATATATATATATATTTAAATACATACATACATACATATATACATATATGTATGTAGCACAAGATGTCGATATCGTGGTTGGCAACCCTCATGCGTAGCATCATCATCAGCGTCTGTCATCATGATTGGAATGCCGATCGGCATTTTCTTCTGCAACAGCCGCACAGGGCTTCACCAGCAAGCACTGCCACCATCACCACAGCGACGTTGCCAACGACGGAATCATCAACATCAGCAGCCACACCAAGCCCAGAAAAGCAACAGCAACAAGGACTCCTGCTACGGCGATCACTGCGACAACAATTATGGCATGGCAAAACCCACGGTAAATACAACTAAGAGTCTATCCTAGCTAACAAAAACGCACTAGCAAGCAAACAGCGGAGCTCGTCGCACAGCAAACATGGTGCGCACAAGTCAGCAATATTCCGTAAACGCCAGTAACACACCTGTCAGTCGTCAGACATCAACAAGAGCATCATCGTGTCACGATCTTTCGGTCTTTACTGTGGCTCGTCCTGATGAGGAAGAACCCAATTCAACATTGAGCACTACATCGATGCACCAAAACCTTGTACTGAATAGCAGGCAGATGCTGCACGAGGAAACAAGCCAAGCAGTACCTGCTGGACGCTTCTGGTAAGACACGTATGTCCAAACAAACAAGGGCATCATGGCCATGCAAGCATAACGTCATAAACCGATGCCAGCCGTAAAGGCTCAGAGTTACAACACAGCTTGCAGGTAAAGAAAAGTAAACCTTTAAGTCCTGCTCTTTCTGCCGGCGTAGGTGTTCCAGCACCTTAGCACATAACCACGGTAGGGCCGAAGCCTAGGCCAGGGCTGAAAGCCGTTCGGGGTTTAGGATTTAGCGCATAGCTGAGTCTAGGTCTCCTGCAGGTCTTCTTGGGGGATGCGTGCAGGGCGGGCCATACAAACTGCACCTACAAAGGCGCTGCAACGTTTGCATTGCGTTAGCCCTACAATTTGGCCCGGATCAGATGAACGGCTGGGAGTTTCCGAAAATAGGGGACCCTAATATAGGACCCTAAATAGCGGGATCCTTATTATAAGGACCCCCCAAATAAGGCACCCCTAGTTTTTGGAAACTCCCAACTCCTCTATCTTCTCAATCCTGTAAGGATTACATTGGGAGCATCAGACCGCGGAGTTTCTCTCGCTACCCAGGGCTGAAGCTCCCAAAGTGCCAAAAATCACTAGGAAATCCGACTCCTACAGCCTCTCAGCGTCATACCCCTGGGAGCTAACCGAGAGTGAGAGGACGCAGGCCATAGGGTCCTGCAGACGGCCTCAAAGGAAACCCTTCGGCTCCCGTCAGCCTCTCCAGCACCAGAATGCTGAACTTTTCTACACACACGCCGAAAGCCCGAAAGGTCAACTCAACTACTATTCATAGGCACCTGCGCTTCTAAGGGAATCAACACTTCTCAACTCTCAGTTGCCCAAAGTGCTGAAGATTTAGGCTGAGTGTCGGAAGAGGGAGCGTCCGCATGTCCCGGCCTCATGACTCAGACTCATGACCAGCGGAGGCTTAGATGGTTTCACGGTCGAGTTTTAAGCAAGAGTCTCAAGATTTCGATGCTGAGGGTTTGTAGACTTGTAGGTGTCCCCATCTTAGTTGTAGCTCGTTTAAATCTTCAATATCAATATGACATATCACAGGGAGCTGGAATGAGCAAGGATGCAAGCAGCAAATCGACAAATGCAGTGGGTCTGCACTGCCTGAAACCCCAAATGCACTTCACCCTAAACCCTTAACCCTCCAAACAAGCTTTACAGGGGGGGTAGTATATATGGGAGTTTCCGATTCTTAGGGGTACCTCATTTTGGGGTGCTTATAGTAAGGATCCTACTATTTAGGATACACTGCATCCATCCCCTCGGTCCCTACAGAAACCCGAAGATGCCCGAACCTGAATCCTTACTCACTCATCCCCTCCACCCCGATTCCACTAAGTGGCTAGATGTTCTTACATAAACCATCGCCAGAATCACAGCTACGCCACCGCCAGAATCATAGTTTGGCCTCTTTCGCCCCCTCAAAAACTGATATGGCTTAAGGTAGGCATTCTCTACAGTTCAAACTTCTAGGTCCCGGTCCTGACAACGAAACCTGAACCCTGAGCTGGGGCTGTTATGATTAGAATAATAGGGTGTTGGGGGAAACTATCGTATGGTTATATATTGTAAGGAACACCCCAGCTGGAATGGCACCGGTAACTATTCAGGCTTGTACATTAAAGCCCGTACAGCAACCCCTACAGTGCCCTATAGAATCCTACAGACCCGTTAAAGGTTAGAGGCCGCTAAGAACGGGACTCGCCCTCTGCCGGAGCTCTCGCCACGGAGGCCTCCACCAAAAAGCAGGGTTGAGAGTTTAGGGCTCCAATGAGTGGGTTCTCGATAGATTTCATGAGTGGGTTCTGGACATATATATATATACATACATACATACAAATATACATATATATATATATATATATGTATATATATATGTATATATATATATATATATATATTGGCCCCATATTTGCCTTTTACAATCTTGGTAGTTATAAATAAGTTATAAACCCTTTTCGGAAGGAGGCGAGTTTAGTTGTACAGGTGCTTAAGGCCCGACCCAGAGCTAGGACCATATTTCACAACTGTGGGATCCTAACCATAAAACAAGTTCTCCAAGCAAGGTGCTACAACTCGAGTTCTAGGTAGGCCGACGCTAAACCCTAGTGGTTGGAGGAGCAGGGAATGATTCTGGCAGTTGGGGTTTGCATTTGGCCTAAACCTCAAGACTAAACCCTAAACCCTAAGCCCTAAACTGCCCTAAACCCTAAGCCCTAAACTGCCCTAAACCCCAACACTCAAACCTTGAATCCTGAGCCCAGAGGTCGAAAGGCTGAGCACTGAAGCGCCGGACCCAGCAATTGACTACCTTTCCCAAAGGGCCCTAGGTACTGTTACGGGGGATACTTCCCCAAATCATAATAGTAATTCCTACTATAGAAACCCTACATTCTGCTACATTACCCTAAGGGTCCATGTACCCAAACAGTATATACTTTGGGCCTAATGTACCCATATAGGGAGTACTTTAAGGCCACCGTATAGACTATTTAGGTACATGGACCCTCAGGGTTAGGTACTTTGGGCCCTTTGGGTTCGAGGTGATGCCTTCGGGCTGTTTGCTTGGGGGCCGGTCTGGCAACTCTTGCTGTGACCAGTGCACCAGGGCGCCAGGGCCGAAGGTTCGGGCCGGAAGGTCGAACACTGGTTTAGGGTTCATAATATTGCTTGGAAAACCAGAATAAGGATACTTTGGGGTCTAGGCGCTGAGGAACCCGAGCTACGTACAACGACACCAATTACTCAGTCTTTTGGGTGTCGAGTCCAGGGCTCCAGGTTTAGAGTGGAAGGCCAGGGTTTTGGAGGTCCAGAGCTTCGGTCTACGGATCTTAGGGTTTAGGGGTTTAGGGTTTGGGGTGTTGGGTTTCGAGACGGTTTGCGGTGTCTCAGTGTCGAAGACTTATAGCATGGGACTTGCCGTGCATGATCTTTGGATCTCAGTGCGACTTTCCTGAACCCAAAACCAGGGGCTTCAACTCGGGCTTTCTGCCGTTCGGAAGCGATGCGGCGGGAACAGGAGCTATGAGGATAGTTTAAGCCCCTTGGCCCCCGGAATGTATCCATAGCAGTCTCTCTACACCTCAACCCCTAGTCCGAAACAACAAGAGAAGCCGCTTGACCCCGCATGCTGCAGCCAGCCCATCCAAGCCCTCTAATCAAGCCTAGCTGACTGCACTAGTATTAGTAAACTTCATATGCTGGCTCCCAAAACTACGTAAGATCAGTGCTTGAATAGTTAGACTAGGACTTGCGAGGTGGTCGTACTGCAACTGGCTGAGACTTATGAGAGAACACAAAGGAATATAGTCTTCGCAACCCTAAATGTTAATTCGCTCAGCACTACATGTTCAGGCCTGTGCGCGAGAAATCAGCAACTGTAGGGACTGTAATACGGGTATCCTAAATAGTAAAATCCTCTAAGGTATTTGTAATGTTAAGGAACAACCATATACAAACATACACGCATATACATATACACATACACATACATATACATAAAAACATAAAAACATATAAACATATAAACATATAAACATATAAACATATAAACACATATACATATGTACATATATACATATATACATATACACATATATACATATAAACATATAAACATATAAAACATATAAGCATATACATGTACATATACAAATACATATACATATACATATTACATATACCTATACATATACATATACATACATATACATATATGTACATATACATATACATATACATATACATATACATATACATACACAGATACATACATAGACACACACACACACACATATATATATATATATATATATATATGCATATGTACACACATGTGTGTATGTGTATATATATATATATATATACATACACACACACACACACATCGACGGCGTGGTACCACCGCCTCCTCCGGGTGCGGCAGTTGTGGGGCTGCCTCTTGGGGGACTGCTGCAACAGCCTCGCGCAGGCTTATGGTTTAGGGTTTAAGTTTTAGGGTTTAGGGAGGGCAGACTTAGGGTGTGAAAAGTGCTGCTCAATGATTTAATGCTTCATGGTTGATGGCTTTAGGTTGTACTTGACTGATTTGGGAGTTTCCACGAATAGGGGATCTTACTATCATACCCTCAATAGTAGGATCCTTATTATTAGGACCCGGAAAACCCCTATTTGCTGAATCCGCCTTATCTAAGGTACTCGACCAAAAGAGATGGTTAGGAGATCGCTGTGGGCTGATCTGGGCAGCTTCGTGTGACTTTGAGCCCAAGGCGGCTGAGTGTGGGTTCGACGGATACGGGAGTTTCCGAAAATATGGGACCCTAGTATAGTACCCTAAGAGTAGGATCCCTAGTATAAGGACCCCAAAATAAGACACCCCTAGTTTTTGGAAACTCCCATACTGCAGATGGTCGGTGAAAGCCACTGAACGACAATAGTCCTGAGTTGATTGCTGATTGTCGCTATCCGATTTGAGGAGCATCTAATGCCGGTGTGTTCCGAGGGGGGCCGGACGCCCAGCGGATGCTAGAAGGACTTTGTACCCAATTGGCAGACTGGATGCAGGATGGTGCGCTAAATAAAACACTGCTGAGCAGAACAGTTCGGTGCAAGCAGATGGTGACTCTGTGGAACAAGTCGGCTGTACAGCAACCGGTGTGTCCGCCGATGAATTCGCAAAGCTCAACATCTCAACGAGCCGCAAGTTTTGCAGATCCTATGCCAGAAACCGGAGTCACAGTTCTTCGATTTTTGCGGCTACTTTGCATTGGGGCGGGTGGCCGTGCAGTTTCTGCCGGTGCATCCGGCTTTGGCCCATATGCAGAGGAAGTCGCAAAACATAGACACCCCCCAACTCCGACACTAAAACCAAAACGCCCTTAAAGCCTTCACCCCTAGGCCATATTTCGTGAAACCCTTTCTGAATAAAAACCCATGTGAACCGAAGCATAAACCCAAAACCCTAAACCCTAAACCATTACCCTCACCGGTCTGGTGCCTCATCGGGTACTTTGCCGCCTGCTTCGCTGGCCGGAGCAGCGGTGGTAGACCTTCAAGCAGTGCGGTTTAGGGTTTAGGGTTTAGGGGTGCCGAAGCCAGGAAGAAATTGTAATGAACTGGAGAAAAAATCAAGGGACCCCTCTAAAGTCGACATGCCTTAACCCTAAGCCCCCACATGTAGCAACCCGTAGCCTGCCATTTTCAGCATAACTATGTAGAGAGGATCTAGTAAAAAGGTAGGTGGTGCATATATATATATATACACATACATACATACATGTGACATGTGCCTGTGTAAGGCTTGGGCGGTATGGGGTTTAGGGTAGTTTAGGGTTTGGGATACCCCAAACCTTGCACTGTAACTGTTAAGCCCCGACGGCCAATGCCAGGAAGCGCTAAGCGAGGGTGTCTGTTCGGCTTTCTTCGCGGAGTAAAACGCCGCCAACTTGACGTCCAAAGACTAGGGTGAGAGATAATGAAAAAGTATGATACAGTTTGTTATGTTATATTAGTGCATTTCGAAGGGTTCGAGGTACCTTTCTCCACAATGAGGGCTTAGTCTTTCAGGTATCCGGTTTCCGGGCTTATTGCAGATCCAATCCAAGTCCAAGACATCTCGCCCGTCTCGGCCAACAAAGCGCGTGCCCGCTCCCTTCTCTGTCGCTTCCTTGGCATTCGATTGTCGCGCAATGGGGCTTTCGGGTTTGGGATGTTGCGAATTCTGAAACCCCAAGGCCTCTAGACCCCACGATAAGGATCCCATGAAAGGTTCTGCAACCGCATGACTCCAATGTCTTCTGTATTCAGGGCCCCCTGATATACTCAGGCTCCCTACTACTCTACGCTACGTAGTAATATCGGAGTTCTGGGAATCTCTGGGCAGTTTACGTTTGGAATGGCTGCAGCAGAGACGCTTGCGCGCGGTTGAGTCCTCCCGGCTCCTGTCACGGGAGTTGCACTACCGACCGAAAACCGATTATTGTAAGTATATGGTAGAATATACTCCAAAGCCCTATTCTAATCAAGGCTCCAGTGGTACGGTTCCAGACCGAGGTCTATGCCATTTGACATTGGTTGTCACTCTTTTTGATATGAAACTTCTGTGTGAGGGGATCTTGGCCGTCCCAATCATACAACTGAAGAACCTGAAAAGACGCTACATCGCAGGGAATATACTCGGGTTTCACCTCAAAGCGAGACCATGTCGTAATCCTTATACAGACACTATACAGTGACCCTCATAGCAGCCGCCTACCCCAGAAACCTGAAAACTCACAGAACAACACTGCAGCCACACCTTCTCGGAGATCCCAGGCCAATCACCCTCTTAGACTATGCGACTCCAAAACCTCAAGGACCCGTGATAGACAGGCATTCGGGTTCGCCATTTGAACCTCTGAACCTGCCGACTTCAATGTCAATCCTGCCTACGCGCCTGCACGAAAGGCGGGATTGGGGCAAGTCATCAACTTGGCTTTAGGGTTGCGAGCTTAGGGTTTAGGTATGGCAGCTATAGCAGAACAGAAGGAGGAGGAGAGGAGAAGTAGAGAGGGTAGAGTAGAGTGGCAGCGGCAGCAAGCGAGTAGTGGCACTAAGACAAGACAACAAACAAAACCAACAAAAAAAAGCAAGGGGGGGCACCCGAGGGATGATCTCGAAACCTTAATAAGAGCCCTCGTGCTGAACTACCGAAACCTGAAACCTGACGATTATAAACCCCAAACTCAGAGTCCAAAACCTGTAAATTCAGAGCCTCACCGAGCCTCGTATTTTCCCTATCATTATGAAAATATGCTTTTCTCGTCATTATCAGTAATTTAATATTCAAAACATTAACATTGCTACTGTCGTTGTTACTCCTAATGTTAGTCTTGTTATTATTCGTCTTTCTTCCGCTTCTTCTTATTGCTACATTACTATCATGTCATGGTGACTGCCTGCTACTATTAACTGAACTGTTATCGTCAGTCTTAGTGTTGTCATTATTATTGTCCTTACTCTTCAACTGTTAATCTGTGCATCAGTATTACTCCTACTATTGTTTCATTATGTCTCCGTATTTTGCCCTAAACCCTAAACGCTACCCCCCCCCCTACACCCTAAACCCGAAACCCTAAACCCTAAGCCCGCAACCCTATACCCCTAATCCCTACACCCAAAACCCTAAACCCCCAAACCCCTAAACCCGAAACCCTACGCCCCTGAACCCTAAACCCTACACCCCGAAACCCTAAACCCTACACCTCTAAACCCCGAAACCCTACACGCCTAAACCCTAAACCCTGAACCCCTACACCCTGAACCCCCTAAACCCTCAACCCCTACTTGTCTGGGCCGCCAAACCGACTCGCAGCTCTTTCGGAGGCTGCGGGCTCTCGGTCTGCCTTCGTCCTCGGAAGTGGCCCGGTTTAGAGTTTAGGGTTTTAGGGTTTAGGGTTTAGTGTTTAGGGTTTTAGGGTTTAGGGTTTAAGGGTTTAGGGTTTAGTGTTTAGGGTTTCAGGGTTTAGGGTTTAGTGTTTAGGGTTTTAGGGTTTAGGGTTTAAGGGTTTAGGGTTTAGTGTTTTAGGGTTTTAGGGTTTAAGGGTTTAGGGTTTAGGGTTTCAGGTTTAAGGGTTTGGGGTTAAGGGTTTAGGGTTTAAGGGTTAAGGGTTTAAGGGTTTAAGAGTTTATGGTTTAAGGGTTTAAGGCTCAGGTTTCAGGGTTTTAAGGCCTTCCGTGCTTTATCGGGATTATAGGGTTCTGGGGCGTATCAGGCTTGAGGTTCTGAAGGCTTAGTAGCTTACGGCGTTTACGGGTCGAGGCTTCTTTGACAAGTCCGGTCCCAAGCGCTGAAATCAAAAATCTACGACTCCTATATAGTTCTAGAAAAAATAACTTCAAGCCAGCAAGAACAGCCTATCATTCTGAACGGGACATCCTCGCGGCCTTAGAAGGCATCTAGCTCATTTGGGCATGGCTTTAGGAAGATGCCAGGTAGTTACTCCTATATACACCCGCCAACGTAGGTAGTATAATGGCCTGAATCATATGTAAAAATTACAGGCATTAATGGGTTTGAGGCATTGGTATCCGCCTTATAATATGTCGGCGATCCCAAAGGAATGATCTTGCTGCTGACGCCCTTTTCGATCTCAGGAGCTCCTCAAACAGCAACAAGATATCCCAAATTCCACAAAACAAACCACAATGTCAGGCCCCGAGAAGAAGTGCAGAGCAATGCGGGGTCCAAGTAGCCTAAAACCTTCCCTCTGCTCCCAGATAGTTTTCTTCTGCCCTGTAGTCTTTCCATTTTCCTTAAGGGTACCATAGGGTTCTAGAGAAGGCTCCCTTTAAGGGTACTTGGGTTCCATAGCAGGATTCTCTTTAAAGGACTAATATAGGGGCCTGAATAATTAGAATCGGATTTTGGGATATATTATACTATAGTTATACTAAGGAACCTCCAAGTTAGTATGGGTAATTATTTAGGCTCCTATACCAGGTGGGGACCGGACGGGCTTGCAGTCTGTGCAGCTTCGGCCGGCACGGACTTCGGCCTTACGGAGAGACTTTACGGATACACTTTAAGGGTCCCTCTAAGGGGTTCTATCATAGGGTTCCCTTTAAAGGGTACAATAATAGTATTTTACTATAATGGAGCCTTTAAGGGTTTCATGGTCTATTAAGGGGTGGAGGATCTTTCGGGCTTTTGCAGGGGTTGTTGGGCTTTGGAGTTAAGGGTTCGAGTTAGTGTGTCCAGGGTGATTAAGTTTAGGGTGTTGGGTCCATAAGGTCACGGACACATAGGGTGCCGGTTTACTTTCCTGTGTTGTCATGCATCTTCAGGACATCTGGGATGATTCCATGGCGTTGGGGTGGGGAGCGGTATGACGGTGGGGGCGCCGGGGGCGGGAAATGACATCGATTCTAACGGCGACGTACAATGATTTTGCTGCTTTACCCAAAGGCTCCAAAGTAGTTCCTTTTTGGGATTACCCTTTAAGATTCTAAACACGAACCCCAAAAAGGAACTATTATGGAGCCTCTAGGTATACAACATGCTGCAGAGGGGCGTTTGACGTTAACGCATTATCACAACGGCTCATGCCTCCGAGCTTACCCAAACCACTGACTCTTTGCACAACATAGTCATAGTCTGCAACGATGCTGTGATGGCGATGATGATGATGATGATGATATTGATTACTACAAAAAAGATGATGGATCACTACAAAAACGATTTTGGCTCACTACACAAACGATACTGGCGGAGTGAGTTCTTGTCCAATCGCCCAAGTTACTACAGGCGGCAGGCGCTAAAACCCTGCTTTGTCTTTGAACATCGTGATACAACCTCGGTTTCCTACTTTTTTAAGAATGCGCCCTCACCCTCCTATGAGGCTTATGTAAGGGTCTCTAGAAGCTGTGTGGAAGGGATTCTACTATAGAGGGGTTCTGTCCGCATTGCTGCACAGTATTTACGACAAGGGTCTCCAAATGGGGAACTACTGTTGATGATAAAAATCCTGCATTACCCATAATACGGAATATACCATAATTCCCACAGAGTAATGCAGGATTTGTATCATCAACCGTAGCAATGCAAACTGTCGACAAAGTGGAAGACTGAGATGCTTCTTGCATGCAGCGGTCTCTCCTCCTGACTGGCACTTATCCCTGAACGAGTTATGCATGTAGTCCCTTTGCAGTGCAATATTAGGTAACGGGGCCTCTGAACGGAAAATCACTGGAGTCGTGCCTGCTCGTGCTTCGTGCAGGCGCAGGCGCAGCGGTCTCTTCCTTTGGCGCCCTCGCCCTGGGTCAGCATGCATTGTGCGTGTTGGGCGTGACGGGTATACATATGTGATAACAAACCCTCATCCTAAACTTGGCGGAGCGGTTTTTTTTTTCCTAGGTCTGGCCCTCCCCGGCTTGCTTTCCTAAGTCTGGCCCACTGGTTGTGGTTGCCAGCAGCGGCAACTGCGGTCTTTGCTGCATCAAGCTATTGGGGAACTAGAATTCGACGGCTCTGGTTTTGCTTCTGTCTTGCATGAAGCTATTGGGGAACTACAACTTGCGGAGTCTGATTTTGCTTGTGTTTAGCATGAAGCTGTTGGGGAACCACAACTTGCAGGGTTCGGTTTTCTTTGTGTTTTGCATGAAGCTATTGGGGGGTTCGCATTTGCAGGGATCGGTGTTGCTTGTGTTTTGCATCAAGCTATTGGGGAACTACAATTCGCAGGGTCTTCTTCTGCTTGTGTTCTGCTTGAAGCTATTAGGGAACTAGAATTTGCGGTGTGTTCATCTGCTTGTCTTTTGCATGAAGCCACTAGGGAACTACAATTTGCGGTGTGTTCTTGTGCTTGTGTTTTGCATCAAGCTAATGGGGGAACTACAATTTGCGGGGTCGGCCTTGTTTGTGTTTTGCATCAAGCTATTGGGGAACTACAATTTGCAGAGTCTTTTATTGTTTGTGTTTTTCATCAAGCTAATGGGGAACTAGCATTCGCAGGGTCTGGTTTGCTTGTGTATTGCATGAAGGTATTGGAGCACTACAATTTGCAGGGTCGTGTTTCGCGTGTGAATAGTGCGAAATGCCAATTTCAAACGGATGGATTTTTTTCTGGTCTTTTTTTTGTTTTGGGTATTTTTTTTTTTTTGCTGCTGTTCCTTGGTTTTTCCTAGGGAAAGCACTAGTTTCCTTAGCTTTTGGACGGATCTGGCGTCATGTTCCTTGGTTTTCCCTAGGGAAAACACTAGTTTCCTTGCGTTTTGGGCAGATTGGGTGTGATTTTCCTTCGTTTTCGTAAGGAAAACATAGTCTTGTTTTGGTTTTCCCTAGGGAAAACACTGTTTTTCTTACATTTTCGACGGATTTCATGTTGTAGGGAGAACGTATTTTTTACCATCGTGGACGGACTTCGTGTGATTGTCTTTGGTTTTTTCCAACAAGATCCTACAATACTGCGAGCGAAGCGTATGTAACCTTGCGTTTTTCCAGGGGATAAACCGTTTGCCGTACATTTTGGACATTCAGCCCCCCCCCCTTTGCAAACCTTCCAACATGAACTTTGTTTTGCTCGCTTATACCCTCCTAAAGCGATTTCATGTGGCTCGACAACTTAGGAAAGCGGGCAGTTTGCAGTTAAACAACGGGGGGGTTGGGGGGCGCAGTCCCCCACATTTGCAAACCTTCCAACACGAGCTTTGCTTTGCTCGCTTTTACTATATTGAAGCGATTTCATGTGGCTGGACAACTTAAGAAAGCGGGCAGTTTGCAGTTAAAAAAGCGGGGGGGTTGGGGGGGGCGCAGCCCCCCCTTTGCAAACCTTTCAACATGAGCTTTGCTTTGCTCGTTTTTACCACCCCTAAAGCGATTTCATGTGGCTCTCCCTCTCTCCGTTATCCAAACAGATGCATGCTTTCGTTTTACTTTGTTTTCTTGGTCTTGCCCTCCCAAAGCGAGCACGTGTGGCTTTCTCCCTTTTGCCTGTCGGTGAAGACGTTTCATTCGTGAGAAGAAAACGGCGGGGTTGGGGGGGCGGCGCAGACCCCCCATTTGCAAACCTTCCAACATGAACTTTGTTTTGCTCGGTTTACCCCCCTAAAGCGATTTCATGTGGCTCGACAACTTAAGAAAGCAGGCAGTTTGCCGTTAAAAAAAGCCGGGGGTTGGGGGGGGGGGCGCAGTCCCCAATTTGCAAACCTTCCAACATGAGCTTTGCTTTGCTCGCTTTTGCCCCCCTAAAGCGATGTCATGTGTCTCGACAAGTTAAGAAAGCGGGCAGTTCATGTGGCTTCTCCCTCTCTTCGTTTTCCACAGAGCCTCGCGTTGTCGTTTCATTCATGAGAAATCTTGTATTCTTCGAATTTTAAATCCCCTGAAGTGTTTTCGAGTGGCTTTGTCCTTGTTGTGCCTGTGGCTCGACAACTTAAGAAAGCGGGCATTTTGCAGTTAAACAACGGGGGGGTTGGGGGGCGCAGTCCCCCACACTTGCAAACCTTCCAACATGAGCTTTGCTTTGCTCGCTTTTACTATATTGAAACGATTTCATGTGGCTGGACAACTTAAGAAAGCGGGCAGTTTGCAGTTAAAAAAGCGGGGGGGTTGGGGGGGCGCAGCCCCCCCCTTTGCAAACCTTTCAACATGAGCTTTGCTTTGCTCGTTTTTACCACCCCTAAAGCGATTTCATGTGGCTCTCCCTCTCTCCGTTATCCAAACAGATGCATGCTTTCGTTTTACTTTGTTTTCTTGGTCTTGCCCTCCCAAAGCGAGCACGTGTGGCTTTCTCCTTTTTGCCTGTCGGTGAAGACGTTTCATTCGTGAGAAGAAAACGGGGGGGTTGGGGGGGTGAAACCATAAACCTCTAAAGGGGTAGCTCTAACAGGTACCTACAGCAATGGCTGCATGCTCATACATATACATTCCGCTGCCCATTGGCTCACAGTGGTTTTACCATATTGAGACAAGACAAGCTCTCCTTGCGTAGCAAGACAAAACAACTACTGTCCGTGTGCAGGGCGCTGCCCTTTGATCCTTAGGGAATAAACTGGTCATACACCTCCTTACAAGGAGTATCCCTTGGGGGTGTATCGGCACAGTTTTCTGGTAGCGGAGCCCGGAAAGGGCCGCCCGCCTCACAAAGTCCGCTACAGCGGTCGGCCTCGCCGAACGCTTAACCAAGCGGATAAGAGGCAGCACAATGTCGAGCTCGCATAGCGAAGCCGACGGCAGTTCCCAATCCTCCGGGGGATATGAGAACGAAGAGACCTCCCAAGGTCCAGCTACTTATGTCGCACAGTCATATGCAACATCTGACCGCATGCTTGCATCATTAGGCATAACGCCCAAGATCGCGCCTGCCTATGATGGCACCACCTCGTGGTTTGAGTATGAACAGTTGATTGACGACTGGTGCGACATAACAACGCTGGATGACACCAAAAGAGGTCCGTCTCTCAAGACGAGGCTCTCCGGATTGGCCGCAGTACAAAAAGAATCACTGAACCGAGAAAGGCTTGCAGCCCCAGATGGAGTAGATTACTTCAAGAAGAAGATGCGTCCATTTTTCGTGAAAGGAGAACAGTACGTTTTCCTGTGGCGTTTCCTCGGCCTATTCAAGGCATGGAAGGGCAACCAAGACTTTGTGACTTGGATTGCTAAGTTTGAGATCGTGCTACAGCGCGTGAAAAACTCATGGATGGATCTCTTACCAGAGATAGCTCTGGAAGATGCCCATCCAGATTTCATGCAGGCTGTGCAGGCAGATCAAACCTTCTTGCGCCTACAGGATGCAACCGAGAGAGACACATACGCCGCACGTTTCTTCGAAACATGGAACAAGGAACGCCTTGATAATCATCGAAGAGCGTTTCCTCTAAATGATAATCTCCTAGCTCTCCTCTTCCTAGTGCAGTCCGACCTAAATGAGATGCAACGTGAGAGGTTGGTAACAGCATTGACCAACCAAGGTCACCGAATTGAGACCTATACGTACCCTGTGGTACGGCAGACCATGTTCGATCAGTTCTCAACGACCAGAACTGGTCTGCAGGATCCCAACATTCGGCACTCTTCTCACAAGAAGGACCGCCATGGAAGGAGAGACCAACGCCGCAAACGCGGAGGTCGAAACTTCCTCATCCTCGATCAGGGTGAATACGACGGAGTCGATGGATTCTGGCTCCAAGACGAAGACACCCTTGAGGAAGGCTTTCTTGCCGCCGAGGATGAAGAAGCTGTCTTCTGGACAGTTGACGACCATGAGGCCTTCGTTGCAAGGAGATTCAAAAAGGGAAGAAGACCAAGAATGCGTCCCGGATCACCGGGAAGAGCAAAGGGTGGCAAGCGAAAAGGACGTGGCCGTTTTAGGTCATACCGCGGAAAAGGGAGAGCCAACCAGGCAGAACATGATCCAACTGATTCCAGCTATTTCGGTAAAGGTAAAGGAAAGGAAAAAGGAAAAGGTGGAAAAGGCAAAGGAAAAGGAAAGGACAAAGGAGATAAAGGAAGCTCCTTCAAAGGTACAAAGGCAAAAGGCAAAGGTAAGGATACAGCTAAGTCTGCCTCCTTACAAGGAGACCAAACTGGATCTCCACAGGCCTATGAAAGTTCCACCGCACCGAGCTGGGATTCATGGTATGAGGACAGTTATTATACTGACTCCAGTTGGAATTATGCCGCTTATGACGATCAAACGTCTTATACATACTATGCATCACAAGCCTCACGAAGAAAGACACGGAGAAAGAAGAGAAGAAATCAAGCAGGATCATCAGGTAGAGGCACAGATCCGAGCGCGCACCAAGAACCCGTGTTCAACTCATCAGTGAGTTACGTGCCCCAGGTCTCTGAACCATCCGAGGGGCAAGGTGTGGAGACTGCAACAGCAGTGTTTCCGTTGCAGCACACCGTCCTATCTGCTCTCACAGAGCGGATCAATCTTGATAAGAGCCCTACCTTTGTCATACTTGACTCAGGTTGTACTAGGGCTATGGGTTCCCGCTATGCGGTGAACAGGCTTATCAAGGCCGCGAAGCAACATGCCCCAGGCATGATTGATTTCACTTTTTCACCTTCGAACACGAAGTTCTCTTTCGCAGATAGTGAAACAGCTCTTATCAAGGAGCGTGTAACTCTATGGTTTCAACACAACTCCAAGAAGAGATACAACCATAGAAGTTTTGGATCAGGGGAGAGTCCCCATTTTGTTTTCCATCGAACAGATGAGGAATTTAAGAATGACCCTCGAGTGTAGTCCCACAGCTGACCTAGCAACGTGTGAAGCTTTCGGTTTGTATAAAACCCCTCTTCCGATTAGTACCAATAACCATTTGGTATTGGACCTTCTAGGCTTCACTTCCACCAGGAAGTATCTCCCTAAGTCAGGTACGTCGTTCAGTGCGACGGAGACTGCTCTAGGAGCCAAGAAGCCCTATATTAGGATACCGGAAGGTCGCTGTCCAGCCTGTGCCGGACAGAAAAAGGCTCACACGTATCTCAAGGGTTGCGACAAAGCACCTGAGGGAGCAGCTGATCCACCACCGAAGAGGATTTCAGGTAAAAAGAAGCCTCTTCCATCTGATCCGGCAGAATCATCTGCCAAGAAACTTGATCCACCAGAACCATCTGGTGATGTTCCTGAGCCTTCCGGACCATCGGAACCATCATCAGGTTCTAGGGACAAACCTGCAGAATCCTCTGCACCACATGAACCTCCAGAAGAAGAAAGACTTGAGGTCCCACCTGCAAAGATAAAGACTCCAAAGGGTCTTAAAAACCTTCTGAAGAAATCCCGCAAATATGCGGTTAAATCTCCTGTTGAAGAGAAGTCTAAGGTCCCAGGAGCTGATGACGGGACGGAGGTAAGACCACTTGAGTCAAGAGAATACCCGGCTCCTGGTACAGACTCACCTACAGGTGAAGAGATTGTCGCAGAACCATCGCCATCTCTTCCCATTGCTCTTCGCAGGATTCATGAGAAGCTTAAGGACCCTGTAGAACTCTATAAGCTTCACCTCAAGCACCGTCATATGAGTACGGATCAGTTCAAGCGACGCACAAAAGCCTTACAGATCCCAAAGGAGATCTACGAGCTATATGACCAACTGGTCAAAAAGTGTTCAGCCTGCCAGGAACATGTGAGAGCTCCTTCGAGAGCGAAGATTTCTGGTTTAAGATCAGAGACTTTCGGTGATCTCACCTTCGTAGATCACGGTGAGCTTCCAATTCCCGGCAAGGATAGTCGCTTAGTATTTCTTATTCTCTATGATGGAGCAACAAACTTGTTGACTGCCGAAGTAGTCCAGGATAAAGAAGAACATACTACAATGTCGATTATGAATGACTACTTTGAGAAATTTCAGATCAACCCAAAGGTTGTAGTTGGAGATCAAGCATTCATGACTCCAAAAATGGAGGCTTATTACAATCGGCAGAATATCAAGCCTGTGGCAACAGGACCTGGAACACCATGGCCCAACAGGGCCGAAGCTGCTGTAAGATTGCTGAAGCATCAGATTAAGCTCATACTTCAGATCCTGAAGGATGGTGACCCGCAGTATAACGGAATCACCATGAAGTATGGCAACCTCGTTCGCCAAGCATGTTTGGCAAGAAACTCTTCGATTACCTACGGAGGAGTTACTCCTTTAGAAATGGCCTTTGGAAGGCGTCCTCGAGATGTTATAACACCAGAGAACGCCGATCCCAATCAGTTGACAGGTAATCCAACTGATACGGAAGTCACTGCGAGAGCCATTAAGGAGCTTGCCAACAGGGCTTACCAAGAGGCACGCCAATCTGATGATCTGCGTAGAGATCTTGCAGCCAGACTGTCAATGACCCAAGGACCTTTCTCTTTGGGAGATAAGGTTTTCTACTGGTCAGAAGATAAGTCTAAGATTGGATCCACTGGGTCCAAACATGGATCTTGGCTAAAAGGAAAGGTGATCTCCGAACTCGGAGGATCCATGGTAGGTGTGGATCTTGGAACACGCATCGTCCGCGTTAATATCTCAAAACTGAGGAAAAATTATGACATAACATCTGATGTGGAGATTCCTCTCGCGCCTGATGAGGAAACTCTGACGTCAGAAGGTTCTGACCACGCAAGTTGCATGGTCACCTTCGATGCCTCCCTGCAGTCGACAGACCTAACGATTCCACATCAAGAGTGTCACTGGCAGGTCACCAGCACTGGGAAGATTGACTTCCTAGAACTCTACGGCGGATCTCCCCGCATGAGTCACAAAGCTGCCCTGTCAGGTCTCGAGTAGGTCAGCCAGTCGATTTGCGTAGCGGTCTAGATCTTGAGCAACCGCAAGGTCGCTCCAATCTTCTTAGGATCATCAAGGAACAAGAACCTACTATTATTGTTATGTCACCGGACCATTCTCAGTGGTCTAGCTGGTACTCACAGTGGAAGAAAGGCTCTGCCAAGAGACTTTCTGTTTTAAAATTCTGTGAATCGGTCGCAGACCACCAAATGAAGCTCGGACGTTACTTTGTTCTTGAGAACCCATACTACAGCAGGCTCTGGTCTTCACCAGAAGCAAAACGCCTGTTTTCTAATCATAAGATCAGCTATGAGGTCTGTAACCTACAGGCCTATGGCATGAAAGATCCAACAGGATACTATGAATCGAAATCCTCGATTTTTATGCACAACTTGCCACCGCAAGTTTTAATTCCTCTCCAGAGGCATTCTGCCAAAACGAAATCTCCAACATCTCCACCAGGAGACGAAAAGGGTATTCAAGGCTACGGTCTTAAAACGAAACTCGCACAAGTGTATCCTTATGAATTCTGTGAGACCTTTGCCTCGTGTTTGGCAAGATTCCTGAAACGAGATGCGTATGCATCTCATCTGTCTTTAGTCACAGACATACTAGAATACTCTGGAGATGAATGCCTCCAGGGACTTTCGGAACTTCTTGATCAGGAGTATTCTCTTTTGACAACAAATCCTCTCAAGGATTCAAAACTCCTGCAAGATCCGAAAATCAGATCACTTGTTGCTAGAGTAAATTCCTTTATCGAGTAAAACTGAATTACCATTGCATCATTCCAAACCATCACCGTCCCTTGATGCCTTGGTGTCAGACATTACTCGCCTTAGATCAAGACTCTTACCAGGGTCTGGTTTCGAACAGTGTACTCTATACAGAGGTACATTTGGAACAGTCAAAGCACTCACCAGTGTAACTGATGGCGTTCTTGTCTTCTGGAACAAGAAGAAGCCCAATTCGACTATGACGTGTTGCTTGCCGCACCAGGTTTCCTGGAACAAAGTACACCCATCAACCTTCTCGGGGGTGCTATTCCAGATGACAGGCGGCAAGACTTCACCGTCCGTGCGAACACCGCCGGATGTAATCATGTCGGACGAAGAGGTTTCGCCGTCAGACCCGTCAGAACCAATGAGCACTAATCGCTCACGGATCACATCTGACGATGTTTCTATGCCGGAACCAGATCAGCCGATGCCTCCCGGCACGCCGCCGTCGCGTCCTCCTCCTCCCATACCTCCACCGCGACTACCGGCCGTTTCCTCCGATGAGCCCGTGGCTCCTGCTCGGGCTAAGCCTCGCGTGCATCCGCCTCCTCGCGTTCCGTCTCCTCGGCGTCTGGGGGGTGATGTGTCGCCAAGGTCTTCATCGGAAAGGAAAGTTTCGCCGCACAAACAGAAATCACCTTCACAGGTGCCGACACCAAAACCTAAACCGAAGGCACATCCACAGGGACCCATTCTTCCGTTACAACAAGATGAAGAAGACACTGAAGAAGAACTGGTCCCAGACGACCCCGGACAACCGTCCGCTCCTCCTCACACTTCTGGTTCACCAGAACCGGAGAGCGATGCCGAGTCAGAAAACACAAGGTATTACTCTGATGAGGAAGGTGACTTGGTCGTAGATGAGAAGGACTGGGTCCTTCTCACAGAAGAACAGAAACTGTGCAGTAACACAGGTTCTTTCTCCATGCCTCGGTACATGCATGGCGGACCCGTAGACATCAGAGAGGTAACATCAAGAGTGAGGTCAGACCGAACACGGTATAAACCCACAAAAGGTTCCGATCTGACATCCGTGAAGAGTATGATCTTCTCACGGAAGAGGACAAGGCCTTATCCTAAGTTCCCCCAGGAACTCAGCGAATTTAACCCAGAAGGCACAACGGAAGGAGGCAACCGCCAAGGAAAAGCGTGAGATGAAGAAACAGTTTGATGAAGCGAAAGCAGCAGAATATCAGAGCTGGCTAGACAATGATGTCTTTGAGCTCGTCGATACACGGAAACTCGGAAACATCCGAAATTATGTCACTGGTCGATGGGTCCTGACTCTAAAAAGAGACAAGGACGGAAACTTCCTTAAGTGCAAGGCCCGATGGGTCCTGAGAGGTTTCCAGGATCGACAGAAGGACATTCAGCAAACTGATAGTCCTGCTGCGAGTCGCCCAGGTTTCCGCTTAGCGATTCAACTAGCAGCTAACAAGCTGTGGAATCTGACACACATCGACCTAAAGACTGCTTTCCTGCAGGGTGAAGCCTATGATGAGTCGAGAGACATAATCTGTCAGATTCCTCCTGAAGCAGGTTATCCTTCCTACATTGCAGCGAGGATGAAGAAACCCGCTTATGGACTTAACGATGCACCTCGAAGATGGTGGAACATCGTTGATAAGGCACTCCTGTCTTATGGCCTGGTGCCAACCCGTGCGGATCGCTGTACATATGTTCTGTATGGTAAGAAGTCTGCAACAGCAGATGCTGAGCTCAAGAAGTCTCAGCCAAAGACCATGGAATCAGCGATTGACTATCTCCTAGATCCCATAGCAGGCAACAATGCCAAGGGTAGACAGGTACATGGAGTAGTCTGTTTGCATGTAGATGACCTGTGCATGGCCGGTGATGACACCTTTCGTAAGGCCGTGATTGAATCGATCAAAAAGGAATTTGCAGTAGGTTCTGAAGACACGAATGATATCATGTTTGTAGGACAGAGATTAGTCTGGAAGGATGCTACAGCATCAGTGCCAGCACATATCTCAGTAAATCAGAACCTAGCTGTTGAAGCTCTAGAAGAAATTGTTTTTGACAAGAAGCTCAACAATGAGCAACAATGCACACCACAGCAGCACACTGCTTATAGAAGTGTTTTAGGACAGATCAACTGGCTACAAAGCCGGACTCAAGCTCACATCTGTTATCGCTTCAGTAGGTGTGCGAGCAAGGCTGCCAAGCCTACTATCGGTGATATTCGAGAACTGAACAAACTTGTTAGGATTTTGAAGTCTACCGAAGTAGAATTGCGTTTTTGGCCGCTGAAAGGAAATCTCAGAATCCTCGGTTACCCTGATGCTTCCTACAGGAACAATGATGACAAATCATCTCAGAGAGCACATGTTATTTTCCTTGCTGAAGATCGAAATCCAAAGCTAAAGGGAATGAAACAATCAGCAGCAGCTGCTTCTTCCAAGAAGAACGATTTCTCTGAGTCCTCTATTAAGGAAACATCCTCGAGAGGTAGCCTGGTGGATTATGAGTCTCACAAGATTACGACAACCACAATGTCCACAACAGTGGCAGAGCTTAACGCACTGATGCGTTGCTTTGGTACCTGCCTGTTCCTCAAGGGACTTTGGGCAGATCTCTCATCAGAGACCGTACCTATACATATCAGAACAGATGCGAACAATCTTGTGACAACAGCAGGCACGACACACCTTCCAGAGCAGAAGGAAACTCACCATCTTATACAGATGCTTCGTAAGGAATCCAACTCTGGATCTTTAGATGACCTAGCTCATGTAAGCTCGAAGTACTGCCTAGCTGATGCATTAACAAAGCATTCGGCGCAACCTGATGAGCTTATCAAGGCTCTGGAAACAGGAAATTTACCAGAAACAGACATTCATCCACCCTTCCGTGAACTTCTTCAACATAAAGCTTTCACTGTTCGGTGGATCATAGACAACCTTAAGAATGCCGCTACAGCGGTAGCCTTCCTTGGAATTGATGTCTCAACAGAGATTTACCGATTATTTTACTGCCAAGGAACATGGTGGTAGTCTTGTTTGCTGGTAGCACAACCATGTGCTGGATTTTCTATTTAGACTGTTTTTCGTCTAAAAGAAAATTTGTGTCTGCAAGCTGCGTTTTCATCAAGATCGGACATGTTCATGAGAACTATATGTTCTGTATCATCCGCAGCCGCTTTCAGCCTCGAGCCTCACAGCAATCAGCCTTTGAGCTAACCAAGCATTCCTGATCCTGTTTGGTCATCGTGCCGTAATGAGCACACGATCAAACTTCCGTAGCCGTGATGGACACGCCCTACCCAGGGCAGTACAGGCGTACCATGAGCGACATCCACACATGGATAGCTCTTACCCCGAGTCTCGTCGGGAAGCATCACGTCGACACACCGAACACGGTGGACATCGATTTCACAAACGTGAGAAAAATAACGAGCCTCCATACATTTACATGGGTCACCAACAGGTGTTCAATCCGCGTCCAAGAGATCTTGCTGACCTGATCTTACGATGTGGCCATGCGAGTCGAGCAAGGCTCACTCCAATCTCCAGACATGGAGTCAGGCTCTACGAAGGAGTCCTTCAAGGACCATGGGACAACAGTCCCCTTTTATACTGGGATAACAACGTGGGTAATCACGCTCGTGATCCACGCCAGTTTTGTACGATGCTTGCACATCACCTTCAGACTGGCCTCCCACAGGAGGTAAAACAATGTGTGAGTCTTGATGCATCTGGAGAATATGACTATTCCTCCTCAGTGCCAAGACTGGCAGAGGTAACAGGTCTCTCACCAGAGATGTGCTTCCACATTCTTTCCAAGACCAACAGAGTCGGAAGGTGGTTGGCACACTCAACAAGACACCTTCAGAACCAGCGCCAAGATCTCTTTGCTGGCCAACACAATTATCTTCTGGACATGTCCAAGTTGGCCGATGCAGAGCTCGCACAGTATACACCACAAGAGATCGCGCTTGGTGTCCTCCTCAACACTAAGTCCAGGTTCGTGGTCACTATGGTTTATAACCAAGATGGCAAGGCCGAAACAACAGATGCCGCCGTTACCATCCCACCGGATGCAAATGTGCTGACCATGACCAAACTTTTCCTCTCGGCAGTGGGAGGACACGGTTCACGACGAACTCTACCAAGAGCTGAAGAACCAGATCCTGAAGAAGAGAGGCCAAGGTCACACATGACCATCTCAGACTTCATGGCAACGGGGAGCAATCCTGTGCAGTCCCATGCACAGCGTCTCTCCACTAACGCGCCAAGGCCCGTAGGCATGGAAGATTTTGTTCGACAGAACAACCCTTGTTACATCATGCATGCCACGGACTTACAGGCATTATCCTCAATCCTGAGGCATGGTCTGGTACCATCAAACCTCCTATCGCAGGTGGTTACCTCACCAGGTCTTCAAGCTCTCGTGAATGAAAACAGTCGTTCCAACAGGGACACTGTTCAGTTCTCAACGCTAAACCTGGCGAATCCTAATCCGACTTTGCTGCGTGCCAACAAGGCACTGCTTCTAGTATTCGACGCAAATAACGTAGTGAACGAAGTCACAAACATGTGGCAGTCGCAAGCAGGGATGTTTGCTACACCAGAGGTAGTGCATGCCCGTACTCTTAGCGCCGTATTTGCACCCTCTGAAACACTCTGGGTATCATCGCAATACGATGAGCTCAAGAGCATCGGACCATGGTGGGCAGACCACTGCTCCGAACAGATGCCGTCAGCGACTTACGAGTCGAAGAAATGGTGCTCAAATTACGGCCAAGAGATCGAATCGACACTTCGCAAGATGTCAAGGCGAAATCTGCCTCCAGAGCCTCCCAAGGCTAGATCTTCTCACAAGAAGTCTTTCTCTCTGCCAAATACAGAGGCTGACACAGCTCCAAACCTGGAGCAAACCGCTTCTGCAGGTGAAGTACCTCCGAAAACGGAGACTACTGCAAAGGAGATCCATCCGAGATCCAAGCTCGCCCGGCAGGCCGAGGCCGACAAGGATCCGGACAGTCTTATGGGACAGCTCTGGAACTCCGACGGCACCAGAAGCGCCACTGAAGTTCTTAAGATAACAACAGGTCACAAACCTCCAGAACCTGTTCAGGATACTTCTGCCAATGTAGTTCCTCCCAAGGAAGAATCTTCTGGAACAGAGACGGAACCTGAGGAACCAGATCCTAACCAGGATTGTGACGAAGAATCAGACGTTGAGTCGGCATCAAGCGAAAAGAGTGAGAAGAGCGAAAAGAGTTCAAAATCTTCGTCATCCTCAGAACTCCGAGTTGATGTTAATCCGTCTCACAAGACGAACTCAGCACCTGCAGCGTCAGAGGAGAAGAAAGAATCTCCCACGGAAGAGATCACAGAGAAACTTGAGAAGGTCAAACTTGACCAACCAAGGCCTGAAACAGAATATGTTCAGAGCTCAGACGAAGAGCCAAGAAAACCAAAATCTCCTAAAAAGGAGAAGGAAAAATTCCTAGTTCTCTTCGATCCTGAAACAGAAACCTATTATCGAGTCAACAGAAGCAAGCTCAACCTCGAATACGAGGAGCCTGCTGATGAGGAAGACCTCGTAAGAGAACATGAGCGCATCAGCGCTCGAATTCGAGAAAATACCAAGCACCGAATCTCGAAGTCACCGTCTAACCCGGCTATGCAACAGGAAATGCAAGAGAGAATCTGGGTTAGTCGATGGAATCGAAAAATCCGAAGTCCACTCATGATCAAGGATTCTGAGGCTCCTGACGAAGAGGAGTGGGACAGACCCAGAGAGTCGGCATCTTCCTCCTCTGCACCTCCTAACAAGGAGAGATTTGTAGGAGTACGCAGGACAGCCATGAGCCTTAACCAAAGGATACGAATGTTGCCTCGACCAGACAATCCTCTCTGCGATCTCTGCAAACAGCCTACAGGCTATTTTTGCTATTCCTGTGGAACGATTGTATGTGCAGATTGTCGACTTACCCCACAGGGTAAACAACGGATGTGCGAGTGCGTCTTGCCAATCGATTGCCTTGAGACCTCCAAAGTGAGAGCAGGAATGACCTCAGAAGAGCGTCAGTTTTTATACGAGGCCATCCTCACACATGAGGACGTAGATTTGGCAGTCCAGAAAATCAACATGTATTGCGAACACGCAAGAAGTCTGTTCGAAAAGGACCATCCAGGCGTTGATCCATGCAGCCTTGATGATATTAGGAACAATCCTCCGAATACGTATGACAGCTCCACAGAGGCTCCAACCCTGGAGGAATATAAGAGCATTAACAAGAGTCACATCAATATCAAGGACTCTAGAACAAGCCACCCGGCTTCTTTTCTCTCTCTTACTGGCTACGAAGACAAACTGGTGCTCGACGCACATTACGAGATAGTTCGCAATAGGATGGCCGGTGTTAACGAGAAGAGAGAATACATTGAAGGCTCAAACCCAGACAGCGTATCGCTAAACCTAGTGGTATTCAACTGGGGAAATATGGATCGAGCGCCGGTGCCCGCAGGGAATCCCAAAAAGAAGCTCAAACCTGAGAAGGGATTCGATTATCACCCTCTTATTGACATGTGCTTCAACAATTCAGCTCATATTACCCTCGTACTCGAGGCAGGAGCACTTGCGTCAGAGTATTCGATCGCAACCATGCGACAACATGAATACAGGGGGATGCTAATCCATTCTCCTCCCAAGGAGCCTGAGGCACCCTCGATGTATATTGGAGTCAAGGGTGACCCAACAACAGACATCGCTCTCGTCCACCACTTTTATCGTCATCGAACAATGAAACCTAAGAATGGTGGTCCCAAGAAGCGACTGTGGGCATGCCACGGTGCGGTATGCCGCCTCACCTTTGGGTACCACAGTACCATACCAGAGGCAAAAGAATGGGTCCACCCATATTCTGGCCAAAGGATGACGAGAGACGAGTTCATGCAGATTATCGGATATGACCCACTCAAGGGCAAAAATCCTGACAAGGATGGACCCACTGATGGCTCTTACCTCTCACCAGAGGCGTGCCTGACACTGTCGAACCTCGACCCCTCGCCGGTTCTCTGTGAATGGAACGGCCATGTCGAGGGTGATGAGCCACCAGAGGAAGACTTTGAGTCATACGCAGAGATCTTCTCACAAGAAGCATCGAACGATCTTGACGAGATGTGGTGTACAAAAGGGCCTTACAAGGTCATCACCATCGCGATCGTCCATTTCAACTCATTCATGACTCATAAGGAAGAACAGAGACGCGAACTGGTGAACGCGTTCCTCAACGAGATTCTCCCTTTTAAACCGGATGTAATAGCGGGAGATCTCAATAATATTGCGTCGAGGCTCACCTTAAAAGGTGGAGACGTTCACCCGCGAAACAGTTTGTTTTCTCTATACCTGGAGAAGAAACTTGCAGCATTCAACAAAATAGCAGGAAGGCACTCACAAGTGCGACATCTTTGCTTGAACAACTCCGACCAGCACAGACTGGCACGTGCAGATCGTCTACCGGCGGACCCGGCGAAGAAAGTTGCTGACCTTGACTGTATCAACAGTTATATCCTTGACTGGAGTAAAACGCCGCACACGGCGTCACCTAGTCCAAGAGAGGTCACACCTGCCGCCGAAAGAACATACTGGGAGCGAATCTCAGATATGTGGCAGGACACGAACAACAACAGGGATATTGATATCCGTCTGTTTGTCTCAGTCAAGCAGTACTATTCAACTTTTTCTAACCTTGACCTATGGTTGAGTCCCTCTGACAAAGATTGGCACAGCCCTTTGGGCTTCACGATACAACCAATCCTTACAAAAGGGAAACACAACCGGTCAGATGCCCAGGTCCAGAAGATCGCTGACAAGCGAAAGGCTTACAAGCAGCGTAATGCTGAATACTGGGGTTACAACGATTCATTCGTTTACTCATCCGGCAACAGCTGGTACGACAAATCGCAACCATCAGGTAGCCATCACAGATATGGAAGATTCTGGGAGTGGCCACAGCCTGAACGTCCCAGCGAGCCTGAAGGTCCTCCTCCAAGAAGGAACCAGGAATCATCGTCCTCTTCACAACAAGATCTACCAAGATCAAGGTCCAGGCCTCAAAGAACCAATATTGTTGACAAGCTCAACATGTCTTTGGAAGAGCTGGATGGACTAGAAGAAGAACCGTCACCAACAAAAAGTGACATCGAAGAACACGAAAGAGAAACATCAAACTTGATGTCTGCTCAGAGAGATGAAGAGGAACAAGAGGACGAATCCTCCAGCCGGAGAAGAAGAAGGAAGGCATCGCGTCCACCGTCTGCTCCGAGCGGCAAGGCACTCAGAACAGCTGCTACAGCAGCGGGATTGTCGGGCTGGTTCGGACACCGCAACCGAGGTGGAGCAAACGCAGAGTCTATCAAGACTGATGAAACTTCACTTCCAAACTCACTAACCAGTGAGCAGGACTTCTCCGTCTTCAGCATCGCGTGGAATGTGTTTCTGCTGCTAATGGGCTTACACTGGATGTGGAAGCAGATTACCAGGCCTCCTATCAGATGTATGGAGCGCCAACAACCAAAATCAAAAGCAGCAGCGAACCAAAGAGTTCCATTCCTCGAACCCGAGGATGAACCGCAGACGCGTGAACCTTTAGGACCCAACAGGGTCAATTCCGGAGAAACAACTGATCTGCGACCTATCTGGCATACTTCCCGAAGCGAAGTCTACCATCTCTCAGACAGCTGTTACCAGCTCAAGCAAGCAAGAGATGTTTGCAAGAAGGTGCTGTGCAAAAACTGCCTCCATGCAGTACAAGTTGCGGAGATTCGCAGGAACGATCCTTTCCAAAGAGGTGATACACGACCACGTGGCACCGAAAGAGACATTGAGCGCTTCCAGACCTACGATGATGCAAGTAACACTCCTCATATGACACAATTATTCAAAGATGCCTTGCATGCACAAATGGCCGAAGAAGCCATGCAGATTACCTATACATCGATCCCCAAGGGATCCTCGGCAAAGGCCAGAGGTACATCTGCACTCTCAAGTGCCGCATCGTCATCAGCGCCCAAGGCAATGCCACCAGGGCCTAACAAGGCAAACATATCACCTCCACCTAAGAGTCCTCCGCCAAAGGCGAAAGGAACAGTACCTTCTGATCCTCCGAGACCAAAAGGTCCTACCAGAAGAGGAGGTCAAAATCGGCGCATTCAACGAAAGGCAGCTAGAGAAGCCCACAACAGTGGACTCTGCACCTATGCAGACGCTGCACTTAACGAAGCCAATCAAGGCCAGGCAATTAACGTTACGTGCCGAAACATGGCAGCAAGACACGTCAGCTCTATCGATGCAACGGTAGAAGCAGCCGGCCAGTTTACACAACGCGTGCTACAGCACGTAGAAACATATGATGAAGAGGAACCGTGGAGCACGGAGTTCCTACCAGTCGTGGAAGTCCTATTCAGGAACTTAAGCGGCGACGAAACAACTGTCATACATGACAATCAAACGGTAACTATGCCTCTTGCGAAATACACAGACCTCCTCAGAAT